>VZTJ01004884.1:1664503-1785350 GCA_013397795.1 Orthonyx spaldingii
TAAATTTTTTTTGGTTGTTGTTAATTTTCTGACACCCCCCTCCCATTTTTCTCCTTGCCCCCTCCCCGCGGCCGGTTTGCATGCATTGTCTGTCTCCCAAGATGGTTTGTGAGACCAAGATTGTGGCGGAAGATCATGAATCAATCCCGGGATCCAAAAAAGACACGATCATTGTTTCCTCCTCCCAGATGTGGCCCTCTTTGGCGGGCTCCCCTCCCTCACCCCCACCTCCCCTCACCCCACCAAAAGAAGACCCCAGGCGCGACAATGTCTATATCCGCGAATTCCATCCCTCCGAACAGGAGGTGGTGCGCCGCATCTTTTACGAGGGGATCATGGAGCGGATCCCCAACACGGCGTTCAGGGGGCTGAAGCAGCAGCCCCTCACTCAGCTGCTCTACGGGCTGCTGGCCGGTGAGTATCCGCTCCCTTTTGGGGAGGGGGGTGCCGCGTTTATTCGCCGCCGCGGGTCTTCACAAAATGGTCGGAGAGGCGGGAGGCGCCGGGGACCCGCGGAAAGCCGCAGCACGGTGCGGGGCGGCCGCGGAGCCGCAGCGCTGCGGCGGGGCCGGGCGGGCTGGCAGGGGAGCCTTGCGCCGCCGGGGGATGCGCGACCCTGCGCGGGTGTTACGGGCGGGGAGCCGCGGAGGGGAGGTGGCTGCAAGGGTGAGGGTACGGCCGTCCTGCTGGGCATGGCAGGGCTCGGGGGTGCGCGGAGGGGAGCGGAGCGGAGCGCGGCGCGCACCGGCCGCCCCCGCGCAGCCCGGCGAGGGGGGCACGGCGTGCCGGCGTTGCCTGGAGACAGCGGGCCCGCCGGGGAGCGCCCCAAATTTCCCCTCACCAGGCGTGGGGAGGGGGCACCGCCTGCAGCAGGACCGAGCCGCGGGGTCCCCTCGCCTCCCTGAGCTAAATGCCCAAAAATAGTGCTTGCGAGGTGTCCCCTCCCCGTGCCAATAATCAGTACCGCGTGCCCCCCGCCCCGAGCGGGCTTTGGGGCGCTGTCCTGCCCTCGGTGGCCGCAGGCGGGTCGCACGCCGTGTCCCAGACACCGGGCAGGACGGGACCCCGCGCCGGAGGGGGACCCCGGCAGGCTTTGGGGAGCGGGGGGACGCAGCCGGTGGCTCCGGGCCGTGCCGGAGGGAGCCGCCGGCTCGGGGACACCCGCAGGAGCCCGTCAGGGTGGGAGCGGGCAGGGTGGCTGCCCTGGGAGTCGGTGCTGATGGAAATAGCACTGCCGCAGTGGCGAACACATGGCTGCGGAGCGGTGCCCGCAGCGCGGCTCCGCCGCCCGGCCGCGTTCCGGCCTCACCGGGGACAGCGAAGGGAGCCCGGGGTGTGCGGGGCTCTCGGAGTCCCCACGGCCCCGCTCCGGAGGGGCTCGGTGGGCCCTGCCGTGGCGTGGCGGCATCCTCCCCACCCGCTCCTTCAGGACCTCCTAAACTTCTCCGGGTTATCTCGTCGCGATACGCCATCCCTTAACGCGATAATCTCGAGAGCGTGAACTGTGTGTGTACTGCAAATGTATGTTTTGACTGTGCTTGTTGTATTGATTTATTTTTATAATGAGTTTATATTCCGAAATCAACACTAAATTCTCTTTTCTGACAGGTGTCGTTTATTTCTCTTCCTTATCTCCATAGTAATGTGCTTTGTTGTGACCAAGTCCTTCCTGCTGACGTGCTGTTTGCCCATCTTTCTCATGGGCATGAGGTACTACTTCAGTAGAAAAGTTATCCTGCACTATCTCGATTGTGCGCTGCACACGGACATGTCCGATATTGAGCAATATTACATGAAACCGCCAGGTGAGTACGAATTCCCTGAGGGAGCCTTCCTTCCCCCAGCCTGCTGGGGAACATGGCTGCTGCCTGCTGCTGGCGCCTTTTCCTCCTGTCAGCAGCACTGAGCAAGCTCAAAAGTCGCCAGAATGCAGCTCTTTAGCCACACCAGGCACAAAGCCATCTCTGGGTTTGGTTTGGTTTGGGGTTTTTTTTTGCTGGTTTTGGTGGTTTTTGGGTATTTTTCATTACTCCCCCTCCCCCAAGTGCCTAGTCATCCCAGGCAGCCTCTGTCCACCCCTGGAGCACAGCGCTGCTGGGTCCCACAGCCACCCTGAGGACAGGGTGTGGGTGCTTGGGGACACTGAGGCTGGAGGATGCGGGTTATTCGCTGCAGCCTGGGTCCACCCCAGCCCTTACATCTTGAGCTCGGTGTTTCTTTGCTCCATGCATTTGGTATTAGCTCTGACAGCAGGAGGAGAGGGAGATAAAAAGCCTTTTAGCCCAAATGCTCAGAGCAGTCCATTTTAGCTGTTGAGCCCATTTTCCATGTCATTCCTTAATGCAGGTGTTTTGGAAGAGGCACAGATCAGGTATGTAAAGGGCTGCTGCCACATAAGCTTGTCCTAATATGAGTTCATTCATTTGTTACATATATGAATATAATTAAAAATACAGTATCTAATGCTAATATTGTCTTGTTAAGCTGTAAAAGATAACTTATGTCATCAAAAAACAAAAAGAGGTCTGTTTAGAACCTGTCAGGTACTATTACCCTTTTTTGTAGGCACACATCCATATTGAGCAGAAGAGCAGGGGGATGCCTGGGCAGTCACTTGGGGTTTGAGGTTTGCTTTTGGTGGTCGCAGAGTGCTAGTGGTGAGCTGCAAGAGCAAGGCAATGGCAGTGTCCCACCTTAGTTCCATCTTCTTGGGGTACCTGCACTCTTCTTGGGTCCCTGCTGTGTTTTTCCATGTGACCATGTTTTTGCTGTATCATTCCTGTTCCCCAGGTGTGACAAACCTCTCCCTGGGCACTTTCAGAGAACTGCTAGGAAGTACCATAGCCACAAACCTTCCCTCACTTGTAATATGCAATGTTACATTTTGCTAAAATGTTGCTTATGAAAATCATTAACTAGCTTAATTTAGATTTCCTTTCCCATCATAGTGCGTACCTTACATAGATTCTGTCCCAACTTGCACACAGGGTGTGTTTCATTTACAGGGCTTGTTTTTGTAAAAATGAAGTGATGTGTGACTTGTATTTAAAAAGCTCAATCTTCATTAAAGACAGTGTCACAGAAATAAAAACGTTCATAGCAAAACATTTCTGCACCTCTGTAGTGAGGTCCAGTAAGGTACTATGCTGGAGAAAATAGCAGAAGATTCCAGTAGAATAAGAACATGTAATATGGAGCTAGTAGGTATTTGAGCTGCTTTGCTTGTTAATGCTTGGGACTTGCATGGTCACAATTTAGAGCAGGGATCACAGTGCCTGTATTTATAACACTAGCAGACACAAAAAATAAAAGAAATGGACTCAAAGTAATGCCCTCAATTTGTTTAGGGTCAGTAATGTAATCTGGTTTAGCTGTGTTGCCAACATGTCATTGAAATGTTAGCATTGCTTGTATTTGGTACCTGAAAGAACTAATTGCAATTTTAGAGCAAGTGCGTAGGCTTTAATTTTTGACAGAATTTAATCATGTAATTAGGCTTCTGTCATGCCATAAAAAGCAGATTTATGGGATTGTTGGTGCTTGTTAAAGGTTCTTGATGATAGAGGTGTTGGATAAAGAGACTAGAGAGGCTTTAGGGTCTGGGGAAGGAGCAGGGTGTCTGTGTGTTGGTGCCAGCACCATCCGTGTGCCATGAATCCATGTGGTGCTGTTTGGTGTAGCTGTGCACAAGGCATGAATCCGGTGATTTGCTCCTGTTTCCTCCAAAAATGCAGCTGGTGGATTTTTTTTTTCCTATAGGACAGCAGTGTAAATAGAGTAATCCTAGAGAATCCTGGAGTTTTGTGCACTTTGAAGGCTGCCTGTCTGAACATCCAGAGGAAGGCAGCAATGTGCCACACTGGCATTGCCCATCCCACCCAAAGGACAGAACAATGGCAATAAAACAAATTCAAGGCCAAAGTTTGTCTTTTTTTTTTGCCTAGTTCACAAATTAGCACCCAGGCAGAAATTATTGCAGTGGGAATGAGAAGGGCTCGTTGTATTGCTGCAGCTGAGAGATTTGTGAGAGCTTTCTCAGAGAGGTGTTAAGAGAATAACTGGTCACAGCAAGAGTAATGATGTGTGGAGACAGGGTCCCAGAGAGGCTGGAGACGGCCAAGACAAGTTAAACCCAACCTGATATAACTGCAGCTTGGCCTGGGAGTATGACCAGGCAACTTCCTGCTCTTTCTTTAGAGAATCCATGTTTTCCTCCTTGAATATTTTTTTCTCAGCATAGAAAAAAGAGGAAGGTAGCGTTTTTGTGGTGGGGTTATGAATTCCTGTTTCTCAGGGTGATGAATGCAAAGGTAGAACTGGAACATGATCTTAAGGTCTGGGATAAAGATGTTGGTTGCAGCTTTGCTGAGGTTTTTGCCCTTGGAATCCAAGATACCCAGGCACAAAAACCTGTTGTTTGCTGCTGGCTCTCCATGGTGCCCAGGGCTGGGGCACTGTTGTAGAGAGCATCTACGGCAAATAGCCTCTGGTATGACAGGCATCCACAGTGAGGGGATATTTTAACTATTAAAATGGATAATTCTTGGTGGTATTGTGAAACCATCCATGAAACTTGTGAGTCAGTTTTATAATCAAGCCAAAAGGACCTGGTTTTCCATAAGCACCCAGGTTAACGATTAGTGTTGAACAGTTCCATGAGTTACACCATATTAGGCTTTTTCTTCTTCAGTTTTTTTTAACTTCTCGCCTCCAAGATAGTTATTGTTTGAATTTTTCTCTGCTGGGTTTTGTATGAACTGACAAATATGTGCTGACAGTGATTTTACAGGAGTACACTAGCCAAAATTTAAATCTTTGTTTTCTCTTGCCGTCCTATGTTTACGCCAAGGGTTGGGCAGAACATTTGGGCCAGTGCTTAACTTGGAGCTTGTACACAGCAGTGTGACTTGAAATTGTTTTCAATGTGAAAGGAATTATTTGTGTTGAGTGTGTGCTGGGGTCTTAAAACAGAAGGTTGAATGGTTCAAACACCTTCCCGAGCCCTTTGTAAACTTGCATTTTTTATTTTAAAATGGCACTCATTGGAATTTACCTTTTTTTTCCTTCTTCAAAGGCTATGAAAAAAGACTACTCGGGTGGTGAAAAAGAAAGGAATTGGATAATGGGCTTAATTGTCAACCAGAGTAACAGGCTCCAGTAAACAAAAAAAAAACCCAACCAAAACCAACCAAAAAAAAGAATTAGTTTAAATAGAGCCCTGCCTCTTGCGTTTATCCACACAAAAAAAGATGAGCACAGCTGGAGCTTCTTTTCTGGTCTGATGATTTTGATGACTAATCAATTTTACAGTGTCTCTACAAGCTTCTGTCCCAGTTGGTTGTGTTATATGTTTTTTTTGCAGTGGCTGGTGTGTTAGAGAGATTCTTGTGAGGCTGAGGTCTCTGCTGGAGAGCTTATGGAAACTAAGACTCCTCATGTCCGATGCAAAACTGCTGCTCCCCAAAGCGAGTGGAGCTGAGGCTTTGGCTGGCAAATTTCCCTGTGACTGTTGAAAGAGTTACCTCCTGCTGCTTGCTGTCCTGGCAGTGTTTGCTGATGGGTGTGCATGCCTGTCCTGGTGGTGCAAAGACCTGGTGGTGGTGGAGGTGGCGGCAGCTGGCCTTGGTCAGGGTTTGGGGGACTGGTGACAAGCTTGGTGGCTGCATCGCCATGCCCAGTGCTGCAGGGGAGGATGGACAGACAGCAAAATGGGCAGCCTGGAGGGCTGAGGCCGCAGGACCTGGTGGGGTGTTGAGGGCATCTGCCTGGTGTAACGCAGCAGCTGAAGCTGGAGTGCTGCTGCAAGGGGTGTTGGCTCACATTAACCATGGCTCACGTTAACCACATTAACCATGGCTCACGTTAACCAGGCCGCGCTGCAGGCCGGGGCTTTCGGCAGCAGCTGCACAACCCCAGCTCTCGCTCTGTGGGTGCCTCACGCTGGGAGGGGACGGGTGCTTTGCTCTCCTGCCTTCATCAAGGGGTGAGCAGAGCCTTCCTGTTCTGCTGTCCTCTTTCCATTGTATGTGAGGGTGCACGTGAAGAGCCTGCACAGATATTCCAACTTTCATGTGGGACAGCGTCCTAAGGAAGAGGTTCTGTGGGGGGATGGCTCATTAGGGTTCAATTTCTGCTGCTTTTGGGTGGCACATTCCTCAGCTGAGCCCAAAGGAGGGATGCCCTGCCTTTCTTGGCAGAGGTTCTGAGATCATGTTCTTCTGCTAGAAGGACATCAGTTGAAGTGGGTCCAGAGTTGGGTTGTGAGGAGATGAGATTCTGGTTGCCACCTCTCCCTTTTGAGGTGTCCTTCACCTGCAGAAAGGTGTTTGTGTGGGTAACAAGCAAGTATTTGTGTCTTGCATCAGGCCCGTTGGCAGTGCGTTTGATCCCTCTGGCATGATGTTTGCAGGGTGAGCAGCTGGTTGTGAATTGTGCAGCTCCTGCTACCTCTGCTCCATAAGTGCTGAGCCTTGGGGAGAGGCTCTGAGGTGAGCACAAAGGACTTTTGGGGGGCAGGGAAAATACGGGGTCTGCCTTGGGAGGAGATCCTCAGCCCTGGAGCTGTGGTTGCTCTGCCATGCCTAAATCCTTCCAAAGACACAGGGAGAGGGGGTGGGGGGTGTTTCTCCCCACTGAGCCCCTGGGCAGAGGGGTGGCCACAGAGCCCAGTTCTTCCACATTCTGGATAATGCTCAAGCTGCTAGATAAGCAGCAGTGAAGCTGCCAAATGATAACATTGTTTGGAAAGAATAGAGCAGCTCTTGCTTTGCAAAGAAAGGGCTTAGTTACCTGACGCCGGAGAGGGCTCAAGGCTGCTGCTTCCCAGTGAGGAATGTGTTTTTGGAGAGCCCAGCCCCACTCCTGGTTCCCAAGCAGTAGCTGAAACCTGAAGCATCCCTATCTTCAGCATTTCTTGCTGGCTGCTGCAGTGCCCTGACCTCATGTCTCTGCCAAACCCCTGAGCTGTCTGTCCTGTATTGGGATTTTCGTGTGTGCCTCTCCCACAATGCTGCATAGAGTGGTGAGGAGTTCTGTGTGGGGCTGGGAAACCCATGGGAGAGGCTGTGTCCTTATCTCCACCTGGGTGTTTCCCAGCTCTGCTTCCTATCACTGCTGGGAACTGAAGTTAGGTCTCCTCGGGCAGAGGAGGGTCTGTCCTGTGAACATATCACTGCTGGCATCTCTCTGCAATTCCATGAGAGTACTTCCAGGGGTGCAACCTCCATAGCAGAGAGATCCTACAAGATTAGGAGTACAGACTTGTCATATACTTTATAGTGGGAAATGTTTTGTCAGAAAGTACTTCCAAAGCTGACTTCCTGCAAAGTGGGACAGTCAGGGATTCTTCAGCTCAGCAATTCCTATTGTTACTTTTGCATTTCTGCAGCTTAGCAGAATGGAACTGCCTGGTTTGGCATCTTTCATCACCAGCGCAGAGTTTTTTAGGAAGCAAGATGAAAAACAACTCATGTTTCCAAGTGTTAGGGATGTGCTTTGCCCAGCATTAGTAATGGACTGAAATATTTTAGTTTTATTTGAATAATGTAAAGTGTCATTAAAGTTGGGTTGCTTCCCAAAACCCACCTCGTCTGACACTGTCATTCCATCACTTGTGGCTGTCTCATTTCACTGTGCTGAAGCCTTGGCTTTTCCCTCTGGAGGCAGCCCCTGCCTGCAGGTGTGGAGGGCACAGTGAGCAAGGCAAAGCGCTGCTGGCAGCAGCTCCTACCCCCACCCCGTATTCCCAGAGCTGGCCAAGGGCTGTCCTCATCCCAGCAGCAAGCACAATGCAGAAGCCCCAGCCCATTGCTGCAGCCCTAATGATAAGAGCTGGGTAGATCAGGAGTGACACAGCTTGGGTCCCTTGCAATGCTGAGCCACGTGGGCCAGCTCTGCTCAACCCACTGGAGGGCCTGCAGGGTCTTTCTACCCTACAAAATCTTTTTTTTTTCCTTTTTTCCTACTTTTGGGGGGCTTGCGTAGTACAGAGTAGAAGCGTGATGCTGTCGGCCAAGGGCCAGCATAGGAAAACTGGAGTTGCCTGAGGGGAGCAACCTGTGGATTCAGGGCTGTGTTATCCACAGCCAGTGGAATAAACATGCCTATGGGCGAGCTGCTGCAGCCTCCCCTCCTTCCTATTTATTTATCACAGGAGCAGGAACATATGCAACAAACCCATTACTCCATGTATGTCTCTGTAAGATAAAAATAGCTCTCCCTTTAGATGCATGAGTTTGGCACAGTCCCATGTCAAAATTAGATGAAAATAGATTTTATAGTAAATTTTGCAGAGTAATATGACCTTTTTTTTTTTTTCTTATGTGTTCAAGAATTCTCTCTAAAAGTAGTCAGTCCCTCATGGACATGACCATCAGTTAATGCAGCAATGTTTGAGTTGTAGCCATGACTGGGTGGAGATGATGCTACTGAATGTAAGCTCAACCTGCAGGTGTTTAAAATCCTCAGTACATGCCAGTGCTGGTCATTAATCTTCAGTACAAGAGGTAACCAGTTGTGTAAATTGAACATCAGTAGTCTTTTAGGCACTGTTAACTTCTCAAAACCAGCAAACAAGCCACGCTGGGTCTTACGAACATGCAGGAGGCAGGGATGTCAGGTGTTCTGGGTTTTTTTCTAGCTTTGAGTAATTTTTTTAATATTTTCTCCAGTGTTAGATGTTTTCTGGCATAGTTGTATGCAATTTCTCAGCACTGTCTTAGAGAATAAACTGAAAAGGGTTCTGACTTGAGAATTTTATTCACAAGTTTAAATGCAAAATTATTACTTGTATAAAGGGTTTTCAGCAGATCTTCTGCTTTCTCTCGCTTTCCTAGGAATGGCTAAGATTTAAAACAATTGCCCAAAAGTCTGTTTCAGGTTGAGATTTCATAATAGTCTAAATTTAGGTTCTGCTTTGGATATCTGACTAGTGGCAGGAGTTTTAAAGGTACAAAACTTTGAGCCCCTCTTGACACTGAATTTTGGATGTAGGAATGTGAACTGAAAAACCTTATTCTCACATTGTTATATTTATTTATTATATTCAGCCTCTTAGGATTACCCAAGAGTGTCTGTGGTCGTGTTGTTTCCTCTCAATGTGCACCACCAGTGGTCTTAATGCTTTAGAAATTGCCATTGGGGATTGCTTCTCACTTGAAGACCTCTAAATATATTGAAAAAAATAGTTTTATGTAGAAGTCCAAATACGTGGCCTGATTTTTCAAGAAGGCAAACCATTCAAAATCTTCCTGAATTTCAGAGTGGATTTCTGAAATTCTTTCTGTAGGCTTAGGTCTTTATTCAGGCAGGTTATATTTAATTCCTCAGGATGGGAACGACTTTTGGGGCGGCCGTGAGCCTCTCGGGGACTCCGGGAGCTCGCAGCGTTGTTTGCTGGTGTATTGCAGAGCGCATGGTTTTATTTTGGTAATGCAGTGCTGGGGATCTGTTACAAATAATCACATGCTTGTTGCTACTCCCTTCCAGACTACAGCAAAAAGAGAGACCTTAGAGTGTTTTGCTGGTATCTGGTTCTGTGATGAGCTGAGGGATGTATGAGCCTTTGTTGTTACTTTCTGCATCAGCAAAACAGGGAGCTTCAAAGTGTATTTTTAGATTTTCTTTTTCCCTTTTATTTTTTTTCCATTCTGTAGAAAGCTGAGGCATCGTTTTGTTATCCTGACAGGTGGCTAATGAAAGGAGTCTTAAAGAAAATCCAAAGATAGCAGCACGTCTTACCTAGTTTCTATTGACAGATTTATTCCTTTTAACCAAATAATTGGGTTTGGGGTGGGTTTTTTTGGGTTGGTTTTTTTTTTGTTGTGGTTTTTTTGGGTTTTAGTTTGGTTTTGTTGCTTGGTTTTTTTGTTTGTTTGGGGGTGTTTTTTGCTGGGTTTTTTGGTTTTGTGTTTTGGTAAGGGGGCCACAAGGAATTGCCAAGAAGCCTCATGTCCTTTATTAAGGGTGCATCAAAAATCAGTTCGTTGTGGTCTGGTCAGAGTCAGGTGCAAGCTGTGGTTATCGGTTACAGATGGCTTTGAGCCATTCTTTTAAGTCATCTAGTGACCCGTTGGACCCCAGCAATCAATTAACAATTTATGACAGCATACACAGTATCATTCATTATCTTCTATAACTGTTTGAAGAGTGTTTCTTACAAAAAGCAAAAATTATGTTTCTTATGGGACAATTCTAAAATGTAGACCTGTGATTCCCAGGGCTTAGTGCCAAGCTGGGCTTCTTCTTCAAAATGGGATTCTGTGAGTGAAAGGAGACATTTCAAGATTGGTAATGGGGAGCGTGTATTACAGTTGTATTTTTAAGTGGCTACATGAGATATTGTTATTTAAAATGGGATTTGCAACAGTGTAAACACTAATAGAATAATACAATGCATTAGTCTCACCACAGTGTGTCCTGCTTGAAATTGTAACTTGCAAGTAATATTTTTCACTTAAAATTCATGTGTTGTTTCTAGGACTTACCCAAGCGGCAAAACTGAAAACCAGAGGTTTTGTGAGAAAATGATTTTTCAGTTCAGGAACTGGAAAATAAAAGGGAGGATGGTTTTGGCCCAAACTAAGCTGATTTACTACTCTCTCTCTGTTTTTTCACTATGACAAAGCAAGGATCTGTGTTTAGTGGGGGGCGTAATGCTTTTTTCAGCCCAAAACTGTATGGTTGGCTCTGTTACAGCTTTCTTTAAGAAGCATAGGTCAGACCCAAGTGTATACTTAAAAATAGTGGTCATGATAGAGCCATGATATGGTTAAGTGTCTGTTACCCCTCAGGCAGGTCCCTCTTTGCATGGCACTATTAAATCTATACTGAGTCAGTGCTGGGATTTCCTGCATCCCAGGCCCTGTTTAAACTACATATTTAGGTATTTTACACCAGTGCAGTAGTTGAAGAAGTTGTGTTGAGGGGGTCCATCTCTGAAGCCCCGGCTACTGGGACATCCATCGCCTGTGACCCTGGGAGGACTGAGCTGTGTGCTGGAGTCCCTGGGGGCTGACTCTGGGCAGGATTAGTGCCAGCCTGGCTTTCCTCTGCCTTTCATTTTCCACCTGTGGTGAATTCAGGACAAATGTGTCAATTGTTTTGCATTGACAAGAACTGCATTTTAAAGTAAGCTGCTTGCCTAGATTTGCCTTCGATCACCAGTAATTGCTATACAAGCTGCTCCCACTTTCTCTTGCCAGTGTGCTCAAACCCTGACTTGGAAACCAACACCAGTGGTGCAAGTTTGTTTGCTTTTTACAGTTGCAGCCCTTGGGCTCTGTGCTAGTGCTGCTGCTTGAAATGGGGAGTGCTGGACCAGCTGTCTGGTTATGAGTAACTCCTCAGTGCACCTTGCATTCAACACTCACTTCAACCACTATCAGATAACTAAGAGTGATTCCTTGAGTTACCTTTTTTCCATTTCCCACCCCCCCACTTCCATCCCCTAGCACAGCAGTTCTGTATCCCACATGTCCAGTCTTGGGTCAAACTGCAATACTTGCGTTCCTTTGAGTTCTTCTCAGCTCTCTTGTCCATCCCTGTGTTGAATTCTCCAGTGTTTTTAGTTCTTGCTTCACTCATCCCTTCTGATATTTCCCAGGGGTGGTGGTCCCATACCCAGGATCCCTCTGTATCTCTGATTTTCCCCTTGCTTCCATCAAACTTTTCAATTGATGTGCCTTTACCTAATTTCACTGTATATGTACTTTCCTCTCCTTCTTAGTTTGTCTCAGATATTTTGCATGGTGAGTGAAAGTACTTTTTTTTTTCTGGTAGAAGATTCAGAATAACGAAGATGAGAAAATAAATAGAAGTCAGCAGCACGAGGATATTTTGTCTGCTAAGCTGAAAACAGTGTGTCAGTGCACAAACCCACATGTCACTGGTGGAGGGAGAACATTTTACTTAAAGGCAAATGAACTGCCAGCAACAACATTTCTTACACCTTCTTTAGAGCATCTGACCCACATCACTTCCAGATGTATCCATTGATCTTTTCCGCTATGACTTTTCTTACAAACCTAATTCTTTCCATTTTAACTGGATATATAAAATCGTTATTGCAGTCAGAGTACACAGGAAAAACCCCAAACCCAACCACTTCATTTGCTGAGACCAGGGCTTTTTGTTCTTTTTTTGGAGGTGCCAAATCTGTTCATCCTCCCTGGATCTAGATAACAGCATCAGAAACACTGTGTAACACTTCTAGTGAAAATCCAGGGAAGACCTAAATCTGTAGTCTTCCAATTTAAAATAATGTTACATAGTAGAACTGCAAAGAGAATCTTTTGAAAACAGCCTGGTTTGGAGCACCTGCCATTTCTAAGTGCTAATTCAGATGATGGTTAGTGAGAGGCGGAGCAATAAAAGCACGGCAGATACCTGGCTGCTGTCTGCTGAACAGCAGTGAGCATCCTGGTAAAGCCCTCCTTGGTGGAATTACATCGTTAGTGGTGGCATTTGTTGAAAAAGAGAGAAAGCAAGTGGAGAAGAAGTTATTGTACAATAGGGATGCTAATGAGAGATTTTTTTTTTTTAAATCCAAACTGTTTAAAAGCGGTATTTGTAAAACACCTTTTCAAGCTTTTGCTGCTTGTAAAGTCAATTAGATTCACTTAATGGCTATGAAAATCTACGTCTGGTAGGGTTTCAGAAGCTGTCAGTGTTCAGAGGATAACATCAAGCTGTGCCTCTCGGACAGTGATTTTCGTTTGGGAATAAGCCATCATCGGGTTTTACGGGGCTTTTTTTGAACCATCAGTAGTCTGAAAAACATCAAAGCATCTGTAAGGATTCTTGAGAAGTGGGAACATTTTTCATAGATAACTCAAATAGCTAAAGAGGATTTCAGTGAATTTCTAAAAAAAAAAAATCTTCACATAGCCCCCCACATTCACTGAAACTGAACTCTTGGGACAGTTTGGCTTAAAGATTCATTGGAGCATTTTCTTTAACTTAATCATGGATTTAAATCCCTTGTCTCTTGCTGGGAGTTTAGCATATACTTAGGAGCAGTGTAGGTCCAAGTGCTCTTTGGATAGTTACAGGAGACCTGTGACATAAATGGTGGTAAACCTTGTGTTTGCTGTGTGTGCTGTCAGCTGCCTGCAAGATGAATTTATGATGTTTTAGGGAATACTGGTGCATTGGAAAAAGGAGCTATAGTTGTGAATCTGCTCTTGGTTATATTCAGTCTGCCCTGTCTTAGCATCGGGTACAGGGGGATTTAGTGTTGTCTTTGTAGTTGGGAAAATCCAACAGATCCTCAAAATACTGCAGTTCTGCCCAGTTTTGTGTGGGTTTGCATCTCTTCTGGCTCTGGTTGCTGTAGTGCTGTTCATATTTGTAAGCTGATCCCATTTCCACAGGTCCTTTGTGAATGAGCGTGCCTCAGTCTGAGGGAGCACGGCATGAAGGTGTCTGCTTTCACTAGCCCTGAGCAGCCTGCCCTTCATCTGCCACGTGTCTTCCTGATGGAATGAGACATGGCCTGTTACCTACTCACTCCAGGAATTTATTTTACAGATGTCTTTCAAATCCCTAGCTCTTGGGACTGGTATTGAGGCTGGGGCTCAAAGGAGCCCTGTTCATGTGGATATGGGGGTGTAAGGTGGTGATAGATGATTATCACAGGAGATCTGGATTAGGCTTTTGCAGGGACTTTTTGGCCTGATTGTAATCTGAATGCATGGCAAAGGGGTTTTTTTGCCTTTTTAGTTTTAAAGATGTAGAGATTTACACATGCAATTTTCATTTTCTGTTAATGCATCATCCACAACATGTCCGTTGTCTGTGCCCAGCCTGACAGATGTTCGTGTATTTATGGATGTGGAATTTTCTTGCACTGCCATGTTAAATAAATGTGCTAGTTTCAGTCTGGGCTAGTGGAGTTCAGTAGAATTATACCCAAGGCACATCGGCTTTCATGTGCTGGGAGGGGGTGGGATGTAGAAACACGTTGGTTTTAACAAGCGTGGACATCCAGGTGTGTGCTTTTTCTGCACCATGGCAAGGCTCTGGCTTCACATGGGGCATTGCCACTGGTTTGCTGAGTTAAAGGTGAAGCATGTGTGGTGATGGAGGCTCGAGCTGCTTGGGAGATCTTGCTGAGGTCTGCACCCTGATCTATTGGAAGACATTCCTTCCTATGACAGAGGATTGGAACTGGATGATTTTTAAGGTCCCTTCCAACCCAAAGCGTTGTAGGATTCTATGACTCGTGGCAGAAGGAGGTGAGGCCCTGAAGCAGTGTTTGCCCTCCTGGCTGTGTAGGGCTCCAGCAGGGTGGGTGTGGGGGAGCCCTTTGCCTTACCATACACAGGTGGGACACACTGGAGCAGCCTCACCCTAGGGCTTTGTTTGGCTGAGTTAGGGGTAAATATAACAGCCCCCAGGGGTTACGTATTCACAGTAAATCTGGAGAAGTAAGAGGGCTGCAGGCAAGAAAGGTTTATTTACAGTGGGAGCTGTGGTGGGCTGGCCATGGGAGGTGGTATGTGAAGGATGGTGTGTTGCCTTCACGGGCTTCTCCTGCTGGACAAAGGCCTGTGCTTGTCTTTAAGGAGAAAGCACTCATTGCAGTAGTGTCCCTGGCAGTCCTGGCTGTCCCTACAACCCAGTTCCCTCAGAAGGGCTGAGCACCCTCAGACGCCATCTCAGGAGGGCTCAGCATCTCCCAGAACCGGGCTATACAAACACAGTGGGATGAGAAAGCAGTGGTACTCCTGTCTGCTGGTTCTGCCTGGTCATGGAAGTCACCACCCACCTGACTGAGGGTTGGGTTGGAGATGTGGGAAGGTGCAGATACAGGAGGTGCCTGCAGCTGTCAGTAGGTCAGATTCAGCCCCAGCAGGACTGGGGAACACCTTAGGGTGTGGTGGGGAAAGTGCCTCCTTCCCTGCTCTTGCCAAATGGGATGGGCTGGTTGGTGTGCTCTAGGGAGAGAGTCACTGCTCTAGGAAGACCTCCAGTGTTAGAGGTGTGATGGTATTAAAAGCACATCAAGAATACTCAGGATGTTTGCATCCAGAGAAGCTTGCTAGTTATTTATTCATTTATTTATAAGGGTCAGAAGTTGGATTTGCTACAAACTGTAGCATTAATCCTGTTGCTACCTCTAGCATCGGATTTCAGAAGTATGTCAGACCCTGTTCCAAGGGAAAGGCCTTGTTTCTTGGCATGCTGCAGATGGAAATTGCTTTTTTTTCATCACTTTCCATGATAGGATGAGCACCTCTGCAGAGACAACATGCTGCCTTGGTGGGAGCAGGGCAGAAAATCTGAGGCTGGTTGTCCCAAGCCTGATTCTCCTTACCAGCTTGATTATCTTTCCTGGTTTCCCTGTTATTTAGTCATGTAGTCCTTCCCCAGAGGATAGGGGAATAGGTTTGCCCTGGTGTTTGGGGGGCTCATGCAGGTCAGACAGGGTTGGTCCAGTGAGAAATACCCAAATGAGTGCCCTTGGTGAGCAGCTGGGGAGGACAGACCTAGTGAGCCACCCTCACTCTTCTCTTGAGCTCTTCCCAATCCACTGTAATGGATTTTGGGGGGTCATCTTTGTGTAGCAGGTGGTGATAGGGTGGATTTGTCCCAGCTGATGGTAACTGGTCATTATTGGATGCCTGTGCTCTGGGAAGGTTGTGTGTGCAGCACAATTTCAAGATGCTGTGCTAGAAATAGGAAATATTTATTACTTGCAATAGACTTGAGGAGATCAAGCTATCTACCACCTGACTTCAGCCTGTAGTTTGTACCAAATCTGTGCCCTGAACCTTTTCTTTTTTCCTGATGTCTTTCTCAATATTGAGTAACAAATTCTTCACTGTGGTTTCAGAGAGAATATAACTCCTTGTGACTGCTGTTTCACTCCTATAGATTATTAAAAGTTGCAGGTCAGGGAGGTTTGATTCATTGTGTTAGCAACAAGGTAGGATTCTTGTGAAACCACTGTCATGTGCAGAAGGAAAGGCTTTGAGTGCAGGAGAGCTGTGTTTATTGTTGGTGTTAGGAGAGAACTCTGGTAGCTTCTCTTTGCTGTGCAGGGTTTGGTGAAGTGCAAGTCCCTGTCTGTCAGTTCCCAGTTTGTCCCAGGAAGGAAAGCAGAGGAGCTGCCCTGGGATCTGAGACTTTTCTGGTCAGTGTTTCTGCACCATAAATATTGCCTTGTCATTGTCGCTGATCCGCTGCTGTGGTAGGAAAGTCCTCATTTAGAGATTCATGAGGGCAGCAGGGATGTGCTAGGGGAGTTAAAATCATGCTCAGAAGCACTGAAACATGCTGTGCAGCACGTTTTGGCTGAATATATGCACCCCTTACGTGACTTGGCTTGTGGGTTTTTTTGTTGGGTGGGTTTTTATTTGGTTTTTGTCTGTTACTTTTTAAATATGCAAATGTCCTTAGTCGCTCCCTTTTTTACCTTTTAGGGGCAGCATCTCTCAGCCTCATTTTTGACTCTGATTTAAAGAGCTTGCATGCACAGATGAGTTATTCTCTCCTGATCATTATGCCGTATCTTGAGTTTGAACCTACGTCTTGGGTGCAATTCATCTTACCTACCTCATTCCTGACTGAAAGCAGTTGTTCGCAGTGAGCTCCGTAGGCTTTAGCTGTGGTCTTTTGCAGAACAGGGGCTCTCCTGAAGAATGACTCATCTCAAAGGCTGTTGACCTCAGAGCAGCATAAAACTCTTTGGAAGTCTTTGTAGAGCTCAGAATTGCATTTATTATTTAACCTTAAGTAAATGAACCTTAGTTTCTCCCTGTGCTGTGAAGCAGTTGGTGCAATACCTGTGTAGATACAGACATTTCTGTTGAATAAAGGGAGTCTTGGCTAAATTTAGACCAGACAAGTAGTGATGGATGGAGAAAATCAGATTGATTCTGTCTGCTTTCCCTGTTTGATTTATGGCTTGGCCAACTGCTAGGCTAAAGCCATTCAGTGGTTATTGCTCAGTCCCTTTTTACAGTAAAGCATATATAGTAAAAGTCAGCCACCAAGTAATGAATTCTAGAACATCCAATAATTGTAGATTTTCCAGTTTTTTCAATGTTTGGAAGTGAAAATTGCTGCAAGGCAAATTCAGTACCTTTTGAAAGCAATAAAGCCATGTAGTTGAAAGATTGATGTAGAAGATGGAGACCAAGCCTTAACAATGTCCTTTTAAGGGGCTGGCTTAAAACACAACCAGCAGCACATTTGATCTTGTAAACTAATTTCGCTAACAAGGAGCTAATTGTCACATCAGTCTTTTGGGGCTGGCACAACCCAGGCTAGCAAAGCTGGCAGAAGGGCTTGATTTCTTTTTTCCTTGAAACTTCTAACTGAAAAGCAGTCTAAATTCTAGAACACAGGCTTACTTAAGGCCTGACTCTGCAGTTGATCGGCTTAGTGCGTATTTTGCATGCATAAGGAGCATCTACCTCAACAGTACTTTAAATACTTTTTTCTGGGTTTGTCCATTTGTGCAGACCAGTCCATTCTGCTGAGCTAGCTCCACTGTGCTGGGGCTCATCATGCAGTCAGCTTTGAGGACAATGCTGGGCCAAAATCACATATCCTAGTCTTTATCCACTCCTGTAAGCTGTTTAATTCTTTGCTTATCGATGACAATTGCTCACATGCCAAAACCACAGACACTGCCTGGTTTCTCAATCTGTGCTTTCCCTTGATGACCCAGCAGCAGGTAGACCCTGGTTGCTACATTTGTGTTTTTGTCTCTCCTTTCTCTGTGTTGTGTCCTTCTTTTCAGCAGCAGAGAGCAGAGCGATGGGCCAGGCTAAATCTGTCCAGATAACCAGGCTACTTCTAATCCCCCACAACTGCTTCTGCAGCTTTTTCTTGAACAGTTGTTATACATCGGCTTTATTACAGTCTTTGCTTTTCAAGGTGCAGCATGGCCAGCAAAAAGAGCCTGATAGAAGATTTTAAAGTCCTGCTGTTACACTTCTTAATATAGCACCCTCTGAAATGTGCTGGAAGGGCTGTCTTTATCCCATCTGCGGCATCGCCTGGATTTCTAGCTGTCTCATCAAAAGCCCGTTCCTGCGCTGTGCCGAGCACTTCCTGGGGCTTTGCTGAGCACCCCCTCGGGTGCTGTCACACGTGGTGACACTCTGGGCCCCAGGGGACTTAAGCCTGTTTGTAAAATCAACCAGTGAAGTGCTGACATGGGGCATGGCCACTAACAGCTTGCATTGATCCAGACGTCCAGGCTGGGTCCTCGCAAAGCTTTGCCGGGAGTAAGTGTGGGCAGGAGCTGTCATAGAGGTGTTTCAGAGGAACAGGGTAAGGTTTCAGAGGTTTAAAGCAAAGTTTTAAGAAGATTAGAAATGCCTGCTGGGTTATGTCCCCAGCAGTGACAGCAGGAGATGCTGTTTAGGACCAAACCTGGCCGCTTCCTGAAGTCCCTTTGCTGCAGGTGGTGAGTTTTTTCCTGTCAAAATACTAGGGTGGAAGTAAACTATAGCTAGCCATCATCATCTTAGGAGTTTTGTGGGGGCTTTGGCACCCCAAAATGGAGGACCTGCGTTAAAGTAGCTGGGTGCTTTTGAGGCTGGACCAGCTCCATCAGAAAGCATGGAGCAGGTACTGATGAAACTTTTCGTACTGTTACTCTAAATTGAAGCTTTTTGTTCTATTACTTAAATTGCAACTCCACCACTCTTTCCAGCACGTGGTGCAGGTAAAGCTGCAGCGGGACCATCACCTGTGCAGCACGTGCTGGTACTCCAAATTTGTCAGCACTGGCACGTTACAGCATATACCGCTCTGAATGCAGATATGATTTGGGGTTTGCATTGGTGCTTAGGACAGCAGTCCAAAACCCCATCACCCTGTCTCTCTCATTTCATGCTCATGTTTATCAGTTCAGAGGCCACCTCTGAACTCCTATCTCCTGGGGTGGTTTGAGACCCACTGCTGTGGTGGATTGGGGTCACAGTTTCTGGTAGCAAATGTCCATGGAACTGCACTGTGGCTGTGTTGCAGATTGAATGCTGGATGTCACTGTCATCCCACGGATTCCCTGCTGCTTGCAGCTCCGGAGGCTTTGCCTGAGCTTTGAGGTTTTTGCAAGTACCTTCAGCCCTCGGTGACAACACAGGTGAAAGGTAGCAAGGATGGAAAAGAAGGTAGATGGAGAACTAGATGAACTGGTTGCTCAGAACCAAATCATCCATCTCTTTCCATGCCACTTGGTGATCTCATTGCCTGCTGCCCAAATGCTCCGTGAATCAAGGGATGTCACCCACCCTCGGCATATAGATGCACTGCCCTGTGCTCTTCCAGCAGGGAATTATTTATAACAGGGCAATGTGTCCTGCAGTGGTAGATTATGTGGAGTTATTTATGGGGAGGAAGGTGTCCCACAGCATTTCTCATTTCATGCATGAATAATTCCTGCGTCCCTGACATGTTTTGTTCCCCCATGCCTGGACCTTGTCTGGTGCAGAGGGATGCTCATGGATGTCAGGAGTGTCAGAGTCAGGATCTCTCACATATCGCCCAGTTTCTGTAGCCATAAACTACACTAAAATGCCATTATTCTGTAGGAGCCCCCCAGGAATGCCTTTTAACTGAAGTCAAGTGTAGAGTTACTAGCAGAACCTGTGGGAGCTGTCATGCAGCCCTGCTTGAAGCCAAGGGAAACTAGAAAGGTGGAAAGGAGGGAAACTCAACACATGGGAAAGATGGAGGTAGGGAGGGATAATAGGATAATGGCATGCCTCATAAACACAAACATAAATCCCTCCCCATCCTGGCTAGCTGAGCAGTTGCAGTCAGTGACAGGGACAGCTGCTGCCTGTCCTTGGTTAGTCCCTGCACCCTGTGTCTGGCTGGGTGGCAGCCGATGTGCCACGTCTGTGCCCCAAACTCCTCCCGCCGGCAGCACTTGCATCACAGCAGCCAAGCTGTCCCCAGAAGAGCCTCCCTTCTCCCTTGATGCTGATGTAACCTGGCTGCTCTGCCCCATGTTTCACTGAGGATGGAGGGCAAGGAGGAGGGAGAATTGCCTCAAGTGCTGAGTAATTCCTCTTCTCCTTCTTCAAAACCCAGACAGGATAAAAGGGCAGGAATTTAAACGGCATCAGCAATACACAGCCAGCTTTGGGCTGGGAACTCTGTCCACTTGCTGCCAGGTACAGCCTGTCTCTCTTTAAGTGATTTATATAAATATTGCTGGCAGGAGGAGCGCCCAGACACTGAGCTTTGGGGCTTTTAAACAGGTGAATAGGTAAAAATGGCACTGCATTGGGTCCTGATTCCCTCTGTGCTGCCCTGCTCAGACTGCCCCTGCTTGGCACAAAGAGCTGCTGCTCTGGCCAAAATCATGCCAAAAGATGGCACAGGAGGCTGAACAAGTGACTGCAAGGGCAAATACTTGAAGCTCTGTGATGTGACAGCATGTTGCATCTCCTCTGTGCCAGTGTTTCTGTGTGGTGGTGTCACACCAGGCTGTGCTGCAGTCAGGGGGTCGCAGGGAGGAGTCAGGGGGCATTTGGATCTCTGGGATTAGCAAGCCTGTCACTTTTGGCAAACCTTTGTGTAGGGATATTAAGAGTGAGGAACACGGGCAATTGCAGACCCTGTCCTACAGGAAGCACAGAAATGGTTTTGAGCTTTTTAGTGTTTGGATTTTTTTTCTCCCTTTTACCCCTTCATAGCAGCCTGGGGAAAAATGTAGGAGAGGGATGTTTGCCCTGTGCAGGATGATTTCCTGGCTCTGCAGTAAGGATGCAGAGGAGCTGGTGCTGTCCTGGTGTGTTCCCAGCAGTGGTGATGGAAACTGCCAAGCGTCTCTGCCAGTGTCCTCGTCTGGATGATGCTCCAGGGACATCACCCGTGACAGCTTTGAGCCAGTAGGGGAATTGCTCACATCTGTGTTGCTGTGACATGCCAAAGCAGAACTGAAAGTCACAGTCTCTGCTTGAAGGGCTATTGCCTTGAGAAGTTGCATGTCTGTCTAGAAATTACGTTCCACGCATAAGCCTCTAAGAATTAATGAGAGCTCGGCTGCATAGATAGCAGTGCCACCCCTGAAGAAAAAGATACAAGACTGGCGTGCCTCTGGGCAAGATTTCCATACCTGCCCTGTGCTGAGCTTCCAAGGAAAACTCCTTCCCAGAGGGATGCATCCATGCAAAATTAGCACCAACAGCCAGTGGTGGCTGCAGGAGCTGCTCTGTTCTCTTTCCAGCCCTCAGAAAAATAGGGATAGGTTTTACCTGTCTCAGCCCTCACCCCTCAGTGTGTGGGTGTTGGCACTAGGGAGGGCCCAAGTGTGAGTTCAGGGCATTTTGGGGCAGCAAAGCTTTGCTTGCTCTAGTGGGAATACTAGAATTTTCTAGAAAACAATGTATTTGAAAAGTACATGGAAGACAGAGCTTTGCTTTTTAAGAGCAACACAATTCTGGGGCTTGGGGTAGTGGTCCCTGAGTGCTGAGGGCCTTAAGAAAGCTGTTGGAACCTGCAATAGTCAGTCATGTGGGGCTCATGCTGGTGAGAAAGGTTGATGTCTCTGTCCCCTCTCCCTCCTAGCAGTACTCTGCTATTTCTTTTGGCTCCAGTCTTTCCACCCATCCACCCACCGGCCTTTTATTCATCAAAAGGTGTAGAAGAATTTGCAGCAAAAATAAATGAATTTATTTTCACCCACCATCCATCCTCGTCGGCTGCGTGGGGGAGAGCTGTGCAGCTGATGACAGTGGAGGAGGGTGGGAGAGGAGGCTTGCAGGCACAGCCCGAGGATTGCAGGGCATGTCCTCCTTGGCAGGAGTGGAGGATCTGTGGCCAGCGTAGTGCCACCACTGTGGGGAAGTCCTCGGCATGTGGTGCCAGCAGCAGTGTGTGGAGTCTGAGGGCAGCCCTGTGCTGTAGGAGATGGGTGGATGGATTAGAGGAACGCCCTCTTTGGTCTTCAAAAGCTGGGAATCATCCTTAAACTTAGAGCAGAAAGACAGTGCCATCTTGTGTGCTTTCAGGCCCTGGGTGCCATCAGCTGAGGAACCACGTCTGACCTTGCTGTGAAGCATGAGCAAGCCAAAATCGTACTCCTTGGTATGCACTTCACAGCCATTTTGTGCCTTTTTCATAGGCATTGCATCACAAGGTGGTGGTTTTTTTTAATGAAATGGTTTGGGTTGGAAGAAACCTTTAAAGATCATCTCGTTCCAACCCCTCTGCCATGATCAGGGACACCTTCCACTATCCCAGGTTGCTCAAAGCCCCATCCAACCTGGCCGTGAACACTTCCAGGGTTGGGGCAGCCACACCTTCTCTGGGCAGCCTGTGCCACTGCATCACCACCCTTATCATAAAAGAATTTCTTGCTTTGTTATATCTTTTGCTTGTGAGTTCCTGATGTCAAGATTGTGGTGAGGCAGCAGTCTGAAGGGAGTGGAGAGAGCTAAGGAAGGTGGTAGTGGGTTTTCCATGGCTGTTTCTCCTTGCTTTTGCTTTTGGCAGCCCGAAAGGAGGCAGGGGAGAGTGCTTGGTGTTTGGGTGGAAACAGCTGATGCCTCTGGTGCTTCAGAGTGGTGTTCACAGGGCAGCTGTGGTTAAATGCAAGACATCCATGAAGAACAGATCCTGGAGTGAGCTGGAAGGGCTTTGGATGACCACAGCAATGGGTTGGCAGAAGATGGAGGCAAGTGAGGGTGAAGGCAAAGACACAGACACTGCCATGAGCTGAGTATCTGGAAGGGCAGGGAGAGTTGTAGCTGTCAGGGTCTGTGTTTATCTTTGCAGCAGTGATTATTTTCAGATAGCATGTGAGAGAGTAAAACGTCAGCTTTTGCTAATAATAGTGCTGCAAACAAGGCTGTTGCTCATTACTGACAGCTGAGATGAAGTTAGTTTTGTTTCATCCTAGGTATGAAAAAGCACAAAAACAAGCCATGCTCTGAGTCGATATCCTCAGTCCAGAGAAAGTGAGGAGGAGACCCCCTTCCAGCCCTGTGGTGTGGCAGTGCAAGGTATTTTTTTCAGGGTGTGTCCACACTGCTCCAGAGTGCTGCTGGAAGGGTGGATATGGTGAGGAGCTGCGGCTGGCTGGCATTGTGGAAAACATAGAATCATAGGACAGGATAGTTTGGGTTGGAAAGGACTTTTAGAGGTCATCTAGTTGAGTCTAGGTAAAACCCAATCTGAGGACCTTCAGCGTTCTTGCTGTGAAACTGGAGTGTTTTCCCAGAGGAGAGGAAGTCTCATCCCAAGGTCGGCAGCAGGTGGTGTGATCCCAAGACAGCTTTCAGTAGCAAATCCCCATCCGAATGGGACATAGCTGCCTGGAGGAGGGATTTGACAACCCCATGGTGGGAAGCTGTTCCTGGGCTTGTAGCCACCTTTGGGAACCTCAGGTGTCTTTAGTAGGCTGAAGGATGCGGCTGCTGGTGATCCCTGGAGCAGACACAGACATGAGGAGGACAGCAGGGTAGAAGTCTTGGAGACTGATGGCACTGGTGTAAACGAGAGCTGAATACAGCTCGCATTGTTCGAGCAGATGTGTCCTGTCTGTAGCTAATTATAAGCGTTGTGTGCACAACACACACTGGGAGATGTGCCAGATACTATTTCTTTTCATGTTGAACTCAAAATCATTATAATTAAGCTTTAAAATTGTAAGTAAAAACTAACAAGGAGTACAGGTTTGCTGTCATGCTCCTTGCAGCCAGGTCCAGTCCCTGCTGGGATGGACAGGCATGGGAATATGGAGAGGGTGGTCATAGGGGCTGGGAATGTGAAGGGTTTGGTGGCTCTGCTGTAGCAGGTATGCCCAGATTTGGGTTTTAAATATTCAGAATACCTCAAAGTACCAGAAACGTGCCATTTTACAAATGTGGGAAGTGTCGCTGAGCGAGCTTTAGCAGCCTCTCAGGTTTGGTGGGCACAGAGAAGAGGTGCTTGCTAAGAAGAGAAAATAAGGAATAAAAGTGGGAAGCAGTCGTGGAAGCAATTGTGTAACCTCGGGTTGAGAGGAACATAGGTTGTATCTCTGGTTTGAGGGGAAATGAGGCAGACTTGCTGAAGAAGCAGCTCCAGGAGGAGTTGCTGTGCAAGGGGCTGGATAAGGGGGATATGGCAGCTGTGCCACTGGCTGCAGCTCAGCAGACACCACTTGATGGCTCCTTCGTGGCACTTTTGAGGGCTGCCCCAAGACTGGGGCCCCAGGAAATCATCCCACCCTTGCTCCCCAAGCATGGGGAAATTCTTGAACCTCCTCTTTGGAGCTACACCACAGGAGCGAGCGGTGGCTGTGCATGTAGGAGTGAGGATCACTGTGGCCTTGATGTTTGGTATGGCCAAAGGTGTGATGGATGGGCAGTGGAGTGAATTCAGCTCAGCCACCACGTGATGAGCAGTTTAAAACCAGCAGTGAACTCTCCACCCTGCGATTTGTATGCAGAGGGAGGGTGGCTGCTGGATTTCAGTGCTTGTAGGTGTTCGTCTGGGGTCGTGTCTGAATAAATCACGTTCTGAGATCCAAGTGAGCGCCGGGGAACAAGCTGCACTGTCAACGCAGCAGCAGAGCAGAGACATCTTAACTGCTCATGATAAATGGGTCAAGATGGGCCCTGGTGTTTTAAAAATTAGCTGTTGACCTAGATAGCAGCAGCACGATGACTTGCTCACAGTGGGAACAAGAGTGAGCGTGACTGGAGCTGCACATTCCTCTGAATGTGGGGATGAGCCCGGTGTGCTGAGGTGAACCTGGGCTGGTTCCCCACCCCTTCTTTGCACCCAGCTTTTCCTTGGAAGCTGAGCTGTGCCACAGGGAAGCGGAGAAGACCCTGGGCATCTCTTTCAAATGATTTCATGGAGACACAAGGTGCATTTGTCCTGCAGGCAGCAGCTGCAAAGGCACCTCCCACCACCCCATGCTTTGCTCTCATCCAGTACTCCAGTACAGAGCGCTCTGAGCAGTCTTACTCATGTTTCCCCCGTTTTTTCAGGAGGGGTGGTCCTTTGCCCCCCTGAGCACCCTCCTGGGCTGTGTAACTCAGTCCTCACAGAGATGTGCCATGCACTTGGGTTGGAGAGGTTGGCAGGGTTGGTGCTGAAGATGGAGCTGCTGCCCATGTCAGGTTCTCTTCTGCTTAGCACCCAGGAAGAAGGTCATTGCATGCACCAGGGGTTTCTCCTGTCATGGGGTCTTCTCCTTCTGGATGAATTGCTCCAGAGCATTGAAAGTCAGTGCTTTTCGTCTGGGCTAGAGATCTGTCAGTACCCATGGTAGGCTGCTGTATTGAATAGTGGCTTTCTTGGGTGATAATTAAGCAACTGGTCAGGCCACACCTTGAGTACTGTGTCCAGTTCTGGGCCCGTTGAGATGCTGGAGCATGTCCAGAGAAGGGCAACAAGGCTGGTGAAGGCTTTGGAGCACAAGTCCTGTGAGGAGCAGCTGAGGGAGCTGGGGTTGTTCAGCCTGGAGAAAAGGAGATTCAGGGAAGACCTTATCACTCTCTACAACTCCCTGACAGGAGGCTGTAGCCCCTGTGCATTTTTCTTGGGAAAACAACATTCCCTTCACACTGTCAAGGGAAAAGAGAGTTTGGTTCTTATTTATGGAGGTCATTAGTCCCCATGTGTGACAGGTGGTTTTGGACCCCGGGCCCTGCTCCCAGATGTGTGTTTGGCAATGGGTACTTGTCCATCAGGGGTGGCCGATGACTGCATGTGCTGTTTTATCTCCCACAGGCTCCTGCTTCTGGGTCGCTGTCCTGGACGGCAACGTGGTGGGAATCGTGGCCGCGCGGGGCAACGAGGAAGACAACACGGTGGAGCTTCGCCGCATGTCCGTTGACTCCAACTACCGCGGCAAAGGGATCGCCAAGGCCCTGGGCCGCAAAGTGCTGGAGTTCGCCATGCTCAACAACTACTCCTCCGTCGTGCTGGGAACCACGGCCGTGAAGATGGCAGCCCACAAGCTCTATGAGTCCTTGGGGTTCAAGCACGTGGGTGTCGTCGAACATTATGCCCTGCCAGGGATGACACGCTCCTTACTGGAGAGAATGTTTTTCCAGGTCCGCTACCACCGCTACCGCCTGCAGCTGCGGGAAGAATAAAAAAAAACCCCAACAAACCAAACCAAAACAAAAAATTATTTCTCCCTCCTTCCTCCCCCTTCAAAGATAATAAATTACCCTTCTATTTCTCATCACCGTTGATTTGCCAATTTTGGGTTAGAGTTTTTGTACCCTCATGTCACGTTTTGGTTTGCTCCGTTCAGCTCGATGGGCCGGCCGAGCAGCGCCCCTTCCTCGCATGCTGTAGGTGGTGGTGCTGGGAGTCCTGTGACCCGGCGGGACGGAGTGGAGCAGCGGCCTCTCCTTCCCAGGTACCTCTGTAAAGCACAGAAACTTACTGCAAAATAGTACAACTGCTCTGGTGTACATAGTCCTCTCCTTTTCCAGGTGTAAGATAACATAGTGATGCATTCATAATAGTGCAGAAATATTACTTGAATGCAGTTTTCAGTATTTCACGCACCAGTAAGTAGAATATGCATTCCTCTTACCGTAATCTACTGGTTAATAGTTTTCAGAGAAAAGGTGGGGGGCACGCCCTGCCCCCCCGCCCCAACCCGCTTGCTACAATGCATGAAGAGGAAAGCGCGTGCACGCACTCAAACACATCGCACTGCCACCACGGCACTGGTGTTGCACTTTTTTTGGATGTGCCTCATTCTGCCAAATGTCTAAGAGACCCCGGGTGCATCCGGTAACCACGACTCCGCTCCACCTCCCCCTCCTTCCTAAGCCAGCACAGACTCGGACCGGCTGAACTGAGCCCCATTGTACCATAGTGTGAAGTTAAGATCAAACCTAAGTATCTCCTGCGCTGTTCCGTAGCCACGTGTAACCTGCAGTCCTGGGCCAGACTCCGCATGTGCGTTGGACTTTCTCTTTGCTGCCTTTTGGGGGTTTTTGTTTGTTTTCATCTTATTTTTAAGGGTTATTTTTTCGTTGTTGTTGTTATTTTTAGTTTTGGCTTTTGCTGAATGGTGTCGTTGAGGCGTAATGGAGGCTGCAGTTCCTATGGCAACACATTTGCACATTAATGTGCGCACCAAATCTCACCACTTCAGAGAAGCAACGTGTGACAGATAATAGCATTTTGGGGAGCGCCGGGGTGGGGGGGAGCGTACTTATTATCTTAACCAGCTGCTTGTTTGATAAATGTAGATGGCCTCACTGCAGCCTTCCATCAAAGGTAATTAACTGCTTTAATGATGTCAGATATGTGAATTGTACAATGCAAAAAGCAATGCAAAGCAGATTCGGCATGTGTCTGTACCCGGTATGTATGTACAGTGCCTGCCAACTAAAGAATAACCAAGACTACAGCTTCTTCTAGCCTGAGATATCAACTTTTATAACTTATTTAAACAAATAGCAACTTTGCATGAATTACATCTTGGGGAAAAAGAAGACTGGTAGGTTTTAATTTTTAAAGCGTGGTATCAGAGGTATTACAGAAAACCATTTCTGGCTGCACTTAATTTCGGGTGGGTAGAGGGGTTTGGCTCTGCTAATACATTTAAAGGGGAAACCCCTTTAATTACTGGGAAAAAACAATTATTATTTTATGAAGTATTATGTGTGTGGTGAGGGGGGAACCCCCCCACCTCATCACGATGAAGTTGGTGAAGGGATAGAGCATGAGATAACCACGCTTGCAAATGCAATGGAAGAGTCAGCAGGAGAGCCCCAGAAGGAAGGAGCCTTGGGGTGTGTGGAGAGGAGAGGAGCCTTGGGACAGATGGGGGGACAGACAGCACGGACCTGGACATGGGGTGCTGTCTGTCCCTCTCCTGCCAGGAGCTGCCCTTTCCTCTCCAGCCGCACGTTTTCCCAGCACTGAGACGTGGCCCGTGATGCTGATGGAGAGCAGAGGGGAGGGTCTCATGCCATCCCTGTGGGGCCATGGGCCAGGCACTGATGCTGGGAATGGAGGAGCCATTTGGCACAACCCCAGTTGCCCTTTGAGAGCTTGGCTCGGGCTCGGTCCAGCCTGTGAGGTGTCGGAGGGGCAGAGTCCCAGCGTGTGTCCCAGCAATAAGGGGGTAATGAGGATGGTGAAGGACACTGTAGCAAGAGATCATGAGTTTAATTAACAAAATTTCTGTATGGGGCACTATATTTTTAAAAGTCTTTCTATGTTGTACATTTCTCCTGAAGCTGAAATAATGTACTGTTGGTAGGGGTTCTTGTATAGTGTACAGAAATCGGCAGAATATTTTCTTGCTGCATTCAGTGATTTATTAACCGAAGTAAAACAGACAAATATAAAGTGTTAGCAAAAGTTGAAAGAAAAACAGAACACAAAAGTTTGTGCCTTTTTTAGTTTATTTTTCTGTTGCTATATAATCACTGCACTAAAACCTTTCCAGAGGGGTAAAAAAACAAAAAACAAAAACTAGTCTCTTAATAAGGGAGGAATATGTAAAGTCTAAATTGAGCATTAATTTTTTTTATTAGGCTATTTAATTAAACTAATGTTGCTGGTTTTATTTGATACCTGTGCCTTTGTAATAAAACTCCACATCCTGTCAGAAAATCCAAACCTGGAATAAATTCCACCAGATCCCATAGACTCAGAAGTACCATCAGGTTACCAGTATTTTCTTCTAAAACGTGTAAACTTTAACTGATGATATTACAGTATGTGATTGTAATAGCTGTTGAGTTTCCTGGGGAAGAGGTGCTTTGGAAAGGTGTGGCTTTGGGGGTGCTGTCTGCATTCCTCCCTGGCACGCAGGAAATGCGCTGATAAGGATTGAGTTGTTGCCACTTGGCCGGTAGCTGCCAAGAATATTTATTCCCTTAATGCTTCTGCCAGTTGCTTTGTGACCGGGATTTTTGGAAGAAATCCAGCTGATTGCTCCCAGCTCTCCAGCCAGGACAGTTTGTTTCTGAAGGAAAGGGCTGGCTGCCAAGTAGGCTGGGATTTGCTCTCCTTGGAAGATGGAGCTGGCTGCCAGAGCTGCAGCCCTGGTAGTGGCGGTGGGATGGGGCTGCACAACCTCCTGTGTTGTTGCTGCTCTCCCACCCAGAGCTGCTCTGAATAGGATTAGACAAGGTTGGACTTAAAAGCACCACGTGGTACTGTAGTTTTGTCTGCATTCATGGGAAGTTTCCCCAAATGCAATAGCTCAGGCACAGCTCTGCAGTCAGGGTTGCTGGGTTCTGGACCCTGCCAGGCTCACATGCTGCTGGGGAAGCGTGTGGGCAGACCACAGCACAGCTCACAGGGTGACACCTTGAGCTGCCTTTGGCAGATCCATCCCTCTGCTCTGCATCTTTCAGGGTGCACTGGTTTAAACAAAGTGCTTGGAAAAGATCAGCACAGCCTGTTTTCTGAGCCTGAGCATCATCTCCTGACTCTCCCCATCCCGGTTCAGTGGCTCGGTGGGTGAGGAGCAGCATATGGTTGTGGGGCTGGTCCCAAGCAGAAGAGGTGGTGATCTGGACCTATTGCTAGTCCTTGAGTCTTGATTCCAACACAGACTCACATGAGTGTGAGATGGGAGGGAATTCTCCTGATTTATTTTGGGAGTTTCTCTTTCCAAGGACAATGCTGGCAGGAGGATGAGGAAGAGTGGAGTGTCTCTTGGGTTTCAGCCTCAGTTGGTAAACATGGTGGTAAGACCAGTTCAGATTTTGGTGGAGAATGTGTTAGAGATGTGAAGGCACCTCCCACAGCTGCTCTTGCTTTGCAGTGCAGGAGGGCTGTCACAGCCCCCTGCCCTCGTGCTGCCTGCAGGGTTGCAGTTTCCTCACTGGCTGCTCTCTCCTTAGAGTGGGGCTTTTTTTGTTAATCCTTGTGCACTAGACACTGCTCAAGTGTCCTTTGCTTGGAGGGGCCTGGGACAGAGCCCTTGCTCCCTGACAAAAGCTCTCGGTGTCATGTTCAAAAGTTTAAAAAAAAAACCAAAAAACAAAGGAGGAAAGAAGGGAAAATTTACTGTGGCTGAGGTCCACAGCCTTGGAGCTGCCCCAACCCTGCAGCACAGCTTGGGCCATTCCCTGTGGAGTGAGTGGGAACTCCCTCCCCATCCTGAGCAAACTGGCATCTCTAGCAATGTCACATTTGGCAATGAGCTCTCTGGGAACCTTGGCCCCTGAACAGATCCAGGCTGATAATGCTGAGCAATCAAACCAACAAAAAAAGTGGTTTATAATCTAACTTGAAACGCTTAAATTTGTATTTATTGTAAATTCATGCTATGTTTTCCCTCTGTGAAGCAGACAGCACTTGCAAGACACTTAGGAATGGCAACTGTGTCTCTGCTGGGAGATGCAGAAAAGTCCAGGGCATTGCCATCAGTGGAGAGCTGTTCTTTTCCCTCCGCTCCCCATCCCCATGTGTGATGTGGGATGCTATTTCTGACAAAGCCTTTACCTTTCTCCAGAAGTGATCCTGCTGCTTGGTCCTGCGTGGGTACAGCCTGCAGCACTCATTTCAGAATTGCCTTTCAGCAAATGGAAGGGGCAAATGGCCCTGGGGACATCTGTCGCCAGGGCTGGGACCTGGGGTTGTTTTACCCCTGTGTTCCTTCCCATGGGAAATGAGGATGATGCCTTCATGATGTCAGAATTTGTCAGTCCCTGTGTAGGAGAGGCAGGACTAAGGGTCAGCAGGTGACTGCTGGGGTTGGGATGTGCCTGGTGGGGTCCTGGTGCTGCACACCTGCAGTGGGAGCAGAAAGTGTTTGGTGCCAGGGGGGGTCTCAGGCCTTGTCCTTGCTGTGGCCAGCTGGGAGAACTCAAAGTCCTGTGATCAGAATTCCCAAGGGAACTGTGGTTTTGCAGAACCTTGTCCCGATCCTTGCTGCTGCTGTTGCCCACTGATCCACACCCGTATGTGATGCAGGTCTGCTGCCTTTTAATTTGCCAGATTTGCTGGGGGAGGTGTAAATGGACAGAAACTGACTGCAGGGACTTCCAAATTGCCAAACACACAAAGGCAGGAACCAGCTCTGGTTACCTCTGAATTAACAATCTCCCTTTGGGTGTGCTGGAGCCTGTGTTTCATTAGTGCTGGTGTGATGCTCTTGGTATGCACTCTACTTAAAGCTTAATAAAAGCATTTTAATTCCACACTAACTGGAGTCTTGCAGTGGAATATACTGTACCACAAAAAGAAAATGAAGTAATGCTAAGTGTTAAATAAGCTTTAAAATGCAAAAGGAAAGTTTTCTTTTTTTCTCCCTCAAAATAGGTCCACATAAAATCTTTAGGAAGAATTGGTGTGTTCTTGCATCCCTCAGTCATAGAGACTAAGCATAGAAGTTATGTTTATCCACCACCTAAACCTGCTACCTGAATGGTGCTTGGGAGTACCTTTCATTGAAAGTAAACCAGGAGATTAATTTGAACAACTGAGAGTGTAGTCAAAACATAGTATTGTTTAAAATAACAAGCTCCCAGTCAGCATTTGGAGTTTGATCACAGTTAAAATCACTGTTCAGTGCTGTCTTTGTATTGCACAATGGTCACCTGTGGGAGAGAACATGCTTTTAACATCTAAATAGAAGACAGACCTAGTGAGACCAAGAGCATAACAAATACATAATGCAACTGTAAATTTACTTACGAGTAACACGTTTGAATGCAGAAGCAGCTACTGCTATGTAAGCATAATGAACTTATAGCTAACATTGTTTCCAATTTCTTTTCCTCCAAAGCTTAATCCTTTTGCCTTGTAATATGTATATTTGATTTTGTTTTAATGTAATTAGGTTTAACAAAGCATCAGTTGCTTTGTGAGCTGTACTTATGATTGTGCTGGGCCGTTAGCTTTAAGCAGTTTGTGTGCTTGTGTTATTTTATTAAAGCAAAAGTCTTCTTGAGACAAATGCAGTAAAGGGAAAAAAAATAATATTTTCGGTAGTATTAAGCAGATGTGTGGTATTCATTTGGAAAATGTCCAATGTCAGTTGAAAAAAACCCAACAAACAAACAGGCTAAATTGCTTCCCAGAACTGCTCATGTTTAAGGCAGTGGCTTACTCACTCACACCCAAATAGAAACTTGGATTCCCCCAAACAGCCTCTTACTCTGCATCTCCTCACCGTTGTACAAGACCAATGTGAAATGAGTCTTGTGTTTTCTATGTTCAGCATAGTATGTACTGTACTTTGTAACGGGAAGTGGCTACAAGTCCTCAAAGAAAAACGAACATATTCTAAAACAGCAATAATTACCACTGTAAAGCAAAAGAGCACGTGGGGGAGAGCCCAGGGAGAGAGTTAACGAAGGTGATGCTGTTAGGAGCACACTGGCAGCAGCGTGTTCCTAAGGGGTGCTGTTGCACCTGGGGAGCAGGATTAAGTACTAAGGGAGGCCATCAGTCTCTGGAACTGGATGTCACCTTGGCAGAGAACCTGCCCATCTGGAGTCCTTCCAGCTGAGCTGTTGTGAGCCCTTACACAGTGCAGGTTTTTCACCACACTTAAGGGTGACTTATTGCAAATACCGCTCCTGGTGGGAGAGCCAGACATAAGGAAGAGCTGTCAGAGTCACACAAAAGAAGGTAAATGCTCATTGCAGCAGTCCTGTGCCCCAGTGTACTCTGCTACTGCACGACTGGGGCTCAACAATGGCAGAACATTGAATCAATTACTCTTAATTTTCTGTGGAGGGAAGCAGGAGTCAGCTCTGTTGGAAAGCTGTTTGCAGACCATCAAGGTACCAGTGCAAACCGTTCCCCTGGCGTGGCAGGGTGTTAAGATGTGTGCGAGTTATCCCTTGGTGTGCTTTAGGCTTTTGAGCTCCAGCCTAGGAAGCGTGATGCCGCTGCAGCGAGGTCTCCCCATCGGCAGAGCCCCGGGAGCCAGCCAGCTCTCGAGGGACAGCACGGTGTCCTCAGGCAGGGGCAGGCGAGGTGCTCTGGACAAATGACTTGTAGGTACTTAAGTTCTGTTCCTGATGGCCGCTGTAACTGTGAAAATTAACCAGACCTGCTGTGATAAATTTGGTTATATAAGGTTTATTTGGTTAATTTTTTATAAGTGAAAACTGAAAAGATGAAAGAGAATTGTAATATGAAAGCAACTGCTGTAAATAATGTATGAATGAATAAAATCTAAAACTTATGTCAGTTTTTTCCTAAACTGTACTGCTGTCAAGTTACTGATGTGCAGATGGTGCCACCACCTTTTCCAGCTCCCCTGCTCCAGCATAAGCTGACACCACTCATTCCTGCTTCCACTGATAATGGGGCTATCTTTTTGTGTCTCGTGCATGTCCTTAGATTGTATTTCCATGCTATTCCAGCTCATACTGCCATATCCAGAAGCTGCACAGAGTAACTGTGGAGACAGCCCTGGCTGACCCTGGCCACCACGGCCAGGGCTGCCTCAGGCCACCTGCCTGGTTGAGCAGTCACCCCAAAACCCCCTGAGATCAGAGGCAGCCCTGAGGAACGTGCCGCTGGAGCAGAGGACAAAACAAAACCACGCAGTGTCTACTCGCAGCCACCGAGGCCATAAAGTGATGGAGTGAGTATTACTGAGGAGGATGCTTTCATGGTGGAGGTGCATCTTGCGGGTTCCCCAAGCCACACAAGCCCCTTGTTCTTCCCTACACTGTGCATTATCTTAGGTAAAAACCAGCATCAATATTCCCCACTGTTTGTGTGTGAAACCTGCACGGGGCTATTTCTGCCCAACTCTGGAGCACCTCTGAGAGGAGGGGAATCACTGGCCTCCCGTTTGGGGAGGGGAAATGGGGCTCCAGCCTGCAGTCACAATGAGATAGAGTTGGAATAAACTGATTGCTGCTGAAATGGCCTCTGGGGACGTCTGTTGCTGAAAACCAGTTTCTGGTGGCAGCTATAAATGCTGCAGGAGTGCCCTGCCAGCCAGCAGCTCAGGGACACCTGCAGCACCCCCAGGGCCATCATCCCCCAGCAGTGCGGGCTGAGGCTTTGCGGTGTGCAGGGTTATCTGGCTGAGCAGTCAGGCAGCGATGTGGAGCACAAAGTTCATGCCTTTGCCCTGTGGATCCAGCCCCTGTCACTTCCCTGCCCTATCCAGGGATGCAGACCCTGACTGCAGTATCTCACCCAGAGGAGGTGTGCACAAAACACCTTCTGGGACTGATAGCAACGTGTTCTGGGATTTGGGGTGCCGTGGGGGGAAACAGCTGTAAGTTCATGCATGTGCACAAGCTTTATTTTATATCAGAGCTAACCAAAAACCACCTACACCCTTAAAACTGCTTTAGTGAAATAACAGAAGTGGCAACAAAAGCTGAGTTGGTTTTCGAAGCTGCTGCAGTGCAGGTGTGCTGTGTACTTTAAAGCACCTCAATGCTAATTGGGCTCAAACTCTCCACTAACCAGCCACACATCCCTGTCCTGGCTTTTTCATCCCTTGTGGTGAATTTCTTCAGATGAAAAAATGAGAATTCAGGGGGCAAGGGTTCTGCCTCCATGCCCTGTGTCCCCAGGCACATGCCTCGTGCTCTGGATGAGACAGGACCTCATCATCCCTTTCCCTGTTGCTCCCAGCACACCCACCACCTACGCACACCTTAATGCCTCCTAAACAGCAAAGGCAAAGCAGCAGCACAGGCCCACCCCAGGCTGTCCCCTCTGCCATAACCACAGCCTCCCATCAGGGGCTTGGTACTTTCCCAAGGAAAGGAAGAAGGTTGAGGCTGGAACCAGGCAGGGAGGACCCCAGGTCTACCAGCTGAGCACGTCCAGCCTACAAAACTGCTTTTATCTTGGCCAAAGAGCTGCAAAATATTCCATCTGTCTATTTACCTACCCATCTACCTACATCTGTCCCTCCCTCCGTCCATCCATCCATCCTGGCCCACCTTTTGCCAAGAGATAGAGTCATTAAGTTGCCATGTAGGCTCCCACCACTCACCCACTGCTTTCCTGTGCAGCTCCTTGCTGCTGGCTGAGTTTTGTCAGTCAGCCAGACTGAGTAAATGGTGTTGTGGCAAGTTCTGGGGGCCTCTGGCTTTTCTCCAGTCTTCCCTGTGTCCCTGCAGCTGCAGGGGTTAGGGTAATTTCATAACTAGGCTTCACCAGGAGTCATAAACTGAACCTCCCTATGCATATTTCAGCAGCAAGGGCTGACCTGCAGCAAGGAAGGCTCTGTGACCCTGTGCCTTATGTTGTGTCGCATTTATTTCAGACCCAGGTGACTCTGGGTACATTAAGTTGTGTATAATTGGGTGACAATGCACTTGTAGCAGTGCAGGGTGGGTGTGCTCACGTGGCCGGACACCCAGACCCTGCTCCAGGCTGCCTTTCTGCTCCAGCAGAAATTCCCCTTCACAGAACACCCCACTACCACCACCATCACCTGCCAGGCTGACAAAAAGCTCTCACATGTCTGCTCAGCTATTAGCAGAATCTGCTTGGAGTGCTCCTGAGGGGGTGCAGGAATCAACCTGAAGTTTCCTTCATCTCTTGAATCTTTCACAGAGCTTTCTGTAACATTTCTCTCTTAACTCCCTTAAGCATCTCCCTGGTTCACAACACCCCCCACCAGCCTCTGTTACACAAATATAAGTACCCCAGTTACCACCTCTTCCATTTTAATAAATAGGAAATCCTCATGAGGGTGAAGGTGAGGGTATCCTGTCCTAAAGATTATTTTTATTGCAGCTATTTACAACACTACTGGCCAAATTTGACAGGAAATCAGCCTATTAATTTCTTCATGGTAGGTTTTCATTTTTGCTGTGCTTGACTGCATTTGCAAAGTCAATAAAGTAAATTCAGCACTTGATGTCAGTTAGCAGAGGAATGAGCATTGTAGAAAGATCAATCTTCTCATCTGGACATCAAAGGCAGGGTCAGGTGAATCATGCTCCAAAGAGTGCTCATTTCTCCCCATTAATGACCAGTCCAAGGCATGTCTAGACTACCCAGCAGTAGATGTCTATCCTAGAAACACCTAAGGTGAGATAAATCCTAACATGATGCCTCTGTAGAGAAGTTTAATTGCACCTGAGAACTCAGGGAAGCTGAAGGACAAACTATCATTTTTTTCAGCAGATACTCATTGGGGCTTTAAAGGTAAATAGTTGCACTCAGTCACCAAAGCTTAAAGTCTTAACAGGGAAATATGTTTCTGGTTGTTAAAAAATCAAAGGTTTGATGCTGTGGTAAAGACAAATTACTTGTAAAAACTCAGGTGGTCATTAGTGTGGTCCAGCTGCACTGGTTATCTGCACTGTGGTTCCATCTAGTAGAGGGAACTGTGAAAATCAATTGTTCAAAACAGTATTTCTACAACAGCCTAATTACTTTTTTTTTTTTTACCTAGACAGGAAAGAACTGATAGAGTAGGAAAAGAATAAACATCTACTTTGTGTTTCTCTGCAGAGAGAAGTGGAATGGAAGAAAGAAACACTACAGCAAACTGAATTTTCTTTCACTCTTCTTTATTTGTTTTATGTTGTCACTCATATTTTGTCTTGCAGCAACCCTGAATAATAGCCATTAAAAACCAAGATAATTGTTTTCAATTCTGTTGTTGAGGCCACTTTGGTTTACACCTGCTTGACATACGTGTAAAAACAGAAGCTCCTACATCCTTTTTTCTCAAGAACAGGAGAGACTGATCTGTATGATGAGGTTGGCTTCCAAGATTAATTTTTTGTGCTTTTTACTTTGTGAAAATGTAAAGAAAAAAAGGGTAAATGCCAGGTGCTTACAGGTTGTGACTTCTTTAGGAACACTTTAAGGCAGAGAAAGAAATGCTAGAAGTCAGTGGACCATTAGAAAAACCTCTCAGTAATGTGCATTAGGAAGATATTTGGGCAGAGCATCAAGGGGAAGAGGATTCAGTATTGGACCAGGACCCACTAAGTGGGAAAGATGGATCCCCCACCTTGGGAAGGATGTTGTTATCACAACATCAAAGAATGTTTGAGGGAGGGATGAGTACATTGTTACAAATGCTGTTCTTGGCCTTTGCCAAATGTGGAAAGTAGAGAACCCTCCCTCCTGGTGTCCCACCAGTGACAAGCTTCTCCTCCTGCTCTTAAAGCACGAGTGTCTCAAAGCTGTTCGAGACTCATTAGAAGGGGAAGGTCAAGCCTCCAAACCCAAAAAGATCACCCCAGGAAATGAATTTAGGATTGGGTGCTCTCTTCAGGTATGGATTTACCTTTTCTTTTTTTTTTTTTTTCATGGATAGAGAAGCTGAGGAATCCAAGAGGTGTTCGTAGGGTTTGGATTGCTTTGGTCTGACAAAAGCCCTGTGCCTTGAACAATGACCTCATGCTGAATGTCAAAACGGCACAAACAGCTGAATTTTTGCTGCAGCCCAGAAGGTGGGTGAGAAGCTCCAAAGCCAGGGGATTTTGTGCCACGCCTCTGAAAGCTGAATGTAAGGGGTGTGCAGGGCAGCAGGGCCATGGCTGCACTGCTCTGCAGCTCCCACTGTGGGCACATCCCATCGTGGACATACACAGAGACAAGGGCACGATAGAGAAGCAGTTCTTCCTTTCATTTCAGTGCAGCACATCCAGAAAAACACCACCTAAAATAACTTCAAGGTTAACCACAGGGAAAAAAAAACACACTGTGATTCTGCCTCACATTGCAAAGATTAGCATTCTGTTCAAAATACTCTCTAATGCAAGAATGAGGTCTAAAACACTATTATTATGCTGTATGCATGTCAAAACCTCAAAAATATATATATTTCTGTAATGAATTTTTTTCTTAAGAATGTATATTGTACACCCACCTCTCCCACTGAGTCCACAGTAAGAAACAACCCAACTGGAGATCCTCCTTTTCCATTGCCAAGTGTGGTGAATGGAATTCAAATGGCATAGAAAATTATACTGACCTATCCCTACCTTCATTCCCATTAAGTTTGGTAGGGGTTAATGCACAGAAGTAAAAAGGTAGCTCTGTTCATCAGATGCTGTTTCAGATAATGTTAGGTGGGATGTCAGTGTCCTGGGAAGGGTGGGGAACTGAAAGAAGGGTGAACAAATAAAAAAAAAATAAAAATAAGGGGGAAAAAAAAGCGAAAGAGAAAAAAAATCAAACTGACAACTACTTTCTACAAATACAATAGTGTGAAAACTTTCCAGTTTGGTTCCCAGACAGGAAAAATGTGCATAGCTGGCACTTGGGTACATTAAACTGCAGAAAATATCCATGATAGCCTATTAAATTTTCACAAGGCTGAGGTGTTTTTCACTGATGCTAGATCTGAACTTTTTATCATTGCAGTATTAGTCTCCTAAATGTCAATTAATACACCTAGGATTATCACACACCATCTCCTTCAGTCTGGCCCTGGGGAAGAGAACTGCAATTCCCCTTCGTGCTTCAGTTCTACTGCAGGGTTTAAAATAAGCATTTGAGATTTTGGGCAGCCTGGCAAGATTCCCTCCCTGTGACTTGCAGAAATAGTGCATTTAGTGAAGGCAGATGCTGTTTTTTTCACACTCCTTCTAACAGAAACACAATAGATTTTGATATGAACAGCAATGCCCTCTAGAAACACAAAGGACATGATTCAGCTGGCTAAACATGAGGATCTACTATCATTTGAGACAGCCTGTGTTTAGATGGTTTGGAGTGAGCCTAGCCAGACGTGAGCAGTGCTTTGGGAGAGTTAACAAGCTGGAGAGGTAAGAAATATTGTTGTCTTCCCCTTTACTCTCGTGCTGAGTCATTAAGGTTTATTATAGGCTCTGTTTGCATGGCAAACGTGAACAAGTCACACAGATAGCTTGAGCACTTGCAAGTTATGAAGGCTAAAATATAAATATCCTTTCCCCCTCTGGGATTGTTTGTTTTCCTAGACTCTGAACATCTGAGAAGCATAGCTCAATCACATGATAATCTATTATTTCTATAGTAGCCTTTTATTTAATATCAGTGTCATAACACCTCTGGTCCTAAGAATGTGCTATGCCTATGCCTAATTGAAAAAAAAGATAGCTTTCAATAGGACAAATAATGGTGAAATGAGCAGGGTACATGATAAAACGGTTCCTTTGTCATTCACTTAAGCAAAAGTAATCAAAACACTTCACTATGCTAATAAACTGCAAAATTATTCATTGAGATGGCTTGTTCCTTCATCATGTCATAGTCTCAAAGGATTTGTCACCAGAGCTTCCACACAGATTTTCAGTATTTTTTGCATATGTAAAGAAGTCTTAAGGGAAAACAGCACAGAAGCTCAGGCCCTACAAGAGGCCGTGTCAGATGGGTAAGAGCTGTGAACTTAATACACTTCGAGCACGCCAGTACAGAATAATGTATCTAAATGTGTCTTGTTTTCCTTCCTGTACTCAAAAACTCATTCTCAGAAAGCTATTTTTAAAAGTTGTGTGTTTAAAATGAAGAAATATTTTACCATCGATGTGCAATAGCCTCCTGTACCCTGTATACAAACAGCTACACCTAGAGTTGGAGGCTGCAGAGCTCATTCTGCAAGTGCTCAGGTGGCTGTCCAGAGAGCTCTGCTCACTGTGCTGTCTGGTATTGTGGAAAATCTGTGTTAGGTGAAACACCAGGTCGAGGTAAGGAACAGTGTTTAAGATTGTTTCTTTGTTCCCCTTCCACTAAATTAGAGAATGTCACACGAGTCTCTTTACATTCATTCCATAGCTAATGAGTTTAACAAAGGCTGTGTGATTTTCATACTGCAGAGCTGACAACGTGTTCAGGCCACTTTCACTGGTGGCCCTTGCTCTGAACAAGATGCTCTAACCCAGCGTGGCTGCAGCTGCAAAGCATCCTCAGCAGGAAAACCAAACACAAGGTGGGGTTACCTCTGCCCATTGCATGCATTTTAAGAGGTGGGCCACAGGATCTTTGCCCCACCTCACCTCTTTCCTTCAGGAATACCCACGGAGTGACACTTTAAAGGGATTCCTCTGGGTCTGTGAGTCCGCAGGAGGTGTTACAGCAGGGCAGTAACAGGGCAGAGCTCCCCACAGGACCTTCCCTGGAGCAGTCACCTTCCCAAGTGGCTCCTGCAGCTCACGCTGTGCTCTCTGCTGTTCCACCACCACTGAGCCACCCAAACTGCACTGAGAGTGAGTTCTTGTCATGGGTGTGGGGATATTTGCTGAAATTCAATATAGTAACCCTAGGTCAGTTTACTGGGACATACAGTCCTTGGAAGTGAAGTACCTATCAGTGTTATTTTCCTGGCAAAATGTTTTAATTAAAGAAAGCCATTTAGTTCCTACTTAATTATTATTTCTGGGAGTGCTACCAGAGTTAGACATTTAAATTGTAAATGCCAAGCATTTTGTCTATCCTGTTCAGTCTAATAAAACGTATTTATGACTTGTACCCACAAACCATCCCAATTATTACACCAGGTCTTCAAAGGGGCTGGTTTGATTTAGTTTACAAAGAGATGAAGAATCTGTGTGGCTCTGGCACTGGAGTCTTTTGTGGTGGATTGTCAAAGGCCACATTCTTTGCAGGTGATTCAAGAACAGTTTTTACAGACAAGGCATGTCAGAGTCTAAGGAAAACAGAAATAAACAGAAATATAAGAACATTTCCCATAAAATGTTTGATACAGCATACCTTGGTAAAGGTTTCATGCTTGTATCCTGCCTGGCAGCACTGCCAGAGGCTGCATTTTCACAGTCCTGTGCCACAGTCTAATGGAACAAGAGCACTACTGACCGTTCCAAAAGGAAGTGATCTGAAAACCTTGTTTCTCTGTAAGCAAAAATTGAGATCTATCCCAGCACACACTGTGAGGAGGAATGCCTTGGCCTTTAAGCACTAAGTTGTCTGGAAGAGTAGTGGTGTACAGATGGCTCAGATGAAATTTCAAACAACCTGAGGCAAGAAATCATGATACACTTCAAGATACACACTGGGAGGGCTTCTCTAAATTGTGATTCTTCTTTAAACCTCTTGCAGATGTTAAAATTACAAAGCAGGCTTGAGATTTTGGATCCCTGCACTGATGTCCGAGTTCAGTTATCAATACCAAAGGGTTCAAAACTTTCCTGTTCCTTAATTGTGGGAAGCAGAAAGACAGAGGCTTCTTTATAGCATCTCTGTGCTTCCTGAATTGAGTCTTTTCCATGCAGGTTTCCTTTAGCCTCTGTTTTATCTGCTGAATTTTGTCATATCAATAGATTTTGGGGCAGAGAACTCACATTTTTTCAACTGCATATCAAGAAGTGTTTTCAAAATTGACTTTTAGTCCAATGGCTTTATGAACCAGGCAGTTTGATGGCTTACTTCCTCATTTCTCCAAGGCAGGAAAAGGAAATATCTCAAGATTAAACACTTAGCCTACAATGTGAAGTTCATGTAGGCAGTAAAAGGATTTCAATTCCACAGTTTCCTCCCTATGACTAATGTGTTTAATTGCACCACAAACAGGACAATGCTTTAAGCTGGCAGATTTGGAAATTTAAAAAAAATACCACGAGTATAAAAAGAGACTTTGCTGTTGCTGAGGATGAATGTCCTTGGAGTAAGAAGTAAAAAAATGTTATTGGCAACTGTTAGGTACAGAAGTATCAATGAGCAAAAAAAGCAGGAGGTAGAGTGGGATGGGGAGTGAATAACACCTGCTGCTAAGGTAATTTATTGAAATAACTGAAATATGAGGAAACTAGAAATTAGTTTTAAGGCCAAGCCAACACATAAAAATAGCTTAAATGCCCACCCTTCAAAAGTCAAAAGATGATGGAGGGGAAGCAGGAACAAGAAAGCACATTCCTGGCTCTGTACCACCAGTGTGGAGCATGCAGAAGGACATAGAGGATCCATAATGCAGGAGGGATGAAAAAAGGGGAAAGCCTTCCAGCCCAAGGGCAAAAGGCAGGAATTTCACTGGGGTGTACCTATGGGCAACAACATGTTTAGAAACATGAAGCATTACCTGGATTGAACACTGGAGACAGAGTCCAGGCTTTTCTGTGGGATGCAGTAACTTGGAGGCTGGACAGTCATGCTCTTTTCTTTCTTTCTTTCTCTCTCTTTCTCCCTCTTTCTCCCTCTTTCTCTCTCTCCCTTTCTCTCTCTCTCTCTCTCTCTCTCTCTCTCTCTTTTTCTCTCGGTCTCTCAGAGCAAATATTGATTAGTTCAAATGCAGAGACCAGCCCCAAGAGGGAGCACAGAAAGCTCCTCAGCAGAACATCCTGTAACCTGGTGATTTGTGCATTCCTGTGGGTGGTGGATGTTGAAAGCCTTTCAGGAAGAAAGGTTTCCTCCATTTTGTAGATAAAAGGACAAGAGCAGCAGCAATGTCCATTGCTCTCACTGCCTTTTGAAGGAAGGAACAGCCTCCTCAGTGTTAGAATGAAAAGCCATGGATATCAGTCACAAGAAGTTGGCACTTAAACTCCAGAGGAGCAGAATCAATCACTTCCCTGTGCACAGGTTTTGAGGAGGCTACTTGGATATTCAGAAGACTGGCAAACAAGGGACAGCTCTTAGGCATTTTGTGGAGTGCTGAATGTTCCTAAAAATGCTGTGTGACACCAACAGTCTGCCAGCTCCTGCTACTCCTGTCAGGCTGAGTAATCCTCATACCAGCAGTTGATGAAAAGAAGGGTCAGTAGTTCACTTGATCCAAGCTGGACTTCCAGATAAGCAAAGATAAACTGTCCAGCTCAGCAAGTCACTGCTCCCTGTGTGGCAAGGACGGACACACCAAGAACAGGAGCAGGAAATGGAGGGTGGTACTGGGCTGGGCTGGGATACACAAACACACTTTATGGCCAACCACAAGTGTAAGGTGCACTTATTGCACAAAAGCCAACATGTTCCAGATCGTGCCTGTCACGTGCTGATGGCCTTCAAAGGATCCATGCTCATGCTTACCTTTGAGTAAGTCACAGATGTGTGGTTTTGCTGTTTTCAAGCTCCCAAATGAACTGACAGTAATACCTCTGAAGAGAGTCTTCAGTCAGAAAAAATCAACATGTGGATGCCTCACAGTGATGAGCTCTATTAAATGCACCAGAAGGAGCATTTGGGACTATGAGCCTTTATGCCCATTATGTGATTTGAGCTTGCAGGTTGCAGAGGCATGTCTTCCTCAAAATTGAACCAGAGGGAAAAATCACCTCTGAAGTCAAAACTATCTACTTTAAACATATTAGGATACATGGAAATAATATTTTAAGAAATTCAGGTGTTGCCTAACACTGAAAGAAATACATTAATTTCTGATGGAAGGCTGATGAAGATAGACTTTGGTCAGTCTTAAGGAATTGTCTGCAAATCAACCTGGGAATAGTGTTTTCTGTCTTATGACTTCCTGATCTTGTAACTTGTTTCAGAGAAAAGACCCTAACTTGTATATTGCTGTGTTTAAACAACCACAGAGTTATGTATATGTTATATACATGTACACTGATATGTTACACGTAAAAAGGGTGACCCTGGGTAAGGGAATGTGTCAAAAAACCTCGACCAGCTGAGAAGCAAGTCACATATAAAGATACAGATAAAAGTTTCCAGAGCAAGTACCTGGGAGTTTCAACTCACCCAGCTGAAGGTGCTTCCTTGAGAATTACGGAGAGGAGTCCTGTCACCAGTCCTCAGCCAGTGATCACCAACCTGTCCAGAGCTTTTGGATCAAGATGTGTCCCATTTCCAAGGTCCCAATAGAGCTTGCTCAGCAACACATTGATGCAGTCATTCCTGTAACATGTTATCCATAAGGAATTGGCAATGAATGGTCACTGGCAAGTAGCAAGATGTGTGGGGAGACTGGGAAACAAAGTTGAGACAGTTTGAACACTACTAATTTATTCTTGATCAAAAGATCAAGATCCTTTAAATATCAAGAGTGGGTCAGAACTTAACTATTTTTGTTCAGCAAGAAAAATCCATCTGCACTAGTTGAGACAGACTTCATCAGAACACTTGTTTTCTCCGTCCCAGTAAAACTCCAGTGATTAAAAACCACCATTATGGACTCTTTCTCTGAGGCAAATAAGAAGCTGACACTGTCATGCAGGCAGACTGCAGAGCTGGACCAGGTGGGATTCTAGCTGGGAATGACCCAGCAGAAAAACAGGGAGCTTCACCTCTGCTCTTGGTGGCTACTCACAGAATAACTGAGGTTGGTAAGGATCTCTGGTGGTACCTTCTACTCCTGTCCCCGAGGGCCAGCTTCAAAGAGAGGAATGGCAGGGAGTTTTATTTACTCTTAAACAGTAGAGTCTGCCCAGAACTAGTGACATACATTGTACTGGAAGCACCCTCATTTTGCATTGGGGATGTAAACTGAGAGTCTGAATTGCTGGTGTCATTGCAGAGCCAATGGCACCTTTTTTGTTGCTGTATGTGCCATTCTCTGAAGGCAGAACTAGGGTTGGAAAGGATCCCAATGGGCTGCTCAGCATCTGCCCCTGGCCTGAAGGAGGATCAAAGAAGCAGAAGTATATTGTGACATGTATTTGTCAATCCTGTTCTAGAGATGCATAGTAAAAAAAATCTGAAAGCTCTATTCAAGTCCATCCAAATGTTCAATTATCACTAGCATTCTTTTGAAAGACTTGTTTAACATCTTCCTTAGTTATACCTTGCTGAAATTTAAGCCCCTCTCCTCTCATTCTGTCTCCAGGGGACCTATGGAGCAGTTCACTGCCAACTTTATGACAGCCCATCTCATACTTCATGAGTTCTTTTATATTTCTCCTCAGTCTTCTCAAGGTTAAACGCCTTAAGTTCTTGCAGCCTTTCCTCACAGGTGATATTGTCTATAGCTCTGATCACTCTTGTTGCTCTCCTATGGATTCCTGTTGCTCCTGCTATTTTCTGAAACGTGCTTCTGAAAATTGAGCAGGGCGTTCAACTGAGACCTTGCTGGGGCTGAAGCGAGTGGAAGGATTGGTTATACCACTCTTGATCATTCTACAAACACCTTCAGATCCTCAGGTCTTTTCCTGAAATTGATACTTAACTAGCTGTTCCCTACATTTGGGGAAATATGTTGCCTACATTTGGGTAGCTAACTGGTTTTGCTTTTGTGTGAAGCTTTGCATTTATCCTCACTTCTTTATATTCATCTTATACTGTTATTCCATTGTGTTAAAATCCTTTTGAATTATAAACCTGTTGTCCAGGATTTAAAGCAAGATTTCAATTCTGCAAAAGCAATATAAACAGGATTCAAGAGCTTCCCAGGAAAGAAAGACATGACTCATTGTCAGAAAAATATTTGGTTTGTCTTGCAAAGATAAATGTCTGCCCAGACTGGAGGTGTAGGATGAATTAAAGAGGTGATTATTAACCTGATTGCCAGGGAATGGATGGTGTTAAGGGATATGGATAATGCCAGGAGAAGGTTAAAGTTTAGGTCAAGTATAAGAAGAAGTGAAAGGACTAAAAAAAATCAATCTCCAAAAGAAAAATCAAATATATCAGAAGTCATAGTATCAGAAGCAGCCAGAGAGTTTGACTCAAGCCCAACATTTACAACACTTCTTTAACCTCATCTGAGACCCACAGAGGCCCCAAGGGAAGATGTTGACTTCTCCCAGCTCATATGTTACAAAAGCTCATTATATTTAAAGGGAAACCTCCCTGGGAAGCTTATTTAATTTAACATCACAGTTCAAGTGAATGGATGGGAAGATAAACAGAGATGGGGATTGCTGGCAGGCAAGTAGGGTGGCTCAGCTTTCAAACTGCTGCAGAATTTATTCATTGTGAAAAAATGAAGTTCTTATAGGTGTCTTTCACATGCAGTTTGGAGTCAATCATCAGCCTGAACCAGCTCTGGGGCATAGCTTAGAGTTAAAGAGAGAGGGAAAAAAAATTCTGGCAGAAGTCCTGAGGACACTTGTCTTCTTCACCTAACCAAATACCAATAAGACATTTAGGATAAATCAGCAATTAACTAATTTCTGGACTCAGCTGGATATGGACTAATGGATCAGTGCAAAGAGGCCAAGTAACCCAGGGAGATATTTAATTTTGTCTCAGCCAATTCTGTAGAGAAAGGCAGTGTAGCAGGCAGCAGCCACTCGAGGGGAGGATGGAGGTTGATTCTCAGGGGCCTGTAAGTACAGTACTCTGCTTAACACACAAATTGGAAAATGGGATTGTAATCTGATGCATGACACTTTTGAATAATTAGATGTGAGGAATTCCGTGTGCACAGCAGATGAAGCTGCCAAAAAATGTGTGTGTGGGGGGGGGAACCAGAGAGAATTTCTCCAGTCAATTTTTGATGTAATGGAAAAATTGATTATGAAATGAACAACTGCAGTAAAAATATAGTTAGCCAGATAACAGTCTCCAAATTGCCATAAATGCATAAAAATGGCAGCGGGAAGTGAAATGAGGGCACAAAGATTAGAGGTAAAAAGATAAGCAACTCTTTTTTTAACTTGTGAACAATTAATAGTGAGATTTTTACTAGAAATAATAACAGTATCTGTGAAGAGCAGGGTTGGCAGTGGATTAAATTATCAGTGTAAGAAGCAAAAGTTGAGGAAGAAAGAAGCTAAAAATCATCCAACTAATTAGCCTTGAATGGAGAAGGTGACATGGAAAAGTGCACAAAAAGTGTGCAAACGTTGGCTGGAAGCTGAACCTCCACAATTCAAAATACAACAAGAGAGGGTAAAAAAATGCCTGGACTTACAGTAGATAATAAAAACACTCTTGATAACAAAAAAGGGACTTCCAGAAACAGGTGGTAGAAGTGCACTTCAAATACGTCTCCAGAGAACCAGCTGACAGTGGCTGTTGTCTCCAGTAGAGATGAGCTGATTATTGGGCTGGGGATGTTTCTTAGGAAGGCAAAGACAGGACACAATTGAAACTTATTTTAAATCCAGAGATGCACTGTCTACTAAAACCATTGCAGAATGGCAGAAAAAACGATTCCTTTCCCCTGCCTGAATGTTTCTGACAACGTGCTAATACCGAAAGGAAGTGTGCCAGCCAAGAGTGAGCCTGTGAGCCAGGGAATATAGTAAATGCTGGCACAGAATGAGGCAACACAGGTGGGAAGGAGGAATGCAATCCCAAAACATTTCTGGGGCTTCTTCTGGTATGGCACTATATCCTTAATGTGGTGCAGCAGGATGGTAGAAGGGAATTTCTGGTTTTTCTTCCACCCGAGTGATTGCTGTTGTCTAACTGAGGAATGACACAGGACCAAAATTCAGGTTGGATGGAACCTCAGGAGGTTTCCAGTCCAACCTCCTGCTCAAAGTAGGGTGAGCTATGAGGTCAAAAAGAGGTTGCTCAGAGATTTGTCCAGTCTGGTCTTCTAATGGTGAAGCAAGAAAAGATGTTTTAGGCCACTGAGGAAATACATCAAGAAACAATAATACAACCTTGAACCCATTCTTTGGCCTCCTTTTAAATCAGATTAAACAAGAAATGAGAGGAACAAATTTTGTTGACTTCCAAAAAATGACTTTAGTTTATTTTTAAGGGCTTTTTCTTAATCATTATCATGAACAAATGATGTCCTGGGTGCTCTAGCAGATTCAATCTCTTGATCTACTCTTATTTTTCAAAATCTGAGGGGTTTTCCCCCCTCATGTTTAAAATGTCTTGCTCACATAAAATCTAAGGCCAGTGTTTGAGCTATGGTTATTATCAAGTTGGACCAACACTGAAGATCAGTTCTGCTGTCCCACAGTGGTATGTGGACATTATGAGATTTGCAAGCAGGTTATGGCATCCCATGCAAACACCAGCAAAAAGCTGAGCTGTTCCATTTCCCACAGACACCGAGTTAAAGTATTTTCAAATAGTGCTCGTTGCCCACATGGCAAACAAAGAGATTTACAGATGATCTAAGGGAAGATCCAGGCCAGCAAAACACGCCTGAAATTAAACCCAGACACAAATCAGTTCAAAAGGGGCTATTACTGTGTTCAGGGAATCAATTAATGAAACTCCTGCTCACAAAGGATATCTGAAACTAAGCACAACAGCAATTTCCCTCTTCCCATCTCTTCTGTGATTTCCCATGCTCATTGATCAGTACTCTTCTGGGGTTCTGCAATTCAAACAGAAGTTTTTGTTTCTTGCTTTCCCAGTACCTCTTTGCAGGTTGTGAGGAAAAGGGAATCATTTTAGAGATCAAATCAAGAACTTTAAGGATGGAAAAGTGCTCTTATGATTGTTCCTGCTCAAGTCTAACTATGTTTTAAAGTCTCTTTCACGCAGAACCAAAATAATCTGACAAGGTGGTTATTTATTATAATAAGAGTCTTGAGTTCTGTGGTGTGAAATTATTGTGCCACCCAAAGGAATTCGAGGCAGTCATCAAATACTGAATATTTTCACCTGTATTTATTTGGAAGGAAATCTGTTGCCCGGGCTGGCCTTGCTTCCCTATAATGGCTCTTTAGATTCAGACCTCGACTAAGGTTTGGAAAAACTGCACTGCCCAGATTTTATGATTATGCATAGATCAGCACACAAGTGTGGTAGAACTGAGGCCTTGTCCAGAGGACCTTGTTGGGAAATGAATTGCAAACACTAGTCTTTCTCAAGAGGAGAAAGCTTCTCAGTTTCTTTACTGGAGAATCTGGAGCACTGGAATGATATCCCAAGTTTATGGTATCCTGTATCCTGCAAGTTGGGAGGACATGAACTTCACCAAGTCTCGAGACTTGGTCAACAACAATCCTCCAAAATTATGCCAGTTTGCCTTTTGCTCTCACACCAGTGTACACAGAATAAGCCCTTGGACATGTGTGATAAAGTGGTGCTTTATTGCTTAGTCCTCTTCCTTTTGTTAGCTGACTCTTTGGGAATTTAAAACCATGAAGAAACTGTGACACAAGGAGAATAAAATATTAACTTTGCCTGCTTATATGACAACCTACACAAAGTGCACATGTCTGGGGAACTGAAAATGACAGTCTTTTGTGAAGGGTTGTGTTTGAAAATTTGCTCTCTATGGTGGCCTATGAATTTCTGTAGCTTCATATTTGAACAGATGTCAATTCACACAAGTGGATTGAGGTTCTTTTTGTTATTAAGCATGTTTTTGTTTTTTGTTAGGCTGAAGAGTATTCCTAGTGCTATTTGGGGCTTAAAAAATACACCATCTATCTAGTTGTAAAGTATGCATCCTAAGAAAAATACACAAGGTGAAAATCAGCTGTGAATGTACAAAAAAAGAGATTATATCCTCCACACAGTAGGAAGGTTAGCAGTGTAGCCTTAGAGAGACAGAGTTTAATTAGTAGAGGCCTCCCAAAACCAGCAGATCTTCAAGAGGAGTTAAAGAAATGAGACAGTAGAACATTTCACGCTTATTCAATGCTACTGCAAACACAGAGGGCTTGAAAATAGCAAAAAGCAGAAGAAAACTTGTGCAACATCTTTTCAGTAGGAGAGGTGGGACCAGGGCCCCTGCTCACAGGATCTGGCACGGTGTCACAGCCATGCAGGCTGGACCCCCCTGCCAAAGAGCTGACCCCAATTAATATGCAGAAGGTTCTGACTTTGCTTAATGATCAGTGCCAATTTTATAAAAATCAATTTTTAGAAATTACTGACTCACTTCAGCTGACAGGTTATGTATGATTAATAAGCAATGTAAGAAAACAATGTTTAATAGTTTAATAGCTTTAAGTGCAAAGTAAAATTATCTAATTACACAAATTAAAACACTGCAAAGCCTTTACAACCATACAGTTCTAAAATTTAAATTGTATTACTGTGATCATTTGATGTCTAGTGCTGAAACACACTGAACAACTCTTTAAAAGTTTTGTGCTTGACTTCAACTTGTGAATAATTAGTAGACTTTGAGGACAGTTTTGTATTTCTGTCCTCTGTCTCAAGCCCAGAAACAGAATTTGTAAAACAGTAATGTTATGGAACAAATCTCATTTAAAGAATAAACTCTACAGAAAAACAAATTATTAATAAAAAATGTAAACATTCAAGTAAAAGTCTAAATCCTAAAAAGGATAAAGCTGAATCCTAAAATTCATTTAAACAATATTTAGCATAAGATCAGTAATAAAAGTAATAGATTAGGCAAAACTGTAATACTTTCTCTAAAGTATGCTAAGGCTATGGTGCAAATTCAGTTTGAAATTAACTGAATCGACAACAATCTCCATATTTTTAATACATTTAGGCTTCTAGTTTTGTTTACCTGTTTTGCTCCAAAATTCTAGATAAAAATTGGGTTCATTAACTCTTTTTCTAATTCTGGGGAATGGGACATTTAATATGTGATGAACACCAAGCAGCTACGTTCTACTCATGAAATACAAAATAAGCTGAGCACAACAGTTAAGCATCTGACACAGTTCAAATACTGCCAGTTTATAAGTATTTTTACACAACCACTTCACCAAATACTTAACATTAAAGTCTAAACATCCGTGTAACTCAAATATATCTGTGATGCTCCCAAAGGGTTAATACTGTCTTGTTTCATTTCTTACATGTAGTAATTTAGCTGTGAACAAAAGCAGCTCCCTGCTGGTTACCTTGGCTAAAGGAAACACAATGAACTGGTAAAAACCAGTTTTATCTCACTGCTGTTGCCTAGGGCTACAGACAAAATGAAGTAAAAAAATTCACATGCAGAGTATTAGGTGCTTATGAAAGATCCAGCAGTGCTGTTGCCTAGTGATTCAGCGAGGAATCAGCACAGGCCAATGAGGTGTTTGGGTACTGAATAACATCCCCGATGACTGCTTTACATCTCCTGCAATTCTGTCATACACCCCCATGATTTCCCAGTGGTGAGAATCACTTTCAAGGGAACCTGTCAGAAAAAAAAATTAAACAAATAAACAATCACATATAGCAAGATTACTATTTTTGCTTTTCCCTTTGGATGTTGATACTGCTCTAGATTACATACCTATCCAATATGAAATGTTCTTCATTTCTATTAATACCTAATTATTGCTACAATTCTGATAAAAATACCTTAACAATTTAAACTAACCTTTAGTTTTCAAATTGCAAATATATGTTACCAAATTGCAAGGAATACACTTCAGCAAAATTCATCTTATCATGCTTTTCAAAAGAGCTGGAAATGATGATTTTGATATTTATCATCAGCAACTTTGTTGGTAATGCATAAAGATATTAGGGGTTTTTTACCCCCCACTTTTCAAATTCTGGGGTATTTTTATTGTTGCTTTGGTTTAATTTCAGTTTGTTTTGCAGTTCCTGGTGCTCTCGTACACAGTAGATTTGTTGACATGAAAGCTGCCTCATTAGCATGGACTATATTTTGGGAAAAAAAAGCTACTTCAAAGATAAGGCATCCTTTACCTCAAAGAAGAAAAAGAGATCTCTCCCCATTAAGACTATATGTGTGCTCTACTTTAGTGACATTTTGTCTCCATATTAAAAAATAATATTCATATTAACAGAGCACATAATACATATTTAGTGAAGTAAGTCTGCTGAAGGAGAGCAGGAGCATTTCAGAAAAATCTTTTCATCTTCAGCATCTCTAATCCTAAAAGACATTTCTACTGTACAGAAGGGTAAACAACATGAACAAAAATACAGACTTCTTTTAAAGAGATCGCTCTCAATTTCTTCTCTGAGATCAAACTTTATGTTTTCTATCTGGCCTCTGTCATTGATTTCTTTTTGATGCTTCAGAGGAAGATGAAGTATCTTCATGATGGATGTAGTGCTGTAGGAGCAAAAGTGTGTCAGGGTTCCTACAGTAATTTGTTTAGGAAAAGGAGACCAAACAAGGGTAATGAAATGTGTATCTCCAAATACTTCCACTGCCTACTAAAAAGTCCTAATCTTTGAAAGCCCCAGAGAACTACTTATTGTCCAAGAATGTGTTTCTTTTCAGCTATTAAAGTGTAGTTGGTGTTTAACAGAGAATTACTGTTCTCATAGGAATGACATATTGAATCCATTTGTTTAATGCATCAAAATGAATTTGTCAATGTGTGACAGGAAAACACCTTAGACAGAGGTGAATAAGATGGCATGTACTATTTGTCCACAGGACACTGAAACCTTCTGCCACTTAATGGTTAGTCTGAAAAATGTAACACTAAAATGATATTCTACCCCTGTAATTATGAACACTCTCAGTAACCATGTAAACATCTGACCATGACTTCCTCAGACAAAGTATGAATGTTGTTACCTCTGAAAAAGACACCAAAAAGTCTCCTAAAACTATCCAGAAAGGACTGTGGTGTTGCTATTCATTTTATATACCACCAATAATACTATATTTGATTATTTGTATGAACCTTATAGCAGCATGAATGCCAGGTATCTAATACAGTAATTAAAAATATTTAAATGTAATATACCTTGAAGGACACTCAAACTTCTTTTTTTTTTTTTTTCCCAAGGAATTTGCAACAAGAGAGGCTAGGCAAGCACAGGTGTACAATGTAAGCAACCTACAGAAATGCAGTTTGCAAAGCTTAGGAGTATCAGTGCAAGAAATTTATAATCCCAGTATGGCCAAAAGGTCTCACTGGAATATATTTGATAAGCAGGAAAGTAAAATCTTACAAGGGTTAAATGAACAGTGAGGGGGGAAATCCAGTATGAGAAGCAGAAAGTGTAATTTAGATCTTGGATACCCTTCATTATCCTTTCTCAATTTATGTGGGAAGGATAGGCTTCCTAAGGACCCAGAAAGGGTCTTTCAACTGTAAAACCTCCAGAGAAAGTCTCACAAAGTTTGTGTCTGGAATGCTGCAATAGATATAGAAGACCTGGAGGAAGAAATACAAGACAAATTATCCAGTAGTTTTCTTTTTCTACTGTTTCCATTAGTGTAAGTCTGTATGTTGCAACCATTTATGAAATAATTAGAATAAAGCTTTTTCTGTTCCTGAATCTTGTTGAGTATTAGTGCTGAGTGAGTGACCTGGCAACACCAAGTACTCCATTTGTCAGGAAACTGGAAACCCTTGGGCTGTTGCTCACTTAAGTTTAGGGATTCCCAGGAGCTTTAGTCCTATCCAGCAACAAAAGCTGAGCAGCAGGCTACAGGGAGGGGTGCCAGTTTTGTAGAGAGAAAAACATAATTATTTTATAACATAATTACAGTTAGGTCCAATACATAGATAGCTGTGTAGCTATCTACTCACTTTTTACAGATGTTGGTCTGGTAGATGATGTCCTCTATTTTAGCAACGACCAGCGATTTTGTCTGCTTTGTGTGTTAGGCATTCACACAGAAATGTTAAATAGACCTATTTTCTAAGCGAAAATTACTGAAGAAAGATCTTTTGCAGTATTTTTTCAGCAGTAGTGAATGCCTGGCACATCTAGAAAGCCTAATAAAGGGACATGTTTCTCACTCTACCACACCCAGCAGAAGTTTCATGGCAATGAATTAAATAGATTTTTAAATTACCATATGCATTGCTACGACAATCTCACTTTCCAAGAGGGAGTATTCCTTCTTTCAGTTATTTTCCTTTGGAATTTTATAGTAATTTGAAAAAGCAATTACCCACAAATATGAAAATGAAACAATTGAAGTGAAAAGCAAAATAGTTGTTGCTAGACTGCTAATATGATGATGATGATGTACAAAGCTAAGTATGCCTGAGAAAGTAATGGAAATTCAGAATTGTCCCTACCTTCAGTGGCACTTCTAAGGCTGTGGCTTGCTGCAGGGACTCCATTGTTCTTTTTACCAGTGCTGTAAGGTAAATTTGAAAACCTACAGTTTTATTTTCCACATTAGAATTTATATAGATATAGATTAAAAGATGCCATTTTATATTCTCTGATATAATACCTGCATTTCTGCACAAAAAATACCATTTACAACTTTTTCAGATTATTTTAAAGTGATATTTTATCTCTCGTGAACAGTTTAATTTCTTTTTTAAAATTGAATTTTAGGGTAAAATTTGCAGCATTATTTAATTTATATATCTCATATATAAAGAAGTACAGTGCTACTACTTTTCATATAAAGGTATATAGAGCATGTGTGAGTGCTCACTTTTCAAAGTCACTACAACTATGTGTTTGATGACATTTTATACACTTTAATTTTCTTGTGCAAGCATAAAACTCAATTTTAAAAAAGAAGCTAGAAAAAAAGCCCACAAAAATCTGAACTTTTAAAATATTTTACTCTTCAAAATAAAAAGATCAGAGCCAAATTAAAAAAAAAATCATCCCTGTGGGATAGTGGAGCTATCAGGACTCTAAACAATTAAACTTCAGTATAATTCATGTAACTTAACAACTCATCATGCCATAACACTATGCTCACTATCACTGTGCAAATGCATCTATAATTATTCCAAATCAATCATCTGGGATCCGATTTGTCATCACTGGTCGTGCTAATTAGCGTTGTGCGTGACAAAGATTGCTGCTGCAACACATACTGTTCTAATAAAAATCAAAGAGAGATTCAATTGATCAACAGCTTTTTAAAAACAAGAATTTTTGGCTAGTGAAAGTGAAATAGGAATACCAGGTGGCCCCAGAATCTCCACTGCTCTGACAGGATGGATGACTAAAGAATGTATGTTGTCTTGTGCCTCACAGACCTGAGAAAGAGCAGGGTCTGAGATACGAGGTGGTAACTGCTGGAGCAAAACCCACACGATTACTGAGCAGCTTCCTTTGAAGCTATCCCTCGTTGCACATCACAGTTCTTTGGCAGCTGAGGTTAGAGGCAAAGGAGCGACAAGAACTCTAAGGAGCTGTGCATGTTGTTGCTCTGGCTGCTGCCAAAGCCTTTCCTAATGATGCCAGCAATGAAGAGCAGTCTGTAATGTTTCATGCCACGTCACTGACACTGAGGCTGGCTTGATAATAATGATGGGGACAACCAGCTTCTGTCTGAGCAGTGCTCACACCGTGCTGGCTCACTCAGACTTGTGTGCTAATGAGCTGTCATAAGCTTTTCCATGAAGTCCAAATTATGCAGTAACTCAAAGAATCAGCAGATCAAGTGCCAGAGCTGAGGAAACCACGACATTTGTTGACATATCTATGTACAGCTATACCTGTAGACTTGGTTCATGTTAGATTTGAGGTAGTTCATGGTCCAGTGTGGGACAGAGCAACATTTTTAGAGCACAGAAAGAAACATTGCAACCCACAGATTGTGAAAGGAGAAGTGCTGGCCTAAATAATTACTCATTTGTAATCCAGTCCAAGTCAACATGGCTATTAATAGAGGAGTGTTGGACTGCCTCTGTCTTGAGAAGCCCACTCTGAATTTCAACAAGCTGTCAGCTCCAGGAGGTCAGCAATGCAGCAGATGCTGGGGCACCCCAGCCAGGTGGGATGCCTTCAGAAGGCTCAATGTGTTGCCAGTCAGTCCTGGGTAAACATTTTTTCCAAGCTATGACTGCACAAAACTTTTGAGAGGATAACACCTGAATTCTGCACTTCTCATGCCGAATCACTCAGCTCTGTATGTTCCACCAGGCACTTATGAAGGGCACACTGAACTCAGTGCAGTGTAACATTTTTTGTGTTGTTAGATAAATAAACAGCAACTGAGCATTTGGGTAATGGGAGGAATAGGTCTTCTTGACAAAACGAGCTCCAACAGACAGTAAAAGATGGAGCATGAGTCAGCAGCATCAGTTCCTGAGTTGAAAGATGTGAGTGGTATGACAAAGGCTGCTGCCTGCCTATGCACTGAAACCAGTTTTCCCCTAGTTCTCTAGACCTCTGAATTTGACTAGTTCTGTCCCAGTTAGCTGTTATCCCCAAAAGGGGATTCATGATGGCAGCAATGACTGCAACAGCTTTCTCTCTGTGTTGGTTCACACACTTTTTGCTCTAAGGCATCTGGCACAATCAGAATTCTGCTGCATTCTTAAATACTCTTAATTTTAAAATGCACAGATTAAAGTGGCCACATCAGTGAACAAACCCAATGGTTCCTCATTCACTCTGATAACCATTAAAAACCTCTCCATGGGTTTGCTTCGTTTTCTTCATTCCTTTTTTCTGTCAGTTCAGCTCCCTGTTCTCTTTCTCATGTCACACTGACTTCTTCTCTACACAGAGTTTAGTGGGTGGCATAGTAAAGCCATTCATTTCAAGCAATCTGAAGTTGTTGTGCCTGCATTTCAGCCCTTTGAAATCACTCCTTTGCAAATATCAGCAAAAAACAGTTGGATTGCCATTCCTGTTCAGTGGTCTGCTAAGACAGTAAACAGTGAAGAAGGAAGCATTTAAACTACATTACAATCTTTGCACAAAAATAAATAGGTATAGTGGCTGAATACATTTAGGCTGGAAATTTAAAGTTCTAGATTTTGAAGAGATGAAATTCTGGAATAGTCCTTAGTAGGAGTAATTTTTCATATGAAGATGATAATTTATAAAAGAGACCATATGACGTGGGGGTATGTAATCACAGGAGAGGTCCCCTTTAGTCCCAAGTACATAATATCTGATTCTCCCACTACTTTCTCAAATCTCCTTGAAAATGTCCCTCTTTCTCAAGGCTCAGAATAAATAACCAGACATACAGACATACACAACTATATTTTCTTTATATACATTTTAGAGAGTAGTCACTAAAAAACAGAACCATAACATTTAAATAGATCTGTCTCTAGCACTCTTATTTTTTGGTTTCTTTTCTAAGATTTAGACTGGAGACTTTGGGGATAATGATTATTTCTGTTCAGTCAAGAATCTAGTATATCTGGGGCACATAAATTATTAATTTTAAAATGTTCCTTTACAGCCAGCCATATACTGCAATGGCATCTGCAAAATGCTGTTCTCCCAATCTTTGCAACTTATCTCTCAAAACCCATAGTCAGCAATTAGGAGAGTTGTTGATTATACTCATCTTGAAATGCTTTGTAAGTGCTAAGTATGTGCACTAAAATATTATGTATAAAAAAAATGGTGACAGCAAAGTTAAAAGATTATAGAGGAACTGCAATTTTAACATATGTTTTAACATATATTGGATTTTCTTGATACGGACCAGAATAAATATCCTTATTGAAAGTGCTGTGAATAGGAACAAAGAAAAGACACGCATGCCTGCTGTGGAACAAAAGCTTATTTGTCCCTATCGAACTGAAGACATTTTTCAAGTGCACTCACCTATGAAATTATGACTCCAGAAACATGTCAAAGCTGGCCAGACATATGATCTATGGAACAGGGATTTTTGCAAATTGAAAGCTATCTAGAGGCATCTTTAGTTTATGCACCAGTGTTTTTCAAGTCAGAGAAAGGCAGCTCAGAGGACAGAAAATGTCACTAACTTGTGATGACCAGTTCATTCTTTTGTTCTTGTGTTACTTCAGGCCCCTTTTGAACATGTGCACATTTTTATGCAGCTGCCTCAGTACCCAGTAAGCATAAAATTGTAGCAGAATAAAATGAAATTTCATGGAATTTGTACACGAGCCAAAAATGTGTACTGGCAGATGTTTTTAAAAAGTCTAAGATACTGTTCTTTAGGTAGAAACTGATCTTAATAGCAAAATAAATAGACTTCATATGTCTTGATTTTTTTTTTTTCTTGGACTGGTCCTTTTGGTGTTTTTAAATTTCAGGTAAGTACTTCAGTGGAAATATTTTATACCTGGTAAAATATTAGAAAAATTGTTTCAAACTCTATATTGTACATGTACCAAAAATAAGAACAGAAGCAGAAATTCTTTAATTCCATCAATACTGTGCGATTATAAAAGAGTTCTAAAAAAACACCTTTAAAAATTACTCTAATGCACTGTGGTATTGAACACAAAGCACTGGAATACATATATTTCTACAAAAAGATGTTATATCAAGTACCAAGTATCTTTCATTTAATGATCACTAATGGATGCAATTAAGCAGGCAGAAAGACATGGAAGAATCCACAGTAATTGCCACTGGCAAAGTTCACCTTTCAAACCCACCAGTTATTTATGGAACACACATTAGCAGCCAGATTTAACAGTTGTAACTACAGGTATCCCTGTATTGCAAAAAAAAAAAAAAAAAAAAAAAATTTATTCAGCTTCTCTTCACCACAAACTGTATTCCCCCTTTTAGCTGTAATGCATTCATTAATGCATGCAATAACCCAAGGGCAAAGAGGCATTTCAAACATAGCATGGAGCAGCAGTGTCAGAAACAGTCCCCACAAAACGAAAAATTTAGTTCTGTCGTTCCTAAATACTCTTCCACAGTCTCTGCACGGACTCACAGTCTGATACCTGCTTACACAGACTTCAGGACTCAGAGATGCTGAGCCTTCTCAGATCCAAGAACCTAGTTTTTGGCATTCCCATAATATCATCTGCCTTCCTGCTTCCTGTGCTGCTGGAGAGCTCAAGATGTGAGAAAGTCAGACAGGCAAGCTGGCTAGAAACCAGGCAGATTATTGATGGTAAAGCTGAGAGTCTTCTGCCCAAGCCAAACGAATTTCTGCCAAATGTTTTGATTTGAACTTCCCAAGCACCCTCTAATAGGAAATTAGGATTTTAAAAAGCCCTTTTGCTGTCATGTTCTTGCCCTAAACAGAGAATTGAGGGAAATAATATGCCATATCTTTGATGAAAATTGCACCATTCGGAGTAGTATGTGCTTCATTGTATTTCAAAGAATGTCAAAGCTTGGACACTCAAAACCGTGTTATGAATAAATGATGTTCTGCCTTGTCCATTCAGAGTGAGCCACACGTGTACTATAAAACTGTGAGCGAGGGATTCTTTTTGAAGAAGGAATTCCAAAATACAGATAAGACCTTGTGATGACCCACCTCATGCAGTACTTTGTGTAGAAGTAGATCTAGGAAAAAAGAACAAGCTTGTCTCTTGTTTATAAGAATTAAAAGGTTCCAAATAATCTGTGCCTTATTAGATGCACTATAAATGGGATTTCTGTATATTGAAAAATACTGAAAATTTTTATTGGAGCGTATGAAGTCCTAAGCATGACTAAAGAAAGCACCAGTATTACAATTCCTTGTGACAATTTTCAGCTACCATTCAAAAGAGTCTTAGAAGCAAATAGACATTTTAATGTTGTGAAACCTTTCAAAAGAGACACTTCCATCAGGGAAATGCTGCTGAGAAGGCTTATGTTCTGCACTATGATCTAATGAAATAATACTATTTACCTTCATGTTCTTCATTTATAAATCTTAAAAATATTTTTAGTTTAATATCCATTCTACAAAGAAGAAAAAGGAGACATATATTTGTTGTTGCTTTCCTGAAAAAGTAGATCAGAAGCATGACTGGAATCAGAATGCAAATATGCTGAATAGTAGGCCAGTACTTCTTGGATCACATTAAATGCAGGAGAATAACACGGCACTGAAGTGTAATCCATTAAAACCCTCAAACACTGCTCTTTAGCTTTAAGTCCACGTCTTTCCCTTTACTGAGCTTTGTGACTGTACAACTGAGATTTCTCTCTGGATCATTAAACTGCAGGCTGGAAACTGCAAGTCAGCAGATTCTGTAATTTAAAGTTTCTGAATGGACAAAAGCTCATCAGATATGTAAAAACAAAGTTGACAGCTAAAGAATATTGGCAAATAAAAGTAAGAAGTGTAAGGATTTTTAAAAAGGGTGAAAGAACTTTAGTTAAAGAGATGAAAACCATATTTGGACTTTCAAAGCACTGAAGTGAATTAGGAGCACACATCCTACTGACACTTCTTTGGTTTAACACTCAGATATCTAATCTGTTACCTCAGTTAGCAGCTCCTGAAAAAATTGGAAACGATTAGGAGAAAAGAGTGTTCCTATTTAGTTTCATCTGAAAGGAATCTAGGTCAGCTGTTCTCAGAGTGCTCTGTGATGTGAACTGAAACCATTCACACCATGGACTGGGACAACAGCAAGATCTGCTTCGGCATGTACTTCTGACTGGAAGTGAGGTGCTGGTGCAGATACACCCTTTCTCTGCCTATTCACATCAAACGAAATCCTCATTAATGTCACTGAAGAAGCGCCAGCTTTGAACCCTTTTAAGACACCTTGGATTAGTTCTTCTACCAGTAGCAAAATTCACAAAACACAGAGTCAGGCAGATTGGAAGGAACCTTTGGAGGTAACCTGGTCTGGTCCTGCTTCTCAGAGTGGCCACCTTGAGCTGGTTACCCAGGACCTTGTCCAGATGGCTTTTTTACATCTCCAAGGATGGAGATTCCACAACCTCTCAGGGCAACTTGTGCCAGTGCTCAGTCACCCTCAGAGTAAAACAGTGTTTGTTCCCTGATCTTCAGAGGGAACCTTTTGTGTTTCAGTTTGTGCCCACTGCCTCTGGTCCTGTCACCACCACTTCCTCTATGCCCACTCCCTTAAGACACATATATACGTTAATAGGATCCCCTGAGCCTTCTCGTCTCCAGGCTGAACAGTCCCAAGTCTCTCAGCCTGTCTTCATAGAAGAGATGCTCCAGTACCTTCATCATCTTTGTGACCCTTAATTGCACTTGCTCCAGTCTTATACTGGGGAGCCCAGAACAAGATGCACTATTCCAAGTAAGGCTCCCCCAGCGATGAATAAAGAGGAAGGAAATCAATGTCTCAGGTTGGTCTTTAGTGTTAAGGATAAGACAAGTTATCACTCTTCTGTTCTGACAGGAGTATATTTGAAAGTTCCTGTAATGCAGAATTTTCTTTTTTTCTTTGCCTCTTAGGGCAAAGTGGAGACAACTTGAAAAATCAATCTTCAATCAGCAGAATGAAACAAACTTCCATCTTGAACACTCAAGTCTGGCGGCCTATGTTAAGTGCGACGACAATTTCCAAGGTGTCTTGGACTTCTAGACTGCCCAGGTCCATTTTCTAAATATCATCTTAGCAACTTCAGTTAAAGGGTGATAACTTTGAAGCACAACAAGGAATTAACAGGTATGTTTGTTCTGCATGCTGCAGCTAGACCTGGAGATCAGCAAACTGATTACTGTGCGGTGCATACTCGAAACTTGAGTATTTGAACGACACTCTTTTTGCAGTTTCAGAAAAAAGCCTGCAGTCATCATGTTTCCTTAGTGGGGTAATGCATTACTATTAGTGATACGATAGCTAGAGGTTTTTTCTGTTACACTTGAAAAGTATTGATTTTTCCAAATTTACTACAAATTCACACAAGTAATGGACATCTGAATTTGACTCAATGAGGGCAGAATCTATGATTTTCTATATGTATAAGCAACCATGAATCATTTTTATCTTTCAGGTATAATATTAGCTTCATACTTAATGCAAATTGATGCAAAATAAGATCATAAAAATCACTCTACGCTGTCCTACAGATCTCTTTCAATACACTATACTTCCTAACTCTGAAACTATGTCACTTTTAGACATTGCCTTTTCTGAACAGATATTGCAATCTCCAGTAAATTGTATCATTTTTTAAAATTTTAAAACAGATTTTAACTCCTGTATTTAGAGGTCAAATTTTAATATATTAACTTAATTCATTACAATGCCCTGAATATATTGAAATTAAACATTTCCCAGGTAGTTTGTTTAGTTTTGATAGAGGTTTAATGTTCTCATTTTGAACTAATACTCACAAGAGGGATCAGTGATGAAATTAGACCAATACAGCAAATTGCACTGTTAAATGAATGCAGCACAGGAAGGTGAAATTAATTTTTTATTAATTGCTTAGGCTATAATGGAAGATATTTCTTGTATTGGTTAATTTAAAATAGTTGTGACATTATACTAATTGGTTTAGCCAAACATATTGTTGAGCTTCAAACTAGACCAAAGTTTGTGAATACACACTTGGTGCCTACAGGAATAAATCCACTACTTAATGGAGAAGAGACCCAACACTCTGCTATGTGCCCTCACTTGCTAAATTTGTACCAGATGCTGAGACAGACTCTGGCTTAGGGAATAATGCCTGGAAGTAAGCCAGATGAGAGGATAGGAACATAGGCATGAACTTTTACTAACCTCAACCTTGTGATAGCCATCATAAAGGTTTCTTAATATAAAAAAGGAGTAAACTAACTTAGAAATTACAGTCTGTTATAATCTTACACTAAGAATTTCATACTTCTTTATGTAACAGGCACCAATCTAAAGTATTTCGGAAGTTACTTTCCAAACCATACTTTTCAAATTGGTTTATTTCCGTCTAAATCCTTAGAGGAAATATTACTTACTTTTACAGGATTCACACAGTGGATGATGGAATCTTGCTTAAAAAACTAAATACAAATAAGCATGGTAATGAATTCTAAATGAGTATATCACGTTTTATCTACATAACAGCCAGTGGTGGAAAACATTCAGAAAAATCTGCTTAGTATACATTTTCTTAGTTGTGAGAATCGATGTGCTTCTTCTTGCTACATTAGTTCTTTATTCTCTGAGAAATCACAGGATATAGAGAGTAAATATGGGGTAGGAGGGAAAGAGCACGAGAGATTGTATTTACCTGAAAATTCCTGGATTTGAGAATCTTCTACTTCAAACAGCAATTCATCATGGATCTGGGCAATTAACCTAAAAAATTTCAGAGACATCAGATAATATATGCAAAAAAATTTTAACAGTGCTTTCCATTCATGGATAAGTTAAAGTGAAAACAAACATCCAAAGAAAATTAAAAAATCATTAATGGACTTAAAAGAATTGGCCCTCCCTCTATTCTGGCAACATAAAGGCCACGGTTGTAAACCCAAACTGTGCTTGCTAGCTTATAAATGTCATTCAGGGATTTGATGACATGATAAGGTTTTACTTAAAACCAACATAATTTGCAGAAAAATACAAGAAATTATGGAGACAGACTATGTTTTGTTAATACAGCTTGTTTTCTGGATTGGATATAAAGAAGAAATTCTTCCCCATGAGGGTGGTGAGGCACTGGAACTGGTTGCTCAGAAGAGTTGTGGCCCCATCCTTGGCAGTGTTCAAGGCCAGGCTGGATGGGGCTTGGAGCAACCTGGTCTAGTGGAAGTGTCCCTGCCAATGGCAGGGGGTTGAACACGGTGGTCTTTAAGGTCCCTTCCAACCCAAACCATGCTGTGATTCCATGACTTAAACTGAATGTCACTTGTAGACTTTACTTAATATATTTTCTTAATAATAGCAGTTATTCAAGTAAATAATTCTTTACAAATGGCTGAAACATCAATATGGTTATGACTTAAAACTTTTCACAGCTTCTTAAGAGAGTTTCACGCTGCCTTAAATTACAATGTGACATTGACTAACAGTGTGGTGAGCTCTAATAATAGATCTTAAATTATTAGTCACTTACAACACAGTCAGAAGCAGAGTGAAACAGATTAACATCTTTCTAATAGGAAATTGGGACACAGGACACAAAAAAGAAATAGATGAAAAGACCAGGATCATCTATAAGAAGACAATACAGTTACATGAAAAGTTGTAATTTCTAATTCAAGTAAATTAATTAAAGCAAGAGTGTCCTCATAACTATTGAAATGACATATAAAAGGTATAAATCAGAACAGTGAATATTAAAGATGAATAGACAGTCAATCAATGGAATAAGTGAAAATAATTGCGTTGATTAAACCAGTGCAATAAAAACACAATAGACTGGTTACTGTTTGTACCAGAGTAGTGTCTAATTTTGAATATTTGGTAAGGAAAAGTCCTTTCTAAGAAGAACTTACAATGTACATAAAAACTTCATCATAAATTTACCAGGATTTAGGAATGGAAGAATAGGATTTTCAAAACCTCTCAGCATTGTAACATCTGATTGCCTCACCTTTATGCTAAAAGTATAATAGGAAAAGCAGGATTGGAACAGAATTAAGTGCTACCTTATGTGTGTCCAAAAACATGTGGAAGTAATGTAAATTATCTCAAATTTTCTCTCTGGACAGCAAAATAGACTTGATACAACTCTACATGCTCCAGTTCACTTACAGAAAGCAGCCCAGCTCTTTCAGCTTGGCTCTCCATCTGGGCTAAAGGACCCTGTTTCTCATCCACATCATCCTGAGCAGCACAGCCCATCAGCTCAGTTACATTGCCAGTGAACTCAGGAACTGCTTACACCTGCAGAGTTACAACTGCCCCATCTTATACATCTTCTGGTTAATGTGAAGTTCAGGACAATGTTCTGTCTGCTGAATACAGAACTGGAAGTTGGCATTGCAGGTTCTCTGTCTAGCTCTGCTGCTCTCCTAAGCAATGCATGTTCAGTTAGAAAATGGGAATAATATTTGTGAGATCTAAGAAATGAATATTTCTAGTACACTTCTGTTTTCAAATGGAAGATATTACAGAAGATTTAATTAACACTAAACATGATTTCCTAGATTGATGCCAAGAAGTGAAATAGTATACACTATTCCTCCTTAATGTTCATCAAACCAGTTAGATATTTTTGGATGATGTTTTATCTCTTTTTCTTACACATTTCACAGCAACTTAATGGATTCTGGTCTTACAGTCTTACAGTACAAGGCCACCTGTATATTTTCAGACTTGCTTAAGTAATAACACTTGCATGCAATATGCTGTTCCACAGAAGGAAGCATTTAATTTGACATCAATAAAGATGAAAGAAAAAAAATCAAAGCAATTTGTACATTCAAAATTTACAGCTTTCGCCATTCCCCTGCATGCACCCACCCAGCTATTGCATACTCTGAGTGAAAGAAGTTTGAAAAAGCCCTTATACTTTTGCTTAATAGCTTAATTGAATCCTCTTCACTTTGAAGGATATTGCAATAGCAGGGTCCTCTCATTATCTTTTGCTAAAAGGTATGGCCAACTGGATTAGAAACTGCAAACCAGGCAGAGACGAGTATTTTTTAGTTCTACAGATGATAAGAATGCCTTTGATTAGAAACTAGTATTTTACTAACTATGTTCTTGCCTGTCTGAAAATTAGGCATAAGTTTTGATGAGTACACATATGATTTCCTTTACTGAGAAACATGACTTGCGTCTGAGCATGCTTGTGGTGTGGAACTAGAAATGGTGCTAGAGCCTGACCCTTCAAATGCAGAAATATTTCTGTGATTGGCAGTTTGAGCATGGTTTTTGACACCTCTTCAGTGTGTCCAGCACACAATAGCCATCTTAAACTATTATGCTGCACTGTAGAATTTTAAAAAGAAAATATTTTTCATTTTCTTAACACTACATTGATCATTCTTCCAGTTGCTTATAAAGCAACACAGAAACTAAACTTCTCAGGCCTTCAATGGATGCACCCAGCTACAACTACTATATCATAATCATATTAATGAATTATATATGCCAAAAGTAGTTAAACTGTTCTCAAAAGACTTTTTCATAGTATTCAGTCTATGGAGCCATACTGTTAGAGCATACTTTTCCCTAGTACCAGGCCGGTTGTCTAATAAAAGAACTAACGAGGATTTTATTTGTTACTGTAAATCAATACATTCCATGTCTGAACTCCTCTGTTCTAAAGTACAGAATTGCAAAGTTTTCCACAACTACTTCAAACACCTAGAAATAAGTACACTATTGGACTGAACTCACCAAAACAGCTGTTACCTTATTAGTGAGCAAGTGCCCTTTTTTTTTATCATTAAAGGAAACAACTTTCTGTCTAAACTGCAAACAAGAGCACTGTGGCATGACATGCTGCAGGCTCTAGTGCAGCTATATTCATATTCACTAGAAGATGCCAGTGTAGAAGAGGGGGAAAAAAAAAAAGATTGTCATAGGAGTCTTTGTCAGAAGGAGGTTTTTAACAGTGGTGTGCAGTGTTTCACTATGTTAGAATGTGCCAAGAGATGCTCAAACTAATTAAATTTATGCTTCTTCTACAGACAAGGGACTAAGGCTGGTTCTGACCTAGATGGTCTGAACTCACACTTGGAAAAGCCCAGCTCTGTGCATTGACTTTGTGGGGGTGCCACTTCCCAAAACAGCTACCTGAAGTTAGGCAGAGATTAACCCTGTGTACATTTTTGTGATATGTTTTTCCGTCATCAGGGAAATTTTTACTGCTGTTGACAACACATCCAAAGCATAACATGGTTTAGCTTTCCAGACTGGTCTGTAGGAAGGTAGTATAAAATATAAAACACCTACAGGTTAGTGGTGGACTTGGCAGTGACAGGTTAACAGTTGGGCTCAATGACCTTAGAGGTATTTTGCAACCTAACTGATTCTATGATTCTTTATTGCATCGAGCTGTCTGTTTTAAGAATTTGAATAGAAAATAAATTAAAGTTTAAAATTGGGCAACTGGAAAAGCTTTAAAGAGGGTTTGATCAGCATGCATAACACAGCTGAACTCAATGATCTTAAAGGTATTTTCCAACCTAATTGATACTATAATTCTGTAAGGAATCAAGGGCAGCTTATTCTGACCATGAGCCAGGCTGAGAGCCCAGACTAAAGTTTAAGATGGTTCCTGCTGGATACTTCTACATCCTCAGCAAACAAATGGTGCAGTATCAGGTCTGATACTGAACTAGAGCACTCCAGTGTAAAATTTCAACAACAAATGATGTATTTTATTTCCAACTTGAAGACATACTGAGAATTAAATCGTATCTGAACAGAGATTTCCTGAAGCAAAAGGATTCTCTTTGGAGAAGGAGTGAAGAAGATAAATTATTTGAAATCCATCATAACTTAATGGTTTGAGTAAAAATTCTAGTGAAAAAAATCCTATAATACATCTTAAGAACTTAAAACAATATTAATAGTTAACTAGTTAAGTTTTTAGACAAGAACAACAGAAATGCAAACATAAAAAAGTTACTAAAAGTACACTGTTTTAAATAGGGTATTAATGATCACTTGGTAGCACAACAAATATTTTGAAATACTTAAAAAAAATATTTTCTAAAATATTTTTAAAATATTTGACATTTTCTATTCCCACAAGGTTTTCATCTTATTTTAAGAAGCACTGTCTCTGATCACTGAAATTAAGATCATACAACAGTAGTAGATTTTATATCCCAAATATTAATATCTTTGTCTCTCATCCTATGTTATTCCCCTTTTTTCATATAATAAATCGATCAATAAAATAATAATCCAACTAGTAACATCACATTTTTTGTTTTGGATTTGAAACCAATAAATGCCTTATGGGAGACTTCAAAATTGCAGACATGGGAGCACACAGTTAAAAGCTTTGTATATAAAGATAAGTTTAAAAATAAAACCAAAAAGCATAAAAGCTGTTAAGTGGTTAGGGAAAAAAAACAGATAAAAACAATAAGGTATTTTGAAATTAGACAAATGAGTGAATATGAAAAAACCCCAAACCCATGCCACCAAAACCAAAAAACAAATGGAAATATGTTTCACATTTTTTAAGCAAGAAAAAGAATGTAATGACTTGAAAAACTGACACATTCATACTTAATAAAACAATATTTAATAAAATAAAATACTGACTTAAAAGGCATGTAATGAAACACTTTGCCAGAAAAAGCCAGAATGGCTACTCATGTAACAAACACTTGTATGGATTGCAAGAACATTTAGAAATGATGACATGCAATGATTTTGTGGGAAGACTTTTAAATCTTACGTTTCAGAACTTAGACTCATCCCCACAAGCAGAGGAAGATGAAAATCTGCAGACAGGCAACCCTACCACAAATCTTACACCTCCCTCCTAAGCATCTGCTACTGGCCACACTCAGCGATAATGGACCAGATGGAAGCTGGATCCAATTCCTCTTAGAAACATCCACATTTCCTACACTAAACACTATTCATTTATTTTCTGATGTTACTAATACTACCTGTTATTTAATTGTGCCACTGTTTCCCCACAGAAGTACACAGATTCCAGTGGACAGAATGACTATTGTCATGTAACTAAGGAACAAGATTATTAGAATTTTGTAATATTTTGTAGAATTTTCCCTTTTTAAAAATTCTTTGAAGCTGCACCTATCAGGATTCCCAATGTGGTAATATAAAAGTTATAGCTCAAGATAAATCATGCCTGCATAGATGTAACTTGCATTAACTCTAAGCTACCTCTTTCAGTGTTTTCATGAAAAGATGAAAATATTTTATCATTTTAACCATAAAAATTCAGTTAGCCTGTGAAATGGGTTTTCTCAGCAGCTACATCATGAAGAGCAGGAAACTGAACAGATGGCTAATTAAAGATAATAGAATTTTTGCATGTATCAAAAATGTTTGAAAACACAGCAATCTAAAAGGTGACCTACAAAAGGGTTTTATAAATGAAATATATTTATTTGTGTTGAACGTCTTACATAAAGGAATAGTGAAAAACCTGCTACATCATGCATGTCCTTTTTGGCTGTGATATTTCAGCATATTAAATATACTTAGTTCTTTCTACAAAGAATAAATTACTCTGACTTGGTCTGGCTCACTGAGCATGAAGTGTTCAGGTAACAGCTCACCATCTTGTGGATATAAGCAAAATAATGCTTTGGTTGCTTGAGGAAAGGGATGATTTTCCTAAGTTACAGCTTGCCTAGAAATTCAATGTTATTTGGGTGCTTTGGGAGGCAAAGAGCTACATATTGGACAGCAGCTATGGAGAGTGCAATATGACAGCATCTGTCTGTGAAACAACAATCTTATTCTCCTCTCAAGCAGAATCCAAAACTTATCTTTTCCTTGAGATTCATTTTCTCCAGTATTAGGCCAGGGATAAAAGTTAACCATCTTGCTAGAGTTAATACATTAACTGAGTGGGAATTCTGGGCATATACTGAGCGGGAATTGTGGGCACAATACCAGAGCAAAAAGCATCTATTTGAAAATCCTGGTTAATTGCTAGAGAAAAAACATGAGTAAAAACAGTTCTTTAACTCCTGAAGAAACAGATAAAGGGATGTAAGATTTACACCCAGAATTGAAGAAGATACACACACACTGCAGCAGCACTAAGCATTTTACTTAATGTATTTGTTTGAAACTATGATGTAGTCAAGAAGTTGGGTTTCTTAGTATGTCCTCTTGTATGAATCTGAGAGATTATAAGCAGCCTATAAAGTAATAATGATTGAATCCCTACAGACCTTATAAAAATGCCTCTAGATTCTTGCATTTTACTAAAACTGAAGCCACTTCCAAGAAACGAATCATTTGTGATTTATCACATGACTTGTATATGAAGAAAATCCAGGTCACATAACACAGTACTTGCTCCTGGGACAATAAGAACTTTCTAACTAATTTAGGTATCTGTAGAAGTGAGTTGCATTTACAACTCACCAGCACAGAAAATCATTAGGTTGATTAGGGTGTTTGTTCCTTGAGGAAGACTTACAAAACTACAACATCCACTGCTACTGAAAAGCAGCTGGGACCAAGAAAATAAACCTTTTGCTTTTATTTGCTGATGGCTTCTCCTTTCCAGATCACTTATTTATATTCGGCCTGTGGCTGAACCTGTCTCTTTAACTAGGCTCCAGACATGTTGAGAAGTAAAGCTGTGTGTTTGTGGCACAGGTCCAGTGCTGAAGGAACAATAAATTGGTGCAAAAGAAGAGTTGGTGGATTCACACCAAATTACTCAATAGTTCTGCAGATTTGCTAAAATTCATGTGCATATTGTTGAGATATTCTCATTTTTAATGACTTTTTGAGAAGTCCATATAGTACCAGGTAGACTTTACGTAACATCAGTGCTTCTTCAGCTTACAAAATGGTATGTCCAAGCAATGCTACAGGCAGCAATTCTTCCACAATTTGTCAGCATCCTTCTTTCTCACCAAGTTTCCATGTGACTGTCACTGCAGTGATGTTTCAAACACCAAAAAGAACTACAGCTGTCCATCTGAGTTCACCAAGTACCTTTGCACTCTCATCAGTTCCATAAACCTTTCTTTCAACTGCTGCTGTATGCCTTGATCTCACTTCAGAAGTTTCTCTGCTATCATCTGCCCGCAGGAAACATCCTATAGAAGTTCTGTGGATTGCATCAGACAGGTAAAAGCTGGCACTTAAATAATTTATATCAGCAGCACATTTTCAGTGAGCAACTTGGCCAGCAGCAGCAGAACAACATCTTAAGAAACATCTAGGTAATACGGAAGAAGTCTGAAAAAATTTTGATTACTTCTCAGCGCCACACAAAATGCAGAGATATTAACACTGATGCCAGTACCCAACCCATACTAATATTAGATCTGTATCATATGTATCACATTTAATGCTACTTTTCCTGATTTCTGTAAAATTACTTCCAAGGAACTGATTGACTTCTTACTGTCAACTGCATAAGCTGCTAGACTGGAATTTGAGTTAAAAGATGAAGAAACACAAAGAGAGAAATGAGACTGCTAGTTGACAGAATTGATCAGTCACAGTGGAATATACTGTTTCATCAAGAACAACTCTCTGATGAGGCATCATGAAAATGTAACTTGATTGCCTTTCCCTGACTTCCAAATACAGTATCATATGTGCAAACAATAACTGAAAATCTACTGACTGCTAGTCACACAAAAATGAAGCTTCACACTATTGGGTCAGAGCTTGCTCACTGCTGAACAGCCTCCAGCACAGGAACAATGAATGCAGTGTTGTGAGTGAAGACTGCAAACATACCTGCAAACTAACACTAAAAACTGTAAGACCTTATTTAGAATTACTTTTTCTTTATTTCCAAGGTAAAGGAAGACAGAATGTTGAGCGTTAGCCAAAACTTAGCTATGCTTAATAGGATACTGTCTTCCAGTGTAAATGTTCATAATCAGTTCTAAAGCATGTAAAAATGGTGTTTCTCTTTGATACGCTGTTCAAAGTGAAAACCCTGTTTCCAAAATTAGAAATTCTAACAGGGAAATAAAGATACTTACAAGGGGATGAAGATAGAAGAAAAGATAGTAGTTTGCTATCTTTGGAATGAATATGATCTGATGGGGTGATAATAGGAGATTGATTATATTTCTCATTTTGGAAGTGCTATTGTGCATTCCCACTGTTACAAGAGCACCAATTATGTACACACTTCCTTTCAACAATATTTTTCAAAAGGCTTTATAAAGGATGTTAGGATCATCATCCTGATCTGACTGATAAGAAAATCAAGAAACAGACCACTGAAAAAATAACTAACTGAATGTCACCTGACAGACAAGCAGAAACACCATATTTCAAGTTTCAGTTCCATATTCTTTTGGCAAGATCCCTCTGATGCTTTCAAATGCCACTGTCCAACCAGAGGAGTGTTCACAGAATTTACAAAGGCATCGATTGTGCTTTTCGGACAGGCCTGGCCTATAAGTACCTACTAAATATTACAACAAGGAGCCATTATTGACTATTAAAACACTCTCCTCTAGCAAAGCCATCCAGTTGTTAATGGCTGGCAGAAGTTCAAAACTCCTGTTTAAAACAGTCTATCCTTTTCAAATGCCCTTGCAGTGTTGGTCTTTCCCAGCTGTGACATTTGTGATAGGAACAAGCAGGATAGGCAGTGATATTTTTCTGTTATCTAGTGTAGCCATTCCCCTCTGCTTTCACAACACAAGGAATTTCAACATGTACAGCTCCAATACTTCCCCATGTCTGCTACCTCTTTAGCCATTTGGTGACATCACTTCTTTAAAAGAAATAGTCTTGAGAAAGAACGACCCAAGTAAAATTTTCTGTTGAGAGAAGAAAACATTCACCAGCTTTATCAGGCAAGACATTAGTAGCAAAAAACTTTGGCTTTCTCAGAATTCCAACAAACAGCCAGTTACAGAACCTAAGGATCTGTGTGCCAGGCAGGAACTACAGAAGGGAGGATGTTCTTTGCCCTCTCACCACATCCACTTGCCTCCTCCACTAAAGGCTGTTGGCTGCTGCTCTATCACTCATCTAACTCAGAGTTATGTCTGCTACTGCTGAAGATATTTTCATCCATGCCACAGATGACAGATTCTGGGCTCTTCATTCAACTCAGGTAGCAAAATGAATTATAATCAGTGCAGACAATCTGCCTGAAAGTGTACAATGCAATATGGGATAGTGCATCATCCAACATTTAACACATAAATGTATCATTGTCTGAATGCAGGCAGGATCTCCATCAGAGAACCATTTCCCTTTCCAGATTTGTACTAGTGGGCCACTTACTTTTTTTTGTTTTTTTAATAGTTCAATGGTATTTTGCTTAAAAAGTTGCAAGAACATTTAAGAGTCGCTCAGAAGTTGTTTTATTTTTAGCATAGGAATGAATTGAACTACTTTGAATTCAACAAACTGAATTTATATTTGTAATTAGAAGTTGTATTTTCAAACATTGATCAAATAAGACAACACTGCTGTGCGTAAATGATACACACAAACACACACAAATTATTTATAGGGTTAGATCATACCCATAATTTCCAAGTACATTTGGAAGGCCAAACCCTATTTCTTTGTACTGAGCTAAACACCCACAGAAGTCCTTAATACTTGATTGCTACAACTAAGTTGTTATGACCTTTTCTAGATGACAATAGAAATACTGATGTTCTGCACTACTTGCTATCTCTGCTTTTATCTGAACTTCTACTGCACCAATTCATGTTCTACTGAATTGTTTGCTACAGCATTACCAAAGATGAGAAACCAGTTATCTGGGGGTTTTTTTCTACATGTTTGCCTTCAAAGTCTCTTTCTATTGCAGCAAGTAACAATGCTGACTGGCTGTCTGGACCGACTTCTCCACAGGAAAAGTAGACTTCATTATTTCTGCTACTGGCATAAAACTCTTTGAGGACATTCTGTGATCTCCCACCCAACTCTGAGCAGTCACAACAGAAGAGAATCATGATGACCAAGCTTTTCTTTAAAGAAAAGCCATCTATACAAGAATAAAAAATGTTCATTTATTTCGCTTGAGCACTGGTTTCCTGATTCCTGTTTTTTTTCCCAGCCCATTGAATGTTCAATTCCCACTGTACAATACACTCAAAATACCGGAAGGATATGATCAGTGGGCTTGATTTCAAAGGTGCAGAACTACCACTGAATTAGATCTGACCGAGTTTAAATAACCCCAGGGCACTTCAACGCCTCGGGATGCATTTACAGATCCAATCATTTAAGCACAAAGATATAATTTTAAATGTATAAAACCATCCCACGTGTCCTTGCTTGTTAAAAGATTCACAGGTAAACATGGTAGTTCTAGAGCCACTTAAAACGCCAGAAACACATTCATTTCAACTAATTTTGTTTTAAAACCAAACAGTTTTGCAGTCATTCATTACTAACCTGGCTGTTAAAGTTGGAGAAATAACAACAGAGGCAAAAATCTTCACCATAGCCATTTTACAAAGATCAGCTGCAGAGCCTTCAAAAGAAAGTGATCTGTTTTTAATTTAAAGCATGCAAAAGGAAAATGTTCTTCTTGGATCGATGGCATAGGAACAAAAAACATCAGAAGAATCTGAATTTTAAGAATTTTCAGAACTAGCAGATGCAATTAATGTAATATGTGAAACAGATTATAAGATTAATAAATAACAGAGGAAGTAATCACATGTTAATTAAAACTAGAAAATAACAATATGAAAATGTGTTAATTTGTCATTCACGACTATACGTTGAAAAATTGCTTTCTATTAAAAAAAAGTATGAAATTATCTAACTCTAAGCTTTAATTAAAATTTACCTACTAATCAATTAAAATTTAATGTCACAAAAGGTCATAACATTGCTTCAGTGCTGCATTTCAATATGGAGCCTTAATTTTGCACTTCTTCATATTTCCACGTGTATGTAATGTATATTCATTACATTAGAGTGTTAAGAGCAGTGGTGCATAAAACAGTGTCATGGTACAGAACAGATGACACATTTCTGGTCATCAAGAGGCAGAATAGCTCTCCAGGCCTGCAGTTCGGTGAAGGGCTTTGTTCTGAACAAAACATTTCACACAAAATATTTATCTGATAAAATATAGAAACAATCCTTTAAGTAAAGATTGGAAGCCATAATCCTCCTTTTCCATTAAACATCCTAAGTGTCCTAGATCATGGTCCTTTTTGCAACCCTGTAACTCAATGAATTCTGAATTCTTTCTTCCAAATGATTCAACTTTCAGAATAGGGGCAAAGAACAGCCAGGTAGCCAAATGACAAGGGTACTCTGCTGAGAGGTAATCAGAGAATCACAGAACATGTCCAATTGGAAGGGACCCATAAGGATCATCATGTCCAACTCCCTGCTCCTTGCAGGACTCTAAATCTGAACCATATGATGAAGAGCATTGTCCAAACACTCCCTGAACTCTGTCAGGCTTGGGACTGTGACCACTTCCCTGGGGAGCTGTTCCAGTGCCCAACTACCCCCTGGGTGAAGACCTTTTTCCTAATATCCAACCTAAACCTCCCTGACACAGCTTCATGCCATTCCCTCAGGTCCTACAGCTGTCACTAGAGAAAGGAGCCCAGCATCCCCTCTCCACTGCCCCCCTTGAGAACCTGCAGACTGTGAGAAGGTCACCCCCCAGCTTCCTCTTCTCCAGGCTGAACATAACAAGGGACCTCAGCTGCTCCTTGTAAGTCTTGTCCTCAAGGCTTTTCACTACCTTGGTCACTCTCCTCTGGACACAGTCTGACAGTTTGATGTCCTTCTTATATTGAGGCACCCAAAGCAGCACACAGGACGTGAGGTGGGGCCAGTGCAGAGCAGAGTGGGACAATGACTGCCCCGTGATGCTGTGCCTGATGTCCCACAGGATACAGTGGGCCCTTTTGCCTAGGAAAGAATATCTAAGAGAACGAGGACAAACACTTAACATCTCTTCTTTCTCCACAGTTTTCTATGACAAACTGCCTCCTCTGAATCCCACGCTGAGACTGTTTTACTCATTCACTGTACCAAGTGCAGACCCACAACTGATGATCGAGATTGTGATGTCTGACTGTGGGTTTAGCCTCAAATACCCATCTTGTTTTCCTGTTCAAATGATGTGCCAAACTATTCAATACATCACAAAAAGGGACAACTGATACAAAAAGTAAGAAAAGCTGTTTCAGCAAAGGTCAGGTAAATGTATTCTTGTGATTGTGAGAATTAAAGTACAGTGAGAATTTAGTCCTTCACAAAACATATGTTCTAGATATATTCTCCATGAAACAATGTAGAGTAATAAAATATGAAAGACTTCTCAAAATAATTTTTTACTGAGATATGATTTCTAGAGATATGCTATTTTAAACTTTTAAAAAAGAAAATAGTTATAAATAAATAATTAAAGATAAAATGAACTGTTTGCTCTATGAGGATAGGTAGAGCTGAATAATAACTGAAGAATAATATGCTGTACATTGGTGAAAACTATTGAACTGGAAAATATTCAAAAAGAGGAGAAACACTATGAAAGAAGTGTGAGAAACCCAGTTGTAATAATTCGAAGCTGCAATTCTACATTCCTTTCAATATTGTCATGCATCTGAAGTCTTCTGCTATCAGTCACTGCTACTGTAATAAAAATGCAAACTACTAAATTAATTAGACTATTAGGTATAACTATAAAAGACATATTAAATACAGTTCAGTACACTAAATGTGATAAAAGGTTTATTTATAATTTTAAAAGTTTTTACAGTCTTAAAATATTATAGCTGAAATCTTAAAATTAAAAAATCATTGTTGTCTAGAATTAAATTTTTTATAAAATTTGGGAATACTGAGTATTTTAGAGTTTTTAATCCTTGCTTCACCACACCAATATTATGTTTTGAGTAACAATTACATTATTTTTCATCAGATTTGTCCTCCAGTATCACTTGAACTGACAGTGAAATCTGACAGTTTGATTATTGCAGGTACATAGAAGTGAGTGTTTCATAGACAGTCCTGTGACAGCCTTGCTCCCGCTCTTGGGACAGATGGACATAGCAAGTGCAGCTCAGAGGGCCATGTCTCTTTATTAATGCTACACTGTGTGCTCTGCAGGACTCACAGAATGAGAACTAGAATTTGAATTCTATACCTGTAGGTATCCTTGCAGAGACAATGTTTAAGGACTGTCAAACATGACATAAATACTTAAGTCATTTTAAAAATGGAACATTAAAATTATTAACATTTTCAGAGGAAAGTGATACTTTCAAAAGGAAAATTCAAATCACTTTATAAGGAGCACGCCATCACCATGTCTAGAAAGCACTTTTTCCTTGTCTGTAAACTGTACACTTTCAGTATAACCTAAGGAAAACTTTGTCAGCATCATTCAATGAAAAAAGTAGTTCCTCTAAGAGACAGCTTGGTAGGAGGGATCTCTGTCTTGGGCTGACAGCTCAGGGTTTTTTCCTTTGGGTAGCTAAATTCTGTACCCACCTGAGCCCCAAGTGACTTAAACAGAGTATGTTAATGCATCAGATTAACTAACACCTGAGCACATAATGCTGACTTTTACATTTCCAATCTATATGTTAAATGTTTTTCTGTGGAAAAAAACACCTTTTTTCTTGCCCTCCACAGAATTAAGTTTGAAAGTTTCTACAAAGAATGAGCTGGATTTCAAAACAAATAATAACAAGGCACAATTACTGTAACATTCTATATTTCTTAAACTAAAGCTATAAAGCTATATAAGCTATATATTTCTTAAATAAAAGCTGGAATCTGTAAGAAGTGTAATCACAGAAACCCTTCTAGAGCAACAAACTATAAAAACCAGAAAGGCAAGTGTTTAAAGAAACAATGTATCTCAAGAACTGAATTCTAGATATTCTCTCTATACATTATTTGTATCAATACCTATATTTAACTATCACAGAGCACTGTAGTGTATTAGAACATTTATACTGTTGCTGTTATTAATATTATCATTATTATCATATTATTCTGTTTACTGGTAATTTCCAAGGTAGATAGAATATATAATTTTAACTTCTTTTTCACAGTAAAGCTCACGCCTACTCTAGTAGTCTACTGGAATATTCATTCTTCTGAGATTATCAGAGTTGTTGCCCACTGAAGCCAAGCAGAGATAGAGACAGGTGGGTGGACAGGAAGGTAGGGAGGCAGCTCTTTACCTTGAACAACAAAATTGACAGCCTGCCTCTCTGCTTGAGTGCGTAGCTTGTAATCCTGTGCGTTGATATTGGCCAGTGGCCTTTTGCGTCCCATTATGGAAACCACGTAACCTTGCAGGATTTAAATAAAAATTACTATTATGTGATACAGAGTGATTAAAATCAGATTTCAAAAATTCTTCTTGAAAATAATACAGATACTTGTAATTATGTGCTGCCTTAGTCAATTGAATATTTTGTCCTTTGAAAATAGTCAGAGCTTATTCAAACCTTCAATGCTTATTGTATTTTTGGTTTAAGAATTATTTCATTCAGAGAATTGGTACATATTATACAAGGAAAAATTTTGTTCTTTAAAGCTGTTAAATTTTCATTAGGAATATCTACTGATAAACCAGCAAACTCTCTCCATGGGAGATGAAACTATAAATACCTGGTAGAATTAGTTATCTATTAGCAACCATAATTAGAGCTTTCCACACAATGAATAGTTTACTTGGGAATAGTAAAGAAAAATCAATTTGTAGAATAATTAAATCTGTAATGAATATTTCCCAAAAATACAAAATAGAGTTTTTTGGGGGGAAAAAAAAAGTAGTTGGGTTTTTTTTCATTTTCTTTCTGTATTATTTCTGTGTTCCTTTCACAGACAATCTTCCTTAACTCTAGTGTGGTGGGATTTTTTAGTTTAAAAGAAACATAAAACACAATTAAAACTTTATGTTGGGCCTAATGACGTGTTTTGCTAAGAAAACCCTGTTTTGGAGGGCAAGTGAGAGGAGTTGAGAGAGGAAAAGAAATATGAGGATCCTCTTGTCAAAATAACACACACAAAACTTAGCTTATTTTCAAAAATAACCTCCTATTCTTATTTTAAGAAAAATGAAAAATCATCCATGATAAAAATACATCTTGAAAAAATCTTTCTTTATCCTTCTGGTCACCTTGACTACCCATGAATGGTCATTAGATACCACAGAAGTTCAGACTGAGAGTTTCATCTCCTCTGCCATGCAAGCACAAATGGTGAGGAGACCTCTTCAAAAAAAAGTTATCACCTTATTATGGACAACACATACCCAGACATGTGCAGAGGATGAATTAATACAGCTTTCTGTGGATTAATGTATTTCCAGGAGCTCAGATACCAAAAGTACCAGTTTTGAAACCAGGAACACACCTATCTGAAGGTTAAGATATTCTTTGGCAAATTAGTCTTGCCAATTTAAATAACATTTTCCATGAAGAACAGTATTTAAAGATGGAATTCTTGAAACATTGTATACTTAGGTAAAATTAGATTTGCTGTAATATCCTTATTCCTGTGAGGTGTGACTCCACAAGATAGTCACCCCTGCAATACTCATAACAGAGCAGCATCCCCAGACAAACACCATCATTGGTGTAACAGTGGCAGAACAGGGGCCTGGGGTCAATAATTAATCTGCAAATGCATGCCTGAATGAGGTCTTAATGTAGTCTTTTCAATATGTAAGTAATTTAATCAAAAAACAACAGCAATATAGGAATAGACACATTAACAAATATCTTCCTCATAAAATAATTATTTATACGCTTATCATGTCTACATGGAGTATCAGACATTCATTACACTCAAATAATATTAGTGAGAGGGGTGCTGCTCACCTTTGAACTGCAGATAAGTTAAGAAAAACTACTTTATAATGAGCTCAATAGGTTGGAATGTTTTGTTGGAAAATTAGAATCCAAGGAGGATTACCAAGAAAAATATTAAATAATATTCATCTGCTGCAGATTTCTAGAGCTTGTACAACCTAAGCAGATTGCTCTTCTACCATTAATGGTTAAAAAGGGTTGATAGACAGGAGTGTATGGAGTAAGAAGTAATTAGACAAGTGTGCTTCGATGACTTTAGAACATTAGTCATGACATTCTTGTCTACTGAACTCATAAACCAGATTCTCTAGCACAGAAGTCTGTTTATTGAAATTCATTCACTTTTAAGCAAAGACTGCTAAGTTATTTTACATAGATCATAAATATAGAATGAATGTGTAATATTTTACTAGGTAGGTTATGTTGGGTTTAATTACAGCTAAAAATGGATGTTCAATAACTTCACTTTTCTTAAGCAATATTAAGCAAAGGAATGCAACTATGTGACACAATGACAGTTCACACTTCCAGTAGATTTTTAGGCCCTACAAAGCACAAGAAATGAATACTACCCATTTTCATGACTAGAAGTCAATTATATGTTTCTGTCATGACACTCACCCATACAGTGATGGGTAATATTATATTGCAAATTTACTATTTATTTCTAAAAAATACCTTAGCACTGCATGCCCTATTAGGAACAGAAGAACTGAATTTTGACAGTTCTGCTAATTAGCTTTTAAAAGACAATATTTCAAGCAGCTATGTTTTCTCTCCTCAAATTAATGCACTCCTAGGATTCACTAAACATAAATGAATATGTAGACTAAAAACAAATGTGATGCAAGAAGAGTTTGCAGCTGCTGGCTCCAGAAACACATCTGTCATCACAGCTACCACCTGAGCTTCAAGAACATAAGTTCTGATTAATGCAAAGAAAAAATAAGCTTTAAAAAAAATGGCTGTGTAAATTGACTGAACTTCCACGGTCCAGCAGCCACGTACCCACTTTATTATGTAGAAGATTCCTTGGGCTTTTTTGTGTTGGAGTACATTATATGTCAACATGATGCAGTGTGACTTGACATTAAGTGGGGGTCATTCTGAGAACAGATGTCTTATTCTGTTAGTATCTTTCTGAGAAAAGGCAGACTTAACCAGCTCCTTTCAGCATTAAAAAAGGGGGAAAAAATCCCCAAACATGCTTCACCAAGAAAGGATATTCCATATTTTTTTTGCTGTCCTCTAAGTATCTGAATTTGGGTCGAGCTGAATCTTTGTCTTCACCACTGTTATGCAGTGCAGATCAGTCAACAAAATATGGTCACAGACTTTGGATTACCTTTATTTTGGCACTGTTCAATGGTTTTCTTTGTAAATTCATGTACTTTCTTGTACTTTTGCATAAAACTCTCTATAAATTGACTGGCTTGAACAGGAGTAATTCCCAAGCAGTCAGCAAGACGCTCTTTACCTGGTGGTACAGAAATTATCTCTATTATGCAATAAAGCAGAACAGAAAACCACTACATACAATAGCACAATTACATGTTAGTTACATGCACAGTTAGTGGAATTAGTTAAGTTTACTTACCTCTATGAAAGAGGATGGATCTGATACACTAAAATCATATTGCAACAAAATAAATGTTTAACTCTGAGCTTGAATGTTTTACTGAAGTTACTGGATTAAGTATATAATTAATAAGAAGTATATAAGAAGTATGCAATTAAGAAATTCCCAGTTATAATTTATACCTATAATACCTATAGTAGTTGAAATCTCTTTTGTTCACAGAGTAATGCTGTTGCTTTCAGGATCATTTTACTAGTTCAGTGTTGCAATCTCCAAACTTTGAAGAGCACATAAAGATTTGAAATCAATTTTAAGCAAACACACATATAATGAAGATCTAAAAAAGGATGGAGATGTTTGAGGTCGAGTTTAGCTAGAAGCTTTAGAGTTTAGCCTGAATTTAGAAAGGATGTTTGGAGTCTGAGTCCCACAGATTTCAAACAGTCTTAAGCTCCTCAATGTCAGTAGAAATCAGGGCCCAAGTTTTGAGATATAAGAAAAAGAAAAGAAAAAAAAGGAAAAAGAAAAAAGAGAAAAAGTGTTTCAACAGAGAGAGAAAGGAATAATAGGTTTTGGATAAGATATAGGTGCACAATATATATTATGTTGGATCTAACAGTGTTTATAAGAAAAGGTGGAAAAAACCTGAAGATAGTTTTCCAGAGTGTGAAACTATAAACCAAGAGCTACAGTTCAAACCCACTTATAAATCAAACAGTTCCAGTAAAAATAAAACATGCACCAACATTAGTCATACAAAGTTTGAAAGACAGATATACTTATGTCAGCAGCACACAACACAGAACCAGCACTGTGTCTGCAAGGAACATAAGCTGGGAGGTGACATTTCAAGGCACCAAAGGCACAGAACAGTCATTGTCACAGTAAGACTGTCAAGAAAAATTATCTAGCACTTTTAAAAGAGAGAAGATTTCAGCCACCTAAATGCCATCACTGTCAGGCTGATGTGCATTTCAGAACAATTCTTGTAGCATTTTGTTCTCAGTCACGCCAGGATCTGTACTGAGCTGCAGGAACACCAGTCTGGACTCGGTGTTAGAGGAAGAAATTCACACAGACATCCAGGATGACATTTGCTGAGCTATTATAGATCTGTACTTTTTTTTTTGTTATTTTTTTTTGACATCTAATTAATTTCGGTTTTCTTCCCGGGTCAGCAAATGACAAATCTGTCTGATAAAGCACACCTTGCTAACAGCTAGGAGACTACTGTAGCTTTCTTAGAGAAATGTTACATCTAAGTTTGTCCATGTTATCCCTTTAAAGAACTATTAATATACAGAACAATTGCATAAAATACTAGGAAAATTAAAGCACAATATTAGCAAGGACATCTGAAAGGTCCCAGGGAAATGCATTTCCTGGGAAGCAAACAGAGGGGAGTACACAGCCAGGTAATTTTGTCAGATCATTCTCCACAATGCAGGAGCACAGATCATGCAAGGCAAAGCCCAGGAGTGGACTAAACCTTCCCTGAGCACTTTTCTTGAGTTTTCTGTGCCAGGGGAATTATTAGCAACAGCCTATGAGTTTCTGTTCTCCATCCTGCAATATCATCTTTCAAAATTGAAAACAGCATTAGTTTTCACTTAAACACTTCAATGGCCCTCTGTGTCAGTTCAGGGCTTGCACAAACTGACACTGAACAGAACGAATTCCTTATTTTACAGAGGTTTAAGTTGCCTGTGTTTCAGTTCTACAGGATGACTGAGGCAGAAGCAGGTGAATTGAACTGCTCCAAACCAAGCAAAAATACTTGTAGAATGTCCTGAGTCAGAAGGGACCCACAAGGATAAATTTCTGTCCCTGCACAGGACAACCCAAGGGTCACCCCATGTGCGTGAAAGCATTGGCCAAATGCTTCTTGAACTCTTGTCAGGCTTGGGCTGTGAACACTGCCCTGTTCCAGTGCCCAACCACCCCTCTGGGTGAAAAACTTTTTCCTCATAACCAATCTTCTTCTTTCTTTATTATCCTCCAGAATTACAGAAAAGACCTTGAAAACATGAACCAAGTGTAACCTAAAGCTAAGAAAATAAAAACAAAAAAAGATTACTATTTACTACGTGAAAGGTTTATATTAACTCCTGGAAGCACAATACAGGCAAGCTCTTCAGGGAATGTTTTTGTAGTTTTCAATCCTAAAAGAAGCATTATTCACACTCTTTAGTTGTATCAAAATGTCTCCTTAATGAAAAGTGAGCTGTCTTTTGAAGGGAGTGAAACTGTGGGTGGAATTCAGTCCATCAATTTCAGGTATCTAACAATTACTTTTTGTCAGCCCAGTTTCTGTCTAAGTGGTTTAATGATATCATTTCATGTCTTAATTAGGATCTGATCACACTTCTAATGAACTGGAAACTTCTTATTATCTTTGAGGTGCTTCAACTGCCCTTGTTTGAGAGAGAGGGACACAAAGCAAACAAGTAAATGAAGATACTTATGTTAAGCACTGCTGCACTAAAATGTTTAGTGCCTGGTTCAGAGCAAGTGAGGAAGTGCCAACACTGTGCTTAAAAATAAACATGGAAGTTCTCTATAGATGAGCAGACAGACATAGGCTCCACTGAGCCCCAGGAACTGAGGCATTTCTGACTATATGTAGAACTACAGGGCATTCAACTGGTGGTGATTCATCTGATTACATTTGGTATCTGCCTGTTCCACCCACAGGGAAGGGAAGAGATAGGAAATGTTCAGCATTTGCACAGACCAAGGGGCAGGGGTGATAATGCTGGCATTTTGTAAAATAACCCAGTGATTAAACCATTCAGGCTGGAAATTGATTCCAGTCTCAACACAGGCAGGTCTAAATTTGCAGTGTGGGGAACTAGTGCTGGGCTTTTTTAATAGAGATTTTAAACACAAATGTTTCAAATGCAATACAGCTTAATGCAAAAATGCAGATATGTATGCATATATATACACACATATACACTTATAGGTGTGTATATAACCTACACAACCCCTTAAACATAAAACAGATATTCTGGAGAGCTGAATTTGAAGCACTTTTTGCCAACTGAACGCAGTAAATGATAAATGGAATTCTCTGGCTGATTCTGCCTTTGGTTCAAGGACTCAGTGCAAAAGATGGCTTAGAAAGCATTCACAACCAGGAACCCAAGTTATGTAAAGCCTGCAGCCCAGGGCTCTCATTTCCTAAATGAGTTTTTCAAGAACTCATCCTCTGTAGAAGTCAGCTGTTCACTGAAACCAATTCACAAGAGATGTAGGCTGATGATATACATGAATCTATCTCCCCAGAAAAGGTAATTCTAAGCAAGTGTGAAGCATAAGGAGAGTCAGGTATCATTGAAGAAATAGCAGGCAGTTTTGGAAAGTATGCAGAACATCTTGATTTATCTAGGGCCTGGTCAGGACTTAGTCAGAACGGGTAACAGTGGGTTTTTGCAAGTTTTCTGCAGTTGTGAAGAAATGGCAGCAAACATTAAGACTCAAAGCAAGAAAACACTTTTATACTGTGAGGGTGAGTGAGCACTGGCACAGGCTGCTCAAGGAGGCTGTGGAGCCTTGAAGAGTCCTTTCTTCAGCCTTGAAGACACTGAAAAGCTGGACACAGTCCTGGGCAAACAGCTCAAGGTGTTCCTGCTTGAACAAGGGGAGCTGGATCTGATGACCTCCAGAGGTCCCTTCCAATCTCTGCCATTCTCTGATTCTATAAATGCATTTTAAGACAATACTGGAGGTTTTTTAATTTCACTGCAGTTATTCTCATCCCTGTCTATATACTGAGAGAATGTCCACTCAAAACTAAACTCATTTTAGATAAATGCTTCAGTTATACCTGCAGCAAATAAATATAAAATCAGGTAATTTTGTATATGGCAATGTAGCTCTGTTAATTTCATAATTTTTATACAGAGCAGATAATTTAATAATCCTGAATAAATATATAAATGGAATACTCTGAAAAACTTCTACTTACCTTTAGAAATTCAGTCTAGTTATATAAATTATGAATAAAGTATAAATTTACAATAGCTGGGCTTTTTTCTAAAAATGCCTACCTGCTCCATAAACCACTGAGTAAACTACACGCTTAGCTTGCTCTCTATCAGCATGTTTCACTTGTTCACTTGGAATCCCTTTCCTAAACAAACAAACAAAAATCATACATTTTCAGTCAAAACTAATTTGTTATCCCCACAGAAAACTTACTTAAAGTCAATAATCATTTAATAACTACAAACATGTAAGATATGAATAGAAGCACTTAAGGGTTTGTGTTGTCAGTCAGGAATGCACAACTTCTTTACAAATTTTCATCCTGATAGTCCATAGTAAATGAAATTCTTTATTTTAATTTTAATTTTAATCTTCTCCTTTCCTTTTCAATGAAATTCTTGATTAGGAAAAATCCTACTACTATTTTATTAGTTTTTCAAATTGAGCAGGATTTAATATTGGCTCATGAGAAAAATTAATTATTTCCAGCAATGGCATTTCTTCAAGACATGAGAGTCTAGAGACTCAAAGCATAAGTCTGACCTAAAGCTTGTTTAAATATGGTTATTATCAAGGCTTCACTGGCAGAAATATCCAACCTTTTACCAAGAAATGACTGATAGAAGCAAGCACTGCTTGCTCCATATGCCTTACAGAGCTCCACAACAGCAAGGCTCCATAAAACAGCAGCAGTGGCTGTTTCTGAACTTGAGAGTGCATCCAGATTACTCCCAGCCAAGTGTCCTCCTTCCCAGTTCCCATTCTCTCACCAACTGACATAAAACAGTCCTACAAAAGTGGTAATGGATTTAGCAATGTGAAAAATGAAAAGCTACAACTCTGCAATCATCAACCTCATGCCACATATAGTCTTCCTTATCCAAATGTAGCTTCAGAAAGAGTACTGACATTATTAACAACTGAAAGCACCGAAGAATATTGATCATTTGGTTTAAATGGAAGGGTGTTGGGGGAAATCTCTATCATATATTCACTCTCTGAAAACAAATACCTACAAAAATTGTATTTGAAACATGCAGATGAATTGTTATCAGAGATACTTGATGATATCTGCGCCATTTGGGAAAAAGTCTCCCCATGAGTCTGTCCATTTTTTTCATGAGTGTGGTTGATTTTTAAAAGCAAAGTTATCTATGGTTTGATATAAAAGGTTTTTTTGCCATGAAAGATGCTTTGTTGTGAAGGTTTTAGCTGAGGAGTTTTGAGAAAATGGTGTATTTCTCTGTATCTTCTTCAAGGGAAGTCTTTCACCACTATTACGATATTCAGACTCCTAGAAAATCAGCAGAGCCACCAATTTTTGCTTGCTTAGCTCATACACTGATTTTAGGAAAGCCTATGCTCAGTGCTGGTATAATTTGGCATTCTGAATGATAAACAGGCAGACCCTGAATGACATCAGATTTAAGCAAGTCTTTATGGCAGTACAGATTTTTTGAAGAGGAAATATAAAATTGAATATAATTTTAAGCCTTCATTGGGCAAAAAGCCTTGGTTTTGTAGAAGCTCACATTGTTCCTTTGACTACTAACTGCTCAAAGTTCAAACAGACTTTTCACTGCTCAGTTTAGTTGAGAAACAAGATTTAATAGTGTTTTCCACCTGTAATGAAAACTATTCCCACTTAATCATTCTGAGAGCTTGAGACTCTTGTAATTTATTTTCTCAGCTGTGGCAGGTCAAAAGTTCATAGATCTTTTGAAAACAGTAGGTTGAGATTCCCAGTTGTACCTGAATACGAGGACAAAAGTGGCAATTGAAGCTAATAAGTGCAGAATTAGGAAACTAGACATCATTAAGGATTTCCTGAAGCAATCTCCAGCAGAAAGACGTCAGGAATTTCCTGAAGAACCTGGCAGAGAGCTACACAGACACTTGAGAAAGTATCTATCCCAAGGGAAAATAGAATCTAGTGAGAGTGCAAATCTCACCTGAGGACCTTTCTGGCATGCAAAACTAAGACTGAGGAATGCTGATACTGGGGAAATCCTAGAAAATGTAAGACTGCTTTCCTAATACTGCATAATTTGAACTGGGGAATTGGGGAAGGCAAGAAATGGGAGAACAGCAACAGAGTTTACTTGCAGATTCACTGAAGTCAGAGGCTAGAGACAAGTGAGAGGCAGTGGGTACATCAGCTGCTCACTTCTCTGGAAAAGAAGGGCTACAATAGAAAGAACACAGTGGGTAAGAATCATGGAGACCTGTAGAGGAACATACATATTTATCAGACCGTGGTACTGAGGAAGACACAAGGTGAGACTTGCTGGGAGGGCCTGGTGGTTCTAGAGAAGTTTTAGCAGGGAAAGAAGACATTAGAACTGGATTGTGTGCACAGTTAGAACTGCTGCTAGAACTTTGATTATGATTTTGCATTATCCAAGCTTCAACTTGGAGGGCTGACTGGAAGAAAGAGAAATAGTCTTATTGCTGTAATCATGATTGGCAGTGTCAGCAATCACAATAAAACCTTACCTAATACAGTTATTGGTGCAGATGTATATGCATCATGCAATCATGGCAATCCAACAGTCCCTTAGCATTTCCTGGTCTGTGCTTAGTCAAGAAACTCCCAGAAAAAATTAAAATTTCAGAGCTTTATCTCAAATATTTCCTTTAATATAATCTTACAACCAAAATGGTCACCTCCGAGTGTGTCAGTGGGAAGTGTGAGCACTGGACAGAGAGGCATTACATCTACACCCTGAATATTTGCAAATTTATGTACCACATAAAAGAATACATAATTATAAGGTGTGAAATTGCCATATAAATCAAAACTGCTTGAGCAAATAGAAGTCATTAATCATAACTATTTATTTTTTTTCTAATAATTTTTTTTTTCTGTTTATATTGACAATGATTGGTTTCTACTAGAGTGTTTGATAACTTCTGTAATACAGAGAGGCATTCCTGCAGCTTGAGGTGAAGGCTATTTATTGCTTTGAATAACAAAATTAAAGAGGAGGTGTGCAGTTTCTCGGAATTGCAGCAGCCATGTTAGAAATCCCCAGTCGGCTTTCTGCTTTGTCCTGTTTCCTTTACAAACTAATTTACGTTTGTGATAATTGATTTGTTTTAACGGGTACTGTGAGAACATATTTCAAGATAAAACCTTTATTTTGCCTTTGGACTCACCACGGAACACCATGATATTGATAAAAAAACATTGTTATCTGCATACTTGCATAAGAAATTTTTAGCAAGCCATTCAATGCATGAAAATACTCAGTGTTGAAGTGTGGTAGGATGTAACACAGATCTTTAGTGGAGATGCATTTTTTGGAATAAATTTGAATCTGAAAAAGGAAAGTGAATGGGCATGAAGTAGTCTTAGCTGCTGGGCAGTGACACTGAGGCCTTGACTCCAGCTCACCCAGCACTGTCTGTACAGCTGGAGTAAGAGGTAGATTGTTAATGCAATGGTATAGAAATTGATGCAGGAAAAAAGCTCAAGGGGAAAAAGAATTTGCTGCAGATTTTGTTGGGGAAACAGCAAATTCCTGAAGTCCTGCAGGAAATAAAGATGCAGTTACTAGTTCTAGCATCAAACATGTTTTTCCATTTTACTACATCTTCTCATTACTCTCTCTCAAAAACGCTGGGAAACATTCAAGTTCATAATCAGTATTTTCACCATTTTCAAACCTCCAAATGTGCAATATTTCACCTCCTACATTCCTGTCCTTGCCTGCATGCTTGTCTCAGGCTATTTCCACATCACTGATTTGTTTGTCCTTCACTTTGTTTAGCACTGATTTGCAATTACTTTGCCTTACAGGACTTTATTTGATAGACATCTATTAGGTGGAATAAAGAACAGCCCTTGGTGCTGGAAGACATGTTCAGGTTGGCAGACCTCAGTATCCTGGGAAGGAGTTAGCAGAGCTAAACAATCTGGAAAGGTCTGTGAGGGCAGCAAACAACTTCCAGCCAAAAATTGTACAATATCTAATAAACATGATGAGAGTAGAGATACACAAAGCCTTTAAAAAGGTGGCTCTACTAAGAACTGGGCTGTATGCCTAAGATAGAATAGCTGCCTAATTCTGAGAGTTAAAAAGATAGAGAAAAATTTTCTAGTAAACAGTGCAGTAGGTTAACACGAAATTATGATTAAGAAACAAAGTGCAGATAAGAAACAAATGGCGGAATATGTAATTTATTACTTTTTCAGAGAAAATACTTTGAATATTTCTCCAAAGTTCACTATATATTTCCATTTATTAATGGTGTCTCATGGACACCTCAAAGAGCTTCTACTGAATTCTTAAGTCTTTAATACATATGAACATCAAGTTTCTTTATACTCAAGAAAAATATAGAAATCATATCTGTAATTTTAAAAAAGTTGAAGTGTAATCTGGAATAAAACATTTAATACAGAGTAGAGATCTCAATGGACTCATTTTCACCTGTACACAATATTTAAATGAGCTAACATGAATTTTAGTATACAGAAATGACCTCACACAACATAAAATCATGAAAAAAAAATATTAAAGCGGCCACAGGGCATAACGTATGAGCAATGGCAAAATAAAACTTTGAGAACAGGTAGAAATGGGAGGAAATCAGTCTTAAAAGAATGCGATAAGACATTCCAGCATTTCTGGGAAATGTTGTGTGGCAATGGAATTCGACTGTTTATGCACAGGAAAAGGCAGAACAAACTCCTCAAACACAATATCTGGCAGACATGCATTGCCTTGATCTGCATTACACTCCAGCCAAGCTAAGCTCAGTCATAACAGCCACAAGCTCTTGGCTGCTCTCTTGCATCTGCCAATTAATCCAAGTCCAAGCTGTGAATTGTTGGTGTGGGAAATGAGATGGAGTGGTATTAAATTCATTTTATATGCGGTCATTAATGGCCAGTAAATGAGTGAATGTATGAGTGAATACACATTTGTTCATCTGACAGCTCTTACAGCTTTTTTTATTTTCATCAGTGCACTATATAAATCTCTCATTTTCAATCACCTGTTGCCATTTAATAGCAGATGAGGGGTTTATATTTTGTAAGTTTATGCCTGGAACTTTGTGTTGGGATATGAAACAGGTACAGACAATTTATGTAATCAGTAAAATTAGAAAAGTCCAGTTTTAAAGCAGCATTACCATTGGGTAGATCATATAAATTGGGTAAATTCTGAAAGTTCACTTTTTCAGTTTTGCAGACCTTATTACATCTGAGGCAAACAGAATATCTATAACAATGTATGTGAGTATCCAAGACATATGGGAAAAACTGGCTACCTGTAACCAAGTCCATTCACTGCTAATGCAATGAGAAAGAATAAACAATTTTTTTGAAAGCTGCTATTCCATGACTCATGGAAAATGCTGACAAGGCTCAGGCATACTTTGTCTCAGACATTTGTAAGGTAATATGCAGAAGCAAACTTGGAATTACTTTTGCCTGGCTAACCTCTGTTACAAAATACAGGAAAGGAAGAGGTTGGGGAACAGTTTCCCTGAAAACACCATCGTATCAAAATATATCCCTACTTTTGCCTTGTATCAGTCAAGAACCAGACATAAGATACACACAATTAGCCCATCTCAATCTTTTCATCAAACAGAAATGTAAAGTGTATGGATTCTATGCTTTCTATAACCATGAGGCATTTACACAACTTTGTTCAAAACAAAAAGTAGTGAGATTATCTTCCACATAAGAACATGGAGATAGCAGGATGAAAAATGAAATTTTTCTAGACTTCCCAGAAGGTTGGAAATACAGTTAAGATACTTTCCTAAAAACAGGAAAGAAACTTCTCCACAGAGAAGCTGTGGACTCCCCATTCCTGCAGGTGTTCACAGCCAGGTTGGATGGGCTCTGAGTATCCTGGCCTAGTGAAGGTGTCCCCTGCTCATGCTAGGGGTTTGCAACTAGATGGTCTTTAAGGTTCCTTCCAACCCAACCCATTCCAGGATTCTATGAAAAAAAGCATTTACAAAGACTAAAATGCAGATTAACATCTTTCCAGAAGGGAAGCAGCAGGTCAACAGTAACAGAAAGATAAATCTTTCTGCTGTAACCTAAGTATATATTAGTTTTTTCTTGTATTTTTTTATCTATGTCACTTCTAACCACTTTTTATGTCTAATTCAGAGGTTATGTCAAATGCTTGTATTTGCAATTTTATCATGACCCGGTTTGCATAAGTGAGATAAAAGGTTACAGAGTAACACAAAGAAACTCATCACACCATGGGACACCAGATCCCTCACATCTCCTCCTTCTCTAAAGGGCAGAGATGTGCATTTCTCCCTGCCCTGGCATCAGGAGAGGTAAAGCTGTCTTCCAGTATCCACTGCACACGCTGGAGGATCTCTGGCATGGATCTCCCATGTAAATATAGGGGTCATGTACTTAAACACGCAGAGGAGAGGGTCACAACACGTCATTCAGGAGTTTAACTTTGTGTTTTACTTGGTTTGAATGTTTTTATAAAAGCTCTTATTTGAATGAAAGACTACAGCTGCCAGCTTGATGTCATCCTTCTCAGAAACAGCCGGTTCTGAAATATTTATGTCATTGTGTCTCTTTTCCCTTTGGGTATGCCACACTACCAAATTGTGGCTTAATTTATTTTATATCTATTTAGCACCAGGAAAATCTTTATAACCCCTATAAAACACTTTTGCACGAATCCAGAAGCACTTTAGTGTTTTAAAACTTCTTCCAGTAGTTAATCATAAAATAATTTATTTAGTCTGAGTAGCCTCTATAAATCCACCGCATGAAGATTTATTTCATTAGTCCTTATCCTGCTTTTAAAGAGCATGGTATCTAGCTTTCATGTATTTTAGAGAAGATAAAGGCATGTCTTTGCAGTTTGCTATGAGGGTCAAAAGTCTTCTGCTGTTACATTTTAAAGTAGCAGGGAACCGGATAAAGCAATTGCAACACGGTCATGTCATAAATTATAGCTATCATCAGTAACAATTTGCTGAGAGATTAATTTGGGACTAAAGTGATCCATTATTTTTATTAAGACATTTACCTGTATGTTGTTGTTTCAGGTATCAGATACTGAAGAGATAAACTAGACAGCACTTATTTTCAGTGCTCTTCATTACAAAAAGGCCACTTAGAAATTTTTTCTGTAAAAATGCACAATTCTGGGTATATGTCAGTTGGAACACAAAGTCCCTGACATTGACAAAGGTTCTTGAATGAGCACACCTTACCCCACAACCTTCACCTTGTCTCTCCTTCACTCCTATAGGAACAAAAGAAAAAAGGGCTTTTTTCTCACATCCATAGTCCCTCTGACGTAGTGAATTACATGGACAAATGATATTTCTTTCTGAGTCATGAGATTGCTGAAGGAATTTATTAACTGGAGGGCAGTCTTATTTTAGGGTCTCCGGGTCTATGAGTACAGAAGAGAAGGAGGTCAGGGTAACTCCCCGCACCAGGTGCCAGTGTGAGCATCGAGAGCAATGGGCAATATCATTGAAAAAACAAATAAATGTTAATGGATTAAGGGGTCTATGCAAACTGGGATGGCATAAAATTTCTCAGAGGCCATTTGTATAAAGCAACCATGTCAGGGATCAAATGCAAATTAACGCCCTTGGAAAATCGGTCATGCTATATGAAACTTCTTATCCCATCTTATCCCATTTTTTCAATCTTCACTAAAAACACTTCTTGCAACTTAAATTTCTACTGTCCCTTGGATCAACACTGAATTAAAAGCAAAAGTAAAAGTGAAGAATGAATTTCCTCGGCATTCTTGATTTCATCAAAATTTGTCTTAACCACTAGAGTTGAAGTTGAGCTAAATGAAATAAACAGAAATATTTTACTGAGCTCTGGAGCGTGCTCATAAAACAGCATTTTATCAAAGTGACTCTAGAAGGACATGACTGTTTGAAGATAAGAGTTTCACACACAAGAAAACCTCTCTATGAAATTAGCAATGCCAAAAGTTATCACACACCACAAAACAACTGAGGACTGTCCAGCCTCCTCCTTAGGGGTTGCTTTCTCACTAGTTTCTCTGTTAGTTGTGGTTGTGGCAATTGTAAAACGTTATTTTTCATTTACCTTAGAAGGCTAAGAAAACACTTAATGTGCAATAATAATAAACTTATGTAACATAAAATTAAGCTGTCTGGTTAAACTTCTAGTTAATTACTTGGTTTATTTAAAGATTCTAAAAACAAAAGCCATTATGCTTCCTGAAGACTTTGTCCCCTCTGATTTACTATCTGCGAGTCTAAACTAAAGTCACAGCTGCACTTCTACAAGGCACTGTAAACTACAAGGTGAAATTTCCATAGGTTGCCATACAGGCAGTCTGTCAGAGTGCAAAGTAAGACACATGTTAAATTTCATTAATATCAACTATTGCAAATGAGGTTTCAAAACAGACAGAAATCACTTTGCTGCAAAAGTAACACTGCTAAAATATTCCACACCAACACCCATGAGGTGTTGAACTTGGAGCTTCAAATGTTTTAAAACTCTGATTCTGGGAAGGCAAACTGAACATCCTTCCCTTTGTCTAGATACAGCAGCTGCAGGAGCTGCAAGTGGCACAATCTCACTCACAACTATTGTACTAATCAAGTTATTAAATACCAGATTCATAATGAGCAGTATCTACAGTACATAGCATCTGTCCCTGGATGTGATATGATGTGAAAGAGCATGTCTTCCCATTCAAACTGAAATTGTCTCAACGGCATATATGAAACAAATTATTGATTCCACACTTTTTATCAGTATCACTGTAAATAAAGGTACAAGATAAGAGACATTTTAGATATTGATCAGAATAGAAATGATATATATACTGCAAAAAATGCTTCTTCAGACTCTATTTCGCAAAAGGAAAGTAAGTAGAAGCCTTAAAACTAACTGGAAATTGTAACAGGATTATAAAACCAGCCAAATAAATGATAATGAAAGAAATGTTATACTAACCCTCAGTGAGTATCCTAGCAGGCAGCACTGAGTTTAGGGCCTTCAGATTTACAGTGAATCAATACTGAGTTACACAGCCAAACTTCAGAGCTGAAGGATCACAACACAGTCATACAGACTTCTAAACAGAGACTTCAGCAGAGATACTCAGTTACACTTATTTAAAGGGGGCTGCCATGTAATACACAGGAAAACTTTTCTCCACTCTCCTCAAAGGTGAGATTCTAGAAGTAACCCTAAATACTCCCCAGTGAAGAGTAGGCATGATTGTAACTTGTCTTAATACTGCAAAAGTTTCATCATCTTATACATGCTCAATGGCATGGAATGTTTCTTCTTCATTGCAACTCCAAAAACAAAGATTTTGCCATTTTGTAATGGATGAAGTGAAATTAATTAACTCAAATTCATTTCAGACTTGACATTGTTCATAAAAAGTGAAGAAATGAACCCAAGAGACCACATGTCCTAAAGGATTAGAAGCGTATGAAATAGCCTAGATTATCTAAAAAAAAAATCTTTAGACAAGTATGCGGCTCTAAGAACCCTAAACTGGCATAGCTCATTATTTAGACAAAGAATAAAACTAAGAGAGCTCTACCTGGGGGAGAGGGAGCTGTGTAACCCTGTAACTGTGTCTTGTAACTGTATGTCTTCTAATGGGGACAGGAGGAGAGCTGAAGCTCCTCCTGTTTCCTTAGTAAAAATCCCCCTGGATAAGCATGATTATTTAATTATTCCTTAATCACCTAACAAACACACAGTTGACATCTCTTGATTAATAATGACTCTGTTGAAGCTTGTTGATGATATTTTCATAAAATTAATATAGAAGGACAAATATTCATGTCTGTTTAAAAACCATTCAGCTACAGATGTGGTTTTCACTTCTCAGAAATCTATTTATCTCATCCCTGATTAACTGGCCTTTGCTCTTGCTATTTGAGTAGGCAGCATAACTGAATTCCGTATCTGCTATATCATACAGCTATATGAATTAACCTAAAAAATATTATTTTGTGGAGAATTAATCTTTAATCTATTTAATACAAAGAATGTATTTGAAACAAAGTTGTATAAAATGGGTGTGTAGGTGTATATATATTTAGTCAGCCTACCACCAAGCATTCGTGCATACTTGACATTATCTTTTTCAAACAGACCCAGTTATCTTTTTGCATAATTCAGCCCATTAGGATTTATTTTGATTAATTTCAGGAATATGCAAAATACCTCTGCTTATTTCCTGTGTTCTTCAGAACTCAGCAGGGTATCAGCAGATAGAGCTATTGTCAGGAAGTGTCCTGAATTGCCAAGAGGTTGGAAAAACAAAGGTCCCTATTTTGACAGTTCCTACCAGACCAGCTGCCAGTGTACAACAGTGTGGTTCACCTGGCCATCACTGGATATAATCAGCTCTGTGAGTCCCCTGCTTGGCAGGTGGTAAACAAATAAAATTCCACTCTTCCTGCAGGAAGACATTCTATGAAGAACAAACCAAACCTTTCTGCACCATGTCTTTTTATTTAAGTATGGCTGAACTTATCTTTAAAAAAAAAAGGAGAACCCAAAAACATAAAAAGCCTTTTCTCCTTTAAACGTGCTAATTCCAAGTAGTTCTGTGCTTTGCTTCTCTCTAGGCTTTCTCTCAAGTAATTTCCAAAATCAGCATGTCAGTCTCTAACAAAACAGTTCACAATAGATATTACCATGATCCCACATAAACACCAGCTGAGGAAAGATGGACTTTCATGTTCAGCGCATGTTATAAACAGTCTGCAGTTCCCAAGATTATTGGAAATTAAGTGTTCAAGCTCCTCTGATTCTGGCAAGGATTGTACAAGCTAAAGACCTTTCCATGTCTTAAAAGCATCAGTCAAACCAAGCCCACACTACAAAAATGGAAAGAAATGTTTTTCAAAATGATTTGTGGCGAAGAATTTACAAATCCCTTGGAATTCCAGGATAATTACACACTACTTTAATTTAGATATAAACTGTCATTGCTACAAAGACATAATGAGATATGTCCTCTTATCTGCAGCCATTTTTTTCAACTCTCTGAAAGCCACACAGGCTCAGGTGAACAATTATTATGTGCAGTACTTACTAGAAGGTAAATTCAACACCTGGAAGGTATTCATGCTGTTCTCCATCATCACACAAAAGAAAGCACTAATAGCATGAACATGAGGAAACAGTTGACAGATGAGAGAGAAGGGAGTATTTTGCGTTTTGGATTTTACAAAAGTCAGATCTCAATGTGAAACAGGAGCAACTAGACCACTATCAAATTCTCCAGCCTTCTTTTAAATGCTGCCATGAGTGTAAGTATTGCACACAACTGCCACAAATAGTCCTTTCATTGGTATAATCAAAGTAAATATCACCCTTAAAGAGTATCCACTAACTACGGTGTTGCTTTAATTCACCATCACTAGTTAATGTGTACAGGCTAAATTACAGTTCAGAGTTAGAAAGTGATACTCTAAAGAGAATGCCTATTTTCATCCTGGAATGGCAGCAGTTATCAGATTATTCAGATTATTATACCTTTTAACACACAACACATCTGTATATTGAACAGTATTAGAGCTATTCCTCTACTACATAGTACTACATAAGTATTTTTAAGAGAGATTATTTCAATTTCTCTACTCTCTTATTCTCTTAGCTTTTAGAATATAAGGAAAACTCATTGCATACAGGCAAGCTTTTTTTGTGTTCTCTGATTCATATTCTCTGATTTCCACACTGAAAAAGAACTAGAGTACAACTGTCTAACAATGTTATCTATAAAGTCATTTTTCTGAGGCATAGACCAACTTGGGTATTATTACACTGGATCTACAGACAAGCTATAACACAGAATATATGACAGAAAATACCCAGGTAATTTATCACTGCATGGAAAAGTTTGTGCAAAGGGACAATTATCTTTCTGCTCTTACAGAAATGAAAATACACAGTTTATAGCAGCAATATATTTACGCCTGCAAGTAGATCATACTGTAAGCAATTTACTAAATATCTTTCTTAATTTCTCCCCTTCTCAAATAGCAAATATCTTCTAAAGAAAAAGTATATTTACCATGAGAAGATAACATTAAATCAATACAGACAATCCAGAAATATTATTAAATCTCAGAGAAATAATGTAGTCAAGAGAATATTCTTTGTTTCATACGCTAATATTACCCTTAGAGACTATAAATCACCTTGGTATTCCCTTTCCTAAATTTCTGGATATAGGAGTATTGGATTTTCACTTCAATCCATTTGCAACAAATCTACTTACAGGGTCTTTTCCTCTGAACCTCTTGGTTTATGAGGATATAGAGTCTACATGTTTAAACACCTTAGTTCATAGTTATGATTTAGAAAGGGCAAAATGGTCTCTTAAACCTGCTAGGCCAACAAACACACCTGTGTCCTATTTCAGGCTTGAGAACATAGAACATAGGACATAAAGATAATTTGGAGATATCAGAAATGTCTGTAACAAATGCTGGATCACAGTGACAACACCTTCAAGCTTAAATTGACCAAGCCATAAGTTCAGAGCCATAAATAACAGAGTTGCATTTGTATTGTCCTCAGGACCCTTGATGGAGGGCACCACTGTGCTCTGCTGGGTGCAGCTGAACTCCTCACTACTGGGACATTCTAGTCCTCTGAGGCAGATTCTAAAGAAACAAAGGAAAGGACTTACCCAAATATTTTAAGTATGGATTAATGCTCCAAGCATAGGAACTCTGAAGCAGTACTATCCCAAATCAAAAAAGCACTCAGGCAGGAAAGTAGGCATAAGTCAGATAGGATGAAATCCCACACTATGGTGTGCTTAAGTGCTTAGCTAAATCAAGATACTTTTCTTGGTTTTTGACTCAATGTGAGTATACACTATGATGGAGGAACAGCAACCTACTAAGAAAAGGTGACAAAAGAACAGTTTGAAAAAGTTTGGTAATCATTACACCTCGAATTAAGAAATTCTGCAAAGAAATTGCAGAGTATCTAAAAGACTAAATTTATTTTTCAGCACCTATTTTTGAAAGTGATTTTAAGATATGCACATCAACAGCATTTTAAATACAATTACTTGTTTTTCATTTATTGTGTAAAAGCCAAAGAAGTGAGAGAAAGTTCACGCTGAGGTTTGTTGTCATTTGGATGTCTAATGGCAGTTAGGTCTCTTGGCTGGTCAGACAGCTGCCAGGACAGCTCTTGTCACTTCCAGCACTGGGATGATGATTTGGATATAAAAGGATTATGACTGTCATAGGGCATCAAGACAACATAACACAAGGTGAACTTGCAGGTAGCTAGAATCCATTATATCATGAATTTTTAAAAGTTTAGGCAAGCCTTGAAACTTTGCCATGTGTTCAGTATGTCATTAACATAATGCACTTGTTTTAATAGCAGGTGTTGACCTGTCTTTAAGGCTTTCTTTTTGTAGAATATAGCACAGGACTCACTGTAAGACAATTTTGGTGATATCTTACAATCATCACCACAGAGACAGGAGAACAGGAGGAAGAGCACTAAGCATATACAAGTGTACATCAAAATCTCTATCATCTTAATTTTAGCTGGGATAACTATGTTAGATGACCAGAAAAATATTGACTGTACAAGGCAGAGATGAGCAAGCTAGTCTAGTGGAAAATGTCCCTGTCCATAGCAAGGGTGTGAACTACAAGATATTTAAAGGCCCCATCCAACACAAACAATTCTGTGCTTCTGTGGTAGTTAACTGCAGCTTCTGATAGTTTTAGCTTAACGGCAATTTCAAGACAGTTCTGCCAAAGAGATACAATACTTTAAAAACTATCTACAGCAAGCAGTGTGTCCAGCAAACAGCTGAGCACAGTGCAGGGAAGCACAGAGTGGTGGAGCTGAGTTACTCCTGACATGAGCTGTCTCTGCAAGCTCACCAGAGCAGCACAAGATCCCAGCCCAGCCTGGCCAGGAGCGTTGCCTCTCACCGGGTCGGTGGTTTGGGTATTGTGTCGCACATGACTGAATTTTAGCAGGGAGTTAATTCCTCCACTCAGCCCTTTACCACAATGCACAGACACAGTCTGGGCTGACACAGACTTATGCCTCTCTACCTGCACTGCTGACCAGTGTAAAGATTCCATGTGAGTGATGTTTAACACAAACATGGATGCAACAGCGTTCCAAGAGAGACGCATCTCTAAGACACCAGAGATAGGCTGAGTCACAGTACAGAATACCTAACGAAATTATGAAAGGAAAGCTCCTATACATAAGAAATCTTAATTCAATCAGAAACTCATAGAGTTCACCTCTTTGCAGAAACTGCCCACTCATGTGTATTTCCTGCCAAATGCTATAAAAAGCCTGTAAAAGTTTTTTAAAAGGTTGGATTTCAAACAGAAGGCTGTAGTCTGAAGGGCAGCTAAGGAATGGAATTACATTTCAGTGGAGAAGCCATGAAGTTTAAAAAAAATAAGTGAATAAACTGATATAAAACTTGGCTAGACTCTGGAGTGTGGCTCAGATTTCTATCCAATAATGTATTCTTTCCTATTTATGATTTAATATTCATCAGTCTAACGATTTTTAGATACAAAAAACCTACTAAAAGATACTACCTGATATGCATTCAGAAGCTGAAATGCTACTAGACACTAACACTAACTTAATTTTTTGTCTTTGGAGAGGGAGCTTCAGAAACTAAACTATCCTTTACAGATCTCTTAGAGAAAAAACATTTTTTTAATCAAAGTTTTTCCAATTGTACAAAATATGTCAGAAAATATTTACAAATAGTAACAACATGCAATTCTTCAAACAGAACAAAACATTTGCTATGCCCATTGGTGTATCAGTTTCACAGGGTTTAAAGGATTAAGACCCAGAGAAAACCAGACGACCAAGATGAGATAAAAGGTTTGTTGTTTATTTTGCTCTTCTCATAACTCATTCCAATACCAGTGAGTAGAATCAACTACAATAAAGTCAATTAACTAATTGTTGGCCCTAAAGATTTTATTTATCAATAGTGAACTATGAGAGATGAATAAGTATCTGGAATGAGAGAGCATTTGTGAAGCCTGTAATTTTATAGCTTCTCTTTTAAGGACAACATTCAAAAATCCAAGATGAGTTCAGTAGGAACTGACCCAACAGGAGGAATTCAATTTGTCATAACAAATACAGACGTCTACATTTAAGCTGGCCACCCCAGACCTACTTTATTCTCAATGGTGAGAAGTCAACACTTTCAATGTGTGATTGATCTTATTACACAGGGCATATCAACAGTCAGCCAAATGAATCTCTCCAAGTATGTGACAGATGTCCAAGGTTAGATGAGATTAAACATGCCCTTCATGTTTCTGTGACTCGTAAGTCATCTAATAGATTCAATAGAAAGTTTCTTGCAAACATTAGCTTTCCTGAAGCTTAAGAGAAGAGTCAGCAGAATCATTATGTAATGATTTTGTAGACACACCATGACAATTCTGTCTGATAAAAATATTTGCCTGTAATATTTCATTAAATTTAAAGTTACTGTGTAGCAACTGCAAGAGGTTGACGGCTGCCAAGAGCCGTGAGATTGCTGAATAGAATGGTATTTCTGGAGCCGTGCCCAGAGCTGAGACAAAATTTGACTCATCTTCGTGCATACATTTCCAATAAACCATCAAACTAAAACAAGGATTTAACTCCATCATGAGGTTCTAGCAATATCATGTTAGAGCTAAGAATTTATTACAGCATCAAGAGAAGCTTCTAAGAAATTCTAAAAGAAAGGTGATCTTTTCATAGATATATTTGATGGAATGTTTGTCGTCTTGAGTTTTGTTCTCCCAGAATGCACATGCCTCAAGCACTGATTCAGGTGTTGGTAGCAGGATAATTATAATGTGAGCTCCATTTTGTTTCTTTGTATGACTTCAGAGAATTTTAATAAATATGCCCCATCTCTGGATGTGTTCAAGGCCAGGTTGGATGGGGCTTTGAGCAACCTGTGCTAGAGGAAGGTGTCCCTGCCCATGGCAGGGGAACTGGAACAAGATGGTCTTTAAGGTCCCTTCCAACTGAAACCATTCCAGGATTTTAAGATTCTGTGAACTTCGGAAGTGTGTAGGAAATACCATGTTTGGGAGGACTATGCCTGCAAAAATTCAGAAACTGTAGGATAAGAATTGAGCTCGATCAATCATATGTATTTTTGCTTGCATTTCCAGCTAACAGTCTTTCAACTAAAAATGGAGATAAAAAGATAAAAGAGGGAGTGGGACAAAGAAAATAAGAAAATTGCATAATATTTACAGGAACTCCAACCTGTTCAAACAGCTTTAAGCTACAGCATTTTATTCAATCTTTTTGTGACCTATCTGTTGAAAGTGCAAGTTTCGTGACATCTATCCTGTCACTTATTGGATGCTCATGCATTTTTGAGTACAAGGGAGTCCCAGTCTCAAGTGAGCTTTTTAGGCATCCCATAACATAAACAACAATATAAAATACCTTAAACAGCTAAGTAACCAATATTCCATCTTTTTTTGACAGTTAATCTTTTAATCTGCATATTGAAGAGATCAGTAAATAATTATATAGATATGAAGATTAAAAAGTCTACCTTTTTAAAAAATGATTGGAGTACCACTTTTTCCAAGTCATCCATCAGAATATGGAAGCACTAAACCCTATTAGTTCAAAAGGAATCCCATAAGCTCTTGTCTCTGTTTCTTAAATATATGTCATTTGTTTCCAATACTTCTATTGGATATCTAAGTAAATTTCAAAAATGCTTGTACTTTCACTGAGAAAAGCTGTTCTGCAGTTTTTCAGATGGATAACCTATATAACTGCTGCTCTGGACTTTAAAAAAGAATTGGTTAAAAATAATACAAGGAGAAAGCTATCAGCAACCACTGCTCACAATACATCATCACATCAGCTTTAGCCACAAGGCTCATACTGGCCACTTGGATTGCAACATTTTGATATGTGATAATTAACCACAGAGGAGAAGAAAAGGCTCAGAAAGACAGAAAGGAATTAATGGTGTTAAAATACTGTCTTTCATTATCATTATGCAGTAATATAATAGCTTAGGTTATTCTCACTATTTTGTCTAATTACTATTAAAATATGCAACATTTAATCTTACCACTGAGAAGCCAGTGTAGAAAAGATATCAGTGATTTCAGGTTCTTGGAACAGTTTCAGAAGTTCTGGTTCAGATGATAAGTCAGCAAGGATCCTTAACTCAATATGGGAAAAGTCTAGAAAACAGTGTTAAAATGCATCTCTTGCTCTAAAATAAAAAAAAACCTGCATTTTAACCAAACTATCACAAGTTAAAATGTAAGTCTGGAGTATTCAATCACTTCTTCATGCTCAAAAAGGCAGATGCGTGTAAGAAGCTCATCCTGATGATGTTATATTCCAGCTATGGATCACAAAGTGTCTCATTGCTTCATTATCTTCTTGTGTCAATTAATCTTATTAACACTGTTTCTACTGACAAGGCTTAAACATCATCCACTTTCAAAGTATAATAAGGAATACACATCATATAACAATATTAATTGATACTAAGGGACTTGACAGTCTTGTAAAATATGTCATCCAAAGGAGAGGGAAAAAGACATGACAGAACTGTGAATATTAATATGTATGAGAATAATAGTACACGCTCTCTTACCTGCTGCTAAAAATGTACATCCTTTTTTTGAAACAAACAATGTTCTTGGAGAAATAGTTACTATGTCCTCTTCTTTTCCTAGAGAGGAGACAGACATTTAAGTCCCAAACACTAGTGCAAAAATACTGTGTTGCAAACCACAGGAAGTTTTATACCAAATACACACTAACACCACAGCAATGGCAATATAAGTAACCTAGCAGAGCACCAACTGCCAGCATCACAATTATTTCACTATATCAGTCATGTACAACTTTACCATCCTTGCAGTACAGCTTACTTCCTTGCTCAAATCCAAACCCTTCCCTAAACACAAGCTACCAAATATATACAATAACTAACATTATTCACAGTTCATTTAATAAAGGACGCATTCATAAGGAAGGGTCTATAAAAATAAGTAAAAATACATATTTTTGTATCTTTGAATATCAGCAATGTGTTAATAACCAAATTCTGAGTTACAGGTGGTATGGGAATATAATACTGAGAACACACAGTTGTCACAGGCATTCAAATTGTAATGAAAGAAATCCCCAACAATATAATGAAACATTAACACACGGTACTAGAAACTGAGTGCATGCAGGGAATAACACTTGACATAGTGTAGAGAAGGGTGGTGGTTTGAAACCCAACAGAATCAATCTGATCAGCATAACAGTGAAGAAAATAGAAAACAATAAATATGTCGATACAGGAAAAATGTAGAAATACATTTTTGAGAAGTAGACATTATAAGATCTCTAAGAAAATTTCCAGAAAGTTTCATGTGCCATAATTATGCCCAGCACCTCAGGTTTATGCTGCTCCTGCTGACAGAGTATTTTATAGCAACTTTAAAAAAATACTTATAAAAATGAATCATGTAGGTAAAATAAAATTACTGTCAAAATTTTACGTTATCTTCCATAGCTTCCTGTTTAATGACCTGTATAATTTCCAACACAGGGAGGGAGTGTATAGCTGTGAAAAGGCAAAGTTTGCCCTTAGCAGAGAATCAAGTGCCACAATGAGTAGCACTGCCCAGATGTGGCTGCAGGCATTCAAGAAGGAGAATTTATTTTCCAAAATATATTTTGGACTCTCATATTTGAGTCTGCTACTGTGGGTTTCTCTCTTTATCATTTGGCTCATGCTTTTCTAGACTTTACTTTGATTCTCTCAGAACCATCTGCCTTAAATCTACTTCTGTTATCAAAAACAACACATCTGACTAACTACTGGTGTTTAGCTGTGAGTATGATTAAAATGACCCAGCTTAAACATTGATTCAGGCAGAGCTGAATGCACACAAAATCATCCCTAGGATATTTGAGGTATTTAACATGCATAATTTCATCTGGAAAAAGTGAGGGAAATGAAAAAATCTGAAAGCTTGTAACTATTTAGATCAGTGCTGAAATACCAATTTTTTTTTTCAGGAACAAGCAGAAAAAGTAATTGGTTTAAATGCTAATGCATAACAAAATGTTGATCATCTGTTATTTAATGCTGGAGCTATCAGTCTACTTCAAAATATTATACCACTCAGTAAAATAATTAGATAAAACTGCCTTTTCATCGCAATAAAAACACAGTTTACCTTTTATGTACTGTTTCTTTGTAATTGTAACTGGGTGCTTAGAGATACCTTGAATGTTCTACAAACAGGAAGAATAAAAATGCTTAGTAAGTGCAAGTTTATGAAAACATGTTTATGAACAGTATATTACCAGCAGAAGAGCATTAGTGATACTACAGCCAACAAGTTTTTCCCATATAATAAGAAAAATGAACCACTTTGCTTTTAAAAGGAATCTTCACACTACATCTGCAGACACTTTTGAATATTTACTCGTCCTTGAAAACTGGAAGCTTCTAAGAACAATTTCTCACTAGTGGCCTTTCCAAAGCCTAATCTCTGTATGCACCATAGAAGATAATTAGTAATCCAATAAAAATAATTTTTTTCTTATTTTAACCTGTGTCTTTCAGATACAGTGCATTACTTCTGAGAAAAGAATACATGTGAATCTTGCCTGAAGGCTAAAGGAACTGGATATTCTTCAGCCTCTAGAATTGTTTCTAGTATCTATTCCTACTTTTTTGAAATGCATGATAAAATAAATAAGGAACTCTTTATTGTCTACAGCACATCAGTCTAGGTTAAAAACTAGAGCTAATTTTATGAACCAACATGCAGGACTAAAAACAGCAGAAGATTTTTCTTTTAAGATCTGGGTTCATACACCTCCAGTAAAGCATGACAGATGCACATGACAACCCCTTTCTGTTATTTTGTGTCATTATGCCTCTTCATCTAGAAAGGTAACACATGACCAGAGAATGTGTATCAAGCTCTGATTTTGCCATTCCATGTAATTAATTTGCAAGTGGTTCAGGAATTAGGTGAACATACTAATGTTCTGTAATACTGGGAATTCAGAGGATGGAAATAGTGCTATGTAATTTCCAAATCAGAATGATCATTTTCCATGCAATTTTGAACTCAAAAATTGTTACTTTAAACTTAAGAGGGATTCAATCAGACTGCAAAAGCTATTGAAATTTAAAGCAGAAGCAAAAGAACTAAACTTCCAAACCACAACAGTAACATTTCTAGTCTTAGTATCACCCTTAAAGATGTACAATTAAATGTATTAAAGTTGAACACCTGCCACAGCACCATATAGAGAGAGAGAGAGAGGAAACTACCACATAATATACAGAATATTTTCACAGCATGGGTATAAACTAGGAACACTGCTCTCTGTCCATCATACCTGGAAGAAACACTTGCCAACTGGAGTATTTTATTCTTTAGCTTCTAAAAACATTTAAAAACACAGTTGTGGCAATGCTTACTGTAATGATTATTTTTAAATAATATTTTGAAGCAAGAGGTTATTTAATCTGTACACAAAACTAACACTACTATTGGCAACTATTGACTTCCACCAATAACAAGCTGGAGAGAACTGGTGCTTGTTCATATGAATAATATGCAGTTTAAGTGGCTATGGAATCTAGTAGATTCTCAGAAATTCACAACATTTAGTCCTTTATTATGTACCCGGACATGAATGAATGTGGGAGCCTAATTTTACACACATTAAAAAAACATTTTAATTCTGATTTATAGAACCATTCTAACACAGGATGTAGAGAGACTTTTCATTTGGCTCTACACTGGTATTGTGACATGTACTTAGGTAATTTCCAGCACAGGCCAGAATTGTTTATAGTTACTCTCACTGACATTTTTCCTTGTCTCATTAGCTTCAAAATCCTGAACAAAGTGAATTTAAAAAAAGTATTTCAGACTCTATCTACAATGTAAAAATAAATCACTATATTGCTATCTTGTTTTCATTGAGAGCTTATGTACAAAGCCTCCTTTCAACACAATTTTCAAAGTGTTACTAATAATTCTGGAAAACACTAGTAAGTAATTACAAGTGCAAAATGTCTTTTCACTTGTAAATTAGTTAACAACTCATAATTTGAATAGATCTTCAGAAAAGAGGTAACTCAAGAAACACGAGAGTTGCAATGCTCATCTTCAAGCTACTGGAATAGTTTAACACATCCTTCTCATCTAATTTTAGATTAATTAATTTTAGGCAAGTCATTGGTCTAAACTAGCTGTGTAGAATCCCTCTACAGCCAGCAAAGACAGGAATCTCCAGTGGGTAGTTCAACCTATCTGTATAAGACACATACTGACAAGTTGTCCTAAGGTTCCCCTGGAGGCATATATTCTAAGATTTAGATCATCAAATTTGATGAGATAAATTTACTCTAGATATTTAAAGAAATAGAGGAATAAGGAGACAATGTCACAAGAGTCTTCCAATAGCAAGCTTTCCTCTGCTTGAGTCAGGTGACTGTTTTACTGTATCAGAAGTGGAAAATTAATGTGGTTTGGGCAAATGATTATCACCACCTTGGACTACATAATACAGCCTATATTTTTGCTTTGATGTGTATATTTCAAGTATTTCTGCAAATCCTTCACAGATCCAATCTGAGGTGTGACTGTTCTTCCTGATTGTTAGAAAAGGGTATCCACATCTTGTCGTAGAAGTTACAGAGAAACAAAAATGCCCTCTCTGAAAAATCATGTTCCGACAGACAAGAAGGAATACTTCAAACAGTGTGATGGAAAAGCTGGTTGTGGAATTTAACTACTATAATACTTCTCTTCATTGTTTCTGAGTGAGGGGAAAAAAAGATTAAGCTATTCTAGCAGAGGATTAAGAAGAAAATCCTAGCGTTATTTTTAAAAAAGTGTAAAACATATAAAAACAACACCATAATCCAAAATTAACTTCCAGAGATTCCAACTGATAGAAGAATAGATGAAGCCAAGGTCCCAGTTTCAATATGTTTGAAAGGTTGTGATGATCAGAGTAAATTTCTGAAGAAAGCACCTATAGTCCCTCCTATCTTCCATGAGGCCAAGGAAGATGCAGAAAACTACAGGCCAATGAGCTTCTCCTCAGTTCCCAGGAAGATGATGTCATAAATAATCCTAGAAAACATCTGCAAACATATTAAAGTCAAATAGATGATCTGGGGTAGTCAGCATGGATTTAGAATGGGGAAATCGTGTTTAACCAACAACAGCCTTGTGCAATGCAGTAACCAGCTCTGTGGATGCAGGGAGAGCAGCAGATGTTGTTTACCTTGACTCCAGCAAGGCTTTCAAAACACTCGCTCATAAAAGCCTCAGAGAAGCTGCTGAAGTACAAGTTAGATAAGCAGACAGTGAGGTGGGCTGAAACCTGGCTGAACTGCAGGTTCAAAGGGCTTTGGTGAATGGCACAAAGATCAGCTGCAGGTCAGTCGCTGCTGGAGCAGCCCAGGGGCAAATATTGTCTAACACCTCCATCGAGGACCTGGATAACAGGACTGATTCAACCCCAGCGATCCAAAACCCTGAGCAGTGCTTGACACACCAGGTAAGTGATTCAGAGGGACCTCAGCCATCTGGAGAAACAAGCTATCAGGGTCCCACAGAGCTCACAGGCTGGAAGGCAGCTTTGCAGAAAACAGCCTGTGGATCATGGTGAAGAACAAATTGAACATGAATCAGCAATGAGCCTTTGCACCCATGAAGGCCAACAGCACCCTGGGCTGCATCAGGGAGAATGTCACCAGCAGGCCAAGGAACACGATCCTTGTCCTCTGCTCAGAATGCCTGATGGAAGCATGTAAAGAAGACACAGCCAGGTTCTTCTCACTGATGCCCAGTGACAGGACAAGAGGTGGTAATCAGAAACCATTACAGGAAACTGCATTTGAATCTAAGAAAAATTTTTTCTACTGTGACAGTGGTCAAACACTGGAACGGGCTGACCAGAGAAGTTCCAAAACTTTGATCCTTGGAGATGTTCAAACCCTCATTAGACAATCTCCAGCAGACCTATCAAAACTCAATGATCTTGTGATTCTATGATTCTGGTTTTCTAGCATCACTGTAATTGAATAAGTTCGGTATCCCAGTGCCAACCTATTGCCTACTCTCTACCTCACGTGATTTCTGAATGAGATCAAATGAAAGTCTTCCATGGTATGAGATAGTGGAAAGCCATAGGACAAATCTGATTTCATTCCCAAGCAAACTTTAAGGAAAAATAAATAAACAAATATATGTACATTTGTAACATAACTTTAAGATTCAAATATTAGAGCAGAAACAACTATTTTGCAGAAATTGTAGTCAGTTAGTACATCAAGTCTTAAAATGCATACAAAAATAAACTTTCAAATAATTTCAATAAACCTGCAGCACAGTAATAACTATTTGACAGTTATTACTGTCAAATGGAAATTACCATTTATTGTTTTTCATAGAATCACAGAATTACTCAGGTTGGAAAAGACCTTCAGGACCAAGTCCAACCTTTAACCTAACACTGCCAAGTCCACTGCTAAACCATGTCCCCAGGTGCCACATCTACAACTCTCTTAAAGATGAGGGATGATGACCCAAGGGTTGATGACTCCAGCACTTCCCTGGGCAGCCCGTTCCAATGCTTGACAAGCCTTCTGGTGGAGAAATTTTTCCTGATATCCAATCTAAACCTCCCCTGGCACAACTTGAGGCCACTTCATCTCATCTCATCTCATCATAGAGAAGAGACCAACGCCCACCTGGCTACAACCTCCTCTCAGTTGTAGAGAGCAATGAGGTCCCCTCTGAGCCTCTTCCCCAGGCTAAACACCCCCAGCTCCCTCGGCTGCTCCTCATCACACCTGTGCTCCAGACCCTTCCCCAGCTCCATTGTCCTTCTCTGGACACACTCTAGCACCTCAACGTCTTTGTCGGAGTAACAGGCCCAGAACTGGACACAGCACTCGAGGTGTGGCCTCACCAGTGCCGAGCACAGAGGGATGGTCACTGTCCTGGTCCTGCTGGACACACTATTGCTGACACAGGCCAGGTGCCATCGGTTTCTTGGCCACCTGGCTCATGTTTAGCTGCTGTCAATGAGCACCCTCAGGTCCTTTTCTGCTGGACAACTTTCCAACCACTCTGCCCCAGTCTGTAGCACTGTGAAGCCCTTCCTCGCCCCTGCCAGGTATTAAATGATTAAAGAGTAAGTTAGGCAATATAGTTAAAAAACACAGAGGAAAAAAAGTACTGAATCGATCTGCACTAAAGTCGCTTTAGGTATGATAAACACAGATTAGTTGTCTTTTTGCTAGGTGTCCAATGCTGACACCCTTCTTTGGCAGTGAAACTGCCATAGTGGGACATAGCACTCCATCAATTCATCACTGCTTTTACAATTTCAGTTACGTGACACATTTTCCCAGAATCTAGATGGTTGTTGGATCACTGTTTTTTAGTTAAACTCTTCAGAAGACGTCATGCCAGAAAAGCAGGCATGGCAGAAAAAAAATTCATCTCACTAGGAACGCTAGATTAGAATCATACACATTGAAAAACAGACTGCTTTTTTCTTCCTCCTACTTTTATAATGTCACTTTTTGCCACTATAATCCATCCTAACTGGCAATCCTGGTGTATCCTTACTCTAGTGTTCTAGCACACAACTAGAAACCTGTTTTCTTGGTTCTGAAAACACCTCTATTAAAAGTTGTTCTACTTTTGTCTGTTGTTTCAGATGAAGAAATGGAGATCCTTGCCTATGCTGTTGCTTTTGTACACAGAGCCACTCAGAAGCAATGACAGACCTCACTTTGGCAAGGAGACTCAGAGCTGATGGACTCTGGATGTCTCTCTTAAAACCTCACAAACACAGCTTCAAGCCTTGAAAAAATGATGCTCTAATCCATAAGGAAAGTCACTGTATCCAAGGAGAGTAGAATTATCAATGAAACCATACCTAATCAAAATCAAACAAATAGGCAGTTTCCCAGTTTTATGAGTTTCTTCTCAGTCTCTTAGACTCTGTTGAGCTTTCTATTTTTGGTATCCAAAATGCTACATCTTCATTTGCCATCGATTTTTTATTCCTTCCTAGATTAAAACCAGTATGTTACTTCAGTCCTTTACAAGGACTACAGTATACAGATATATATTGGATAAACTGCCTTTGAGGTCAGTGTAGTGCACCTAATCACAGAGACTGGTGGTGCATTTTAATTATTTCTCACTCTACATCAAGTAGGGTTGTTGATCTTATTTCCTATGTTATCATTCCCCTTTCAGTTTTTATATGGATTCAGCTAACCCATACATCTCTCTCCCTCTCCATTTACATTTTCAGTAGCATAAATTCCTATTTTCAAAACATAACCTCAGTCAACCTCAGTGACTCTCATAATAGACATCTGTGTATGCATAGAAAGGCATCAATAGCTATAAGCATTTTTTTTACTAGAAAATAGCTCATTAATTTGTAACTACCCCGACCTGCATTTTTAAATCTCTATGGAATATGCCTGTCTGAAGACCTACAAACTGCAGAGAGGGGAACAAAGCAATGTAACAAGCAGTTACTGAAATAAATGGGAATACACAGAGGTGGCTGTTGACTCTGTTGACTGTTCTGTGGGCATTTGATTTTGACTAATTCCCCCACTGTTATAAGGCCTTACTTAAAAATAAGAACAGAGACAACACTTACTACTAAGATAAGAGTATCCATTCATAAATGTACACAGGATGGATGTGTCATGAGGGAAGTTAAAAAATAGCCTAGAGTTAGACTAAACAGATACAAGGAAGGAGTTAGACCAGGTAAGTTATCACGTACATCTCCTTTGATGTGGTGCCTAATTCACCTGCAGTTAGTGAGGCACAGTGCCAAACACGAGAGCAAAGTAAAGGAATTATTGCTTCACAGTGGCTACCAATGCCAAATAGCAAAAACTAGTTGCATTTCTTGTAAGCAATAAAATTTACTGAGACTGTGATCTTGTTGGATTTAATTACTTTAATAGATGTTGCTTCAGGAAACCAATTATTTCCTCATACTTGAGAAACACACAGACATTCTTTTTCATTTGGAAAAAGTTCAGAGCAGCAAAATTCTAGTTTCTCTCATAAAATGTAGCACTCCAGCAAAAACTGAAGCATTATAAGTCAAAAGTTTCTGCAGTTTCTCTTAGCAACTTCTTCTCCAGAAAGTTTATTAGAATAATTAGGCCACAACTATTCTCTTTGAACACAAACTCGGCTCTACACAATGAAACACAAATTAAGCTTTTAAATCCATGGCATCTGTTTGATAACTAGCATTGTAATACTTTTGGAGCAGAAGTAAGACTTTGGTCTGTAAGACCAGACCTCATTACAATGCCAATAAATAGGTAGATGACAACTCTTTTGAGCTTTATACTCTAAATTTCTAATTGCTTTTTTTTTTCTAATTGCCTTTTTTAAAAATTATTGTTATTCTTTACTTTACCCTCCGGTTTATTTGTTTCTTCAAAATTTTCTCACTCCTTTTCCTTCTTTTTCAGTAGTCTTTTCTTGCTCTACATGGGACCACACCTAGTGATAAACTGTACTCTCACAACTCATTTAATCAGTTTGAGACGGAATGTAAGCACAGGTTCAGTGAGTTACTTCCCTAACCATCAACACTCTGCTTGTTCTGTTGTTAAAGGCCAAAGCTATTGGAGAACTAGCAAGGACAACTGCACCCTGACCAGAAGAGCATTTTTGCAATGCAGAATGAGAAGACTGAGTCCTGAGGGCACTCACAACATCAAATTCACCCAATTTATCTGGCACCTCCAAAGTTGGAGGCAACTGACTAATGAGAAATTACACAGCCAGAATAATTAAAAAGAACCTTTGGGAAAATTGCCACATTTAATTATTGCCCATAGCAGCATTACTTTATACTTGTAAAGGAATAAACAGCTATTTTCTGTGACTTCTATATGAAACACAGTTTCAAGACAATCTGAAGATCTAATTTTCAAAATATGGCTTGCATCTCAATAAACAGAGAAAACAGGAAAATTAACAAGGTCACCATAGCAATGCCAGCCTGGTATGGATGTGTACATGCACGCCTTGCAAATCTTGACTTGTCTGCAATTGCCACCTAGTGGCTTGTGGAAAATTAAGAATAACTCTTTGCCTTGTCAAAAACCACAGAAGCACACAGACTTCTGGAGAAGGATTCCTTCATTTTTGGTACTAGTTTCCACTTTTCAGCAGAGAACAACCAATCAAAGTTAAGGCACTTCCCTCTTGCCTTACACAGCAGCAAAGAATTATCAAATTTTTAGATGCTTGACAAATGGGAAACTTAGAAGCAATTCATCCCATTCCCTCAAGCCTAATCAGCTTTGAAAGATGTGAATACAAGGGAAGGGGAAAAGGACAACCAAAATTAGTGACTTTGTGCTTCAGAGAGTAGGTCCCAAGAATAGTGTGTTTGATTTCCCACAATTAATCCTCTTTCTGCCATATTCCCTGAAATTTACACCTGGCAATGATCTCAGGTAATAAAGATATAGCAGCACATGAAAAAGGATTTGATGAGTGTTTTTTAAAATGAAAACAAAATTTTATTTTACTTATTGATTTGAGTAAAATCTCTGGGTTCTGTGACAAATTATTTTGTCAAATCATAGGTTCAGTCCAGATTCTTGGCTACACACTGACAGATTACTAACCTTTGCACAGCAAGCAAGGGAGTTTGTGTAGATACAGCTCTTTGAATCTTTCAAAAGAAAAAGACTGCTTTTGTTTCTCATATATAAACTGACTACATTTTATTACTTATTTAATTTCCTTTTCCTGAAAGAAAATTATACTCGAAAGACTAGCTCTGTTACACTAATATTCATTAATATGGGAAGCTCAAACTCTGAGATGAAGTCCAAGAAGATACAACTTGGTTTTGGCAAAAAATCTGAATGCTAAGGCACAGAGATAACAGCCCTTTGAGTGGCAGCTGGAGCTAGTAAATATTGTATAGATATAGATTAGCTGCATATTATAACTCTAAACAGTGTCAAGGGAATATTGTCCAAAGACACAAATATCAGACCGCTAACCACACAAAAAATTACAAGATTTTGAGGCTGTAGGAATTTACTGTTAAAAGAAGAGATGTAACAGTTGTTTTATGAAAAGGGTAACATTTAGCATCTCAAACAAGATTGTTCACATACTGAGGAATTTACTGAGCATATGTTAGCAGGGAATTCCTCTTAAAAGCCTGTGAACAGGAGGCTGGTTGAAGGAGTTAAAAGAAATCTAAATAAGTAATGTCTCTTTCCTCGATCACAGTGAGGAAAGGACAGGTCATGGCTTTATAGAAGTGGTCCTTAACTGCAAGTTCCCAAGAGTCAGAGCCAGCAGATGATCCTGCTGGAACAGGAGAACTATGGACAACAAGGCCACATGGCAGTCAGCAAGATGACCTGTGTCCTATTCTGTCCATCTTCAGCAATCCTTATACAAACCACTCTTTTTTTTCCCCACTTTTGTTCCCAACTTGAGAGAGCACATCCACCTCCAAAACTCGGCACAAAGCTTGCTGAGGCTTTATGAAATGTTGCTGAAGAAATAAAAGATTGGCAAATTTTCCACTTATTGACACAGAAATAAAGATTGTCAGCAGGGAAAGATCAATATAATAGGAATGTAGAGCTACTGAGAAAATTTTCGTGAATTTCTTTGGAATGCCAATGACAAAGCTTTGGCAAATCATTACTGTGTGAAAACTGGACCATCCAAGACAAGAAGTGTCTTTTATTCCACCTAACTTTTGATCTTCCCCTATAAACCTTTTTTTTTTTATCATTCTTCATTTCTGTCCCCTTCATTTTTTGTCTTCTCAGACCTCTCAGATCTTTAAATTTTTTTCTGAGATACAAATTGGAAAAAGATTGTACAGTAAAAGAACACTACATAGCAAAATAAATTATTTAAATATTTTGCTGTGTTAAAACATAATGAAATCTATGCTGAGATCAGCATAAGACTGTATTTTGTCATTGCAGAAAGGAATTCAGCCATTAGAGAAATACAGTAACACTTTTTCCTTTCAAGAGCTTATAAGACAAGACATGATTTGTGTGTCTGAGATATTTATTTTATTTTAGTTGTCCTGTCAGAACATAAGTCTCCAAGCTTTGAGTAGTTCCTAAAATGTATATCTAAAACTCCCTCTAATGGAGTACTTCATAGAAAAATAAAAAAATCTTCAGGGAGAATTTCTAAAATTGTAATCAATTAACAAGAGGTTCCAACAGAAAACTTAATAATAAACAGACACACAGATATTTAATATAAGGATCACATAGGTATTTGTGCACATTGCTGAAGATTCAATCTGAGCAACTGTCTTATGGATGAGGACAGTGAAAACTACCTCAGGAGGACATGGGCTGCATGAAACTCCTCAGAGCTTGCAGAGGTGACTGTGACCAGTGGAGACATCAGGGAATGCTGCACATGCCAACCTCAGGCATAAGAAAAGTGCCCAGCCAGGAGGTGAAATGTGAATGGATAAGCAGTTGCAGAACAAAGATTGTGATAGACTATGAGTGAGTGCCACTAATTGTTTCTTGCAACCTAAACACCGTGCAAATATTGCTCTTAAACTATTCTCAAATTACATGGAATCAGACTTAATAAAATTCCAAGAAACACAACAAAGTGTGTAGATTAACTTACATAACAGAATACTCCAAGTAATAGATATTACTATAATTACTTCACTTTTAAAACCTTTGAATTCGTAAGGTAGTGAAAGCTACATTATAATCAAAACAAGTTTTTTAGCAAGGCCCATGCTAATTTTGATTCTTGTTAGCTCTGCACTCCAATCACATTCACATTATAGAGAAAAATAACCTGGCAGTAGCACTAGTTGTATTCCAAGATGAATTTCTGAAACATGATCATAGCTTTGGCTTTTACCTGCAGCATTCCCAAAACATCACTGGCTAAAGCCATTTAAAGGATAAAATGAATCAGCATTTAATCAACAGCCTTAACAATGCCCACTCAATAGCAGTAAATGTTCAAGTGTTGACAATTTAATTTATACATACTGAACTGAAATACATTATCTTCTAACTTTGAAGAAACTAGTGGAAGTATGCAGTGCTGTCATCCCTATAGCATAGGAGAATTTTAGAGGAATTTTTTTTCTCCCATTTCTACAAACCTAAGCTCCTCTGAGAATTTCTTTTGCCAGAAACTAAAGGACAGTGAAGGAAGATTTCAGCCTCCATAGTCAATATTTCATAATGTACTAAAAATACCTTGACTGACATTTTTCCAAGTTGTATAGAATCTTTCATTTTTGAGCTGTCAGTTTTAATTGCTCTGTTTATTTCTGTGCTTATGTTTAGCTTGTAGAGGAAATGACAGACTATCTTATCCTGCATAAATAAAATACAAGTATCGTTTATGCTATTACTGCAAAGAAGTAGATTTATACTGGCTGCACATTACCTTTCTTTAAATAACACACAGAACAATGATACATATAAAGACAATCCCAAACAGAAGAGAAGAACACAGGAGTGAACTGCTTATTTCTACAGACTTACAGTCCAGATGATGCTAAAGCTTTACTGAGCCAAATTGTGCTATAAAATGTTGTCCATGGATTGGATACACTACAGTCACCATGAGATAAATCAATCTATACAAATCAGGAGCATTACAACAGAGACTGTCAAAGATGTGCAAATATCATAGAAAAGGACACTGTGTACTCCAGATGCTGAGGGAACAAAGGTCTATAATGAAGAAACCTTGATTCTGCATTTGGGTAATAAATCAACATGATGATGTTCTGGGGCATCAGATATGAGTGCTATGACCAGCAGTGACTTCCCATACTAAAGTTGTCACACTAGCACCTAAGAAGTTTCAATAGCAATGTTAAGGTAGTGTAAAATTTCATCCTGAAAATGTAATTGGATCAAAGTCTTGTCAAAATGCCCATCCACTCATTTTTAAGTACAATTTTCCTGTCATAAAACATCAACTGTGGGAAGAGGAAATGGAGAACTTCTGTCTCCGACATTGTAGATACATTTCTTGAAGCCTTCACTAAGATTTACTTTTAAAAAAACTAAGCAACAACAGAAGAGACTATAAAAACATCAAACCTCTACTCAAAATGAGATACTATTTTAGTGCTATTAGTGCAGTCATAATCACCATATGACTCAAGAGTATTGGAATAAACAGACTGAAAAGAAACATGGCACAAAAATATGTTCTGAATGCAAAAGATGCTCAGAGAACACCAAGCAACCACAACAATCAGCACATGCACTCTGGCTTTCTCTAATAGCACATCAGCTCATCTGAGTGACAGGGGTTTGCACTGACTAGAAAATACAACATTAAATTTCTTTAATTCAACAGCCCAAGAAAACACAGACACATTCTCATATCTGTTAAGACAACTTACCTTTGTTTTAAGCAAAACCCACATTAGGGAATACTGACCTAAAATGATTCTGTTAGCCTAGATGACATTATAGAACACTTTAGACAAGATGTTTTATATGAACCTGTAATGTGTCTGATATGTCTCTATCCCCAGTGCTTTCCAATAAACACACTTTAAAAAAAAAAAAAATAGAAAACTCCAAGATCAATGCAAATGTAAGGCCCATACCATTTGTCCATTTTAAGTAAACAGTCTTTTCAGCTGCTCAGTGTATGAAAACAAATTTATGAAAATCTTACTCCTAGCAGTGCAGTTTTTAAAGCAGCCAAGACATTGGTTCATTACTGAGGGAAAAGCAAAAAAACCAAAACCAATCACATCCCTGCTCCCAGACTTGGTGTCTGGCTCCTCACATTGCATCAGCCTCTGCCAAACCTTCTAAAAGCTTTGAAAGAAAAGGGCAGGGAAAAAACAAAGACACTGTGGTATCTCATGACTATTGGAACACCTTGCAGAACATCCTGTTTCTGCTGGAATCCTATTGTGACCATAGACTTCAAACTTTCAGAAAGAATATTCATAGTATCACACATCAGCCTGTAGCCTCAGTGAGGCCTTGGACAAAATGCCTGAAGTTTGAGAGCTGTCACAACAGCTTTGGTAGCACGATTCTGTCAGCCCACCCTGCTGGGAGTGTGCATGGGGGGATGCCAAGATGTGAAACCTATCGGGATTCTGCTACGAAAGGAACAGGCAGCATCTCATCCACACTGGCCAGAAATGATCCCAAAACCATGCCAAAACCACATTTTAATCTCAGAGAAAATTAGTCTATTCACTCCAAAAAAACAGCCCAGAGGGGAAATAACAGAGATACAGTATGGATAATCAGAAATACTGGTTTGCTAAGTTAATTGAGACAACAGACTCATTTTGGATGGCAATTGCTCAGAGGGGCCTCTACTTCAAGGGATTGTCTCTCCCCTTAGAATGAAAACCAGATGGGTAAATTCATTATTCATACTCCAAACACTGCATGCAACACACATTTTCTAATAAATAAGCATGCAATTCTCTACTGTGCATTCACCACCAGAAAATCTTATATCTGTTGAAGAGACTGAGATTATATTCAATATTTCAGGTTTTTTATGATCCTTCCTTAAGCATGTTAACTTTCAATATGCCCTAATTAGTTTCCCTTTCAAATTACATTCCTGATTTCCAAACTATAGGCTAACATATTTCTTTGACTGATAGGTTGAATTATTGTATTTCTTTGCCTTTTTGGACAAGCTGTAAAAGCATTTTCCTGAGGCAAAATAGGAATGCTTTTTTATTTTTTTCCACTTGCTTCAAGAAGGTAAAAATTTTTATTTATCTTCAGCATAACTTTTTGTTACTAAAAGGAAGGAAACGCTCCCTGAAGCCCACCACTTTATGCTTTTTAGTTTAATGATACAAACATCTTCTGAAGTAGAAAAGCATAAACTCATTAGCAGCATTTCAGTTCTCTCTGCTGCAGAAGCCTGGAGGAAAGAAACCTTAATACAGAATATCTGATTCTAGCACTGACGTTTACATCTTAAACCAAATTATAACATCTAATTTTATGCAATCTTTATATCTCAAGTTAGGATTTCTCTCTTTTCATTGTGAAAGGGGCTTCATCATAATTGGCTTTATGCTTTTCCACTTGTGTCTTGACTTATTTCTGCTTTAAAACATGAGGGGCTGAAAAGAGGTATTTCCAGGTGGGTTTGGAGAACATGAACAAGTTTTTATGAATGCAATAAATATATCTAATAGGAAAGTTATCTACGAGAAATATAATAAAAGAGCATCCTAATGTAGACAAGATTAATATATTTATACAAAAATTATTTGAAAATAACATATACAAATAATAAACCTAATTAATTCCCCCTAATAGTCATTAGCAATCCATCACAGAGCAAAAAAAAAATAACTAGCCTATGGATGTATTACAAAATAATTTGTAGGGTTTATATTTACTTTTAGGTTTCAGATACTCGGGTTCTCCAAGAGTAGCAAATAGACACCTACAATGCAATAACAGGAGATTGCAAGATCAAATGTGTCCCTATTTAACGATGTAATACATTAACACTGTTATTTGTGAAAAACACATGATTTATACAGCACACATATTGTCAAAGAAAAAATGAAGTGCACAGTTAAAATAGATGAACACATGCAGAGCCACTGAAGTAAAGTGCTGCTAAGAAACCCCCTCTAAGTTGCTACAACACGAAAGTCATAAAAATTCATGTAAATAAATTTATCTATTGAGAAAAACCCACATAAAGCCAAAAATATACATCATCCATATATCAAATATGGAACTGTCTGAAAGAAGATGACAGTAGAGTTTATCTGAAACAGAAATTCTGCTCTGTATCTCATGTATAGTCATTTCCCCTCAAACCTATAAGTAAATCCCTCCTGGACTCCATTAAATGCCTTAAAGGACAGAGGACAGATAGATCCATTACCTTTACAAAACAAAACAAAGATAAAGAAACCTTTGTTTGGAATCCCATCTCTCAGAAGCACTGCAGAATATGGGATGTTTTTCCAGTTGAATTCTCACAGTATCTGATTCACACTTATCTTTTGCTTTAATCACTTGTTAAAGCATTTTAAAACATTTAAAAATAAATTACCTCAGCAAAAATTCAGCTAAAATTTGACATAATATCATAGTAACTGCAAAAATATGTCCAATATTTATGATTCCTGGCAAGAATCTTCTCAATCCTTTAACACTTAGCAAAGTGACTGGGCACTGCAGTACATCTCCTATATCAATAAATGATTCAGAAACAGATGGTATAAGTTCCATAAACATTTCAAACAAAAAAAGACATGCCAATGTTTTTCCTTAGAAGGAAAAGCCAGCCTTAGGCAACCCTGGATGCTAACTTCAGTAGCATTATTTTGAAGAAAAACAACTTTTAAGAAAAACAAGTTTCATGTCCTTTTTACTATGATGGGTCACTTTGTGTTGTATGTGGTTGTTCAAGACAGCTGTCTGTTCAGCTCTGACCTGGAAATGCCTGTGCATCACATCAGAGAATTCAGCAAACTGTGACCTCCATGATCATCATTTTCCGTTCTCCCATCACTTTCTACCATCTGGGTGCACGAGAAGCGAGAGCAGCAGTAACACTTCCCCATTCAGAATCCTAAACACTGATTTTTACTCAGCAAAAAGCACAAGCACTTCCTAGAAATTGCTTGATGACAAATTGCATAGAAATATGTACCATGAGGGTAGGAAGACATAAATGAAACCTGAACTATGAAGACAGGTGAAAGAAGAGCTAAGGAAGTCACCAGTGTGGTGAGGGTGAGAACCTCCCAGGGCAGGTTTCTGTCAGAACTCCCAAGTCACCATTCCAGGCAGGACTTGCCAGGAACCACATGAGCACACCCATGCAAAGTGGTCACAACTGTTGAGGTTCACATCTCTGCTCCCACACAGACCTGTGGAAGACCATGGCCTTTCTCCCAAGACTGCAGAAAGCACCTCATGCCATTTGTACCCATCAGGCTTAAGGCTGGGACCTGCACAGAGATAACCAGTACCCAAATCTGCATGGGTAAGAACTGACAACACCTTGGGGCACAAGTTAAAAGGACAAGGGCCCTATAGATTCCCTCTAGCCAAGTCCTATCTCTGCATCTATTCCCCATCATTCATAGGGCCAGAGGCCAGGTCTTTGCTAGAAAAGGCCATGATCAAACCCAACAGAAACTTTCCCCAGATAGGCAGTCACTACTTTCCTTTGCTGTTCTCTCACCTATGCCTTGAGTCCCTGGAGCTCTGCAGCTCCATCTCCTCCCACACCAGGTCCTGCACTGTCACCCTTGCAGCCATGGGCTGTGACAGAGGGAACACAAAGGCCTCGCCAGTCTCTACAGCCAAAGGACAGTGTGTGTCATAAACTCCCAGAGAAATGGGATCAGGGAGTACATTCAGATAAGCCCTTGAAAGGCCACTGTGTGGGGAAAAAAAAAGAAAAATAGAAAACCCAAGCAGTCCAGAAAGTTAAATAAAACACGTTTCAGGCACAACCACGTACATGGAGATCATTATAGCCAAAGACAAGAGAGGAAGCACGAAGAGTCCAAGTGTCACAGCCATATAAGCAAGACTTCCAGAGCACCAGCACTGCCAGCTGAGCCCTTCACTGCTGTGAAGCCTGAAGCCAAATTCCAGAAGAGAGCTTCCTTTTCTTCTGTAATACCCACCTTCCAGGGCTCACTGATCCTTTACAAGGAGTGGCTCATGAGCACCAGGAACTCCTGGCAAGGAAGTATCCCAGGTAGGTGCAATTGTACTCCTCTACTTCAGGTACCAATGTTAATTCTGATCCACAGATAACAAAAAACATTCCTAAGAACAGATGTCCTAGAGTAAAATACCCATTTAATAAGCCTTTTCTGTCCACCATGTAGATACAATACAGCAACTGCTAGACTTGCATGAAAACAAACATTTCCTGTGTTAAAAATATTACATATTTTATACAAATAATATTAATTTTTTATTTCAATTAAAATGAAAATCTTCCAATAAGCTCACTTACAGGATGTTTGGCTGAAAGTCTGCCAGTCACAGTTCCTGTCTGATTCCACGTAGAGGAAATAAATCCCTGTAATCAAGTAAAGTAAAAAACAAAAAATAAAAGGATGAAGACACACAGCTGAATTTTATTTAATGTAATTATCACTAATAAAAATTCACTGCAATCAGAACAATGAAATCAAAAAGAAACACTTTTAATTTTCCATGTATAAAAGTTGTTAAACTGTAAACACTGCAATCATTTCACATCTTTTTGGGATTTTACAAGCTACTCTATATATTTCTACCTTCTTCATGCACGTCCGCAGTCCATCCACATAAGTTGATTTCATCTTATGAACCTAAAATACATAAAATTTAAGATCAATATTTACTTATAAAACGAAGGGAGTTTTCAAATTAAAGCTCTTAATTTCCAAATGTATATTAACTTGTTTGTACACTTTTCTTCTTTAAAGACATTTTCAGCCTAGTAAATAATGGGTTTATACTGACTAACAGCTTAAGCTATTCACATAAGTCAGGTAAGTGCTCAGTTATAACCTAAAGCCAGGGCTATTGAAATTTATTATTTTGCATCTTATGTCCCCAGGTCAATAACTACACAACTGCCCCCCAAAAAAACCTACAAACTAAAAAAAAAATTAAAACCAAACACAAACCCACAGTTTTTAACTTTTTTTTTTT
>VZTJ01004884.1:1785360-1815131 GCA_013397795.1 Orthonyx spaldingii
TTTTTTTTTTTTTTTTTTTTTTAATTCTGGGAAGCTGATTCACTGAAAACCTAAAGATTAAGTGTGGGAGCAGATTAACTAGTTTGCTTTAGATTTTCAGGAGGCTTGTCACCCAAATATTCCTCTTAACCAGTTATCTCCATTTTATGTAAACCATTTCTAAAGAACTCAAAAAACAAATGTTTTTCCCTAAGTATGCTTTATTGCACTAGACAAATGTAACAACAAAGTTTTCCAATTATTTTCGCAACAAAGTTGGCCAGCTGTAATCTAACACAGTGCAAAACAACTATAAACATTAAAATTTAAAAACTCTTAAGAATACTGACTTCAAATTAGTATTTGAATGGACATTCACTAAGCCAACTTATTTAATTATTTAACTATGAATATCATCTGTCTTGCTAAATTTTGCTTCAATGCAACTACATTTTGTGAAAAATATCAGCTCACCTGGCGGTATTCTAAAATTATCTTGGGCAAAGGATGAAGATCTTGCAATTTATTTAGCTGCAGAACCAAGAATGTGAATTACTGACATACTTCTCTGTTACGTTATATTACTAAACAAACCTTAACAGAACATATTTTGGAGGAAGAAATTTTCTTGACAAGCAGAATGGACAAAATACTGGCAGAAGAATGATGTCCGACAAGCAATCCCACCCCAGGCCCAAGGAAGCCTCCGTTCGTTCCTGCCTTCATGAGGAAGGCTGGAGATTACTCCTTCCCATTTCATTTCCTCTCCTGTCCCAGACAGGGACAAAAAGACACACAGACATTAAAACTTTTCCACAGCAGCTTTGAAAACAATGGAGTGGGGTATGATGTGTGTGGGTTATTTACGGTCCTTTGTTTATTTTTTGTGTTATGCAGCATCAATGCAAGAGAGAACACGATAGAAGTAGACAAAATAATCCATATATACACACATACATATTTATACACACACAATCCAAGAGAATAATTTCTCCTGTTCATGCCTTAATAAAAGTTCCAGGAAAACTTCAAAAGAAATTGAAATTGTCGAATTAAAAACGAATAAAATAAAGTGTATTTCTGATTACTTGGACTGGACACTGCCAAAAAATTCTGTTGAGAAAAAGAATTAAATTATTAAAACAGAGATTGGATATTTATAAGTACAACAAAAAAATATCTGGAACTACAATAGTCCAGGATGAAAAATAGATGCAACTGTACTAGAATGTATATTTAAAAGCATAAGGTTTTTTTCTTGCTACAAGGGAGTAACAACATCTTAAGATTAATTGTCTACTATTTATCTCCTGGAAAGTTTCATCCTACCTGTCTCTAAATAAACAAGTCTCAGCAGTTGTTGGAAAGAGTACTGGACTAGATAAAAGCATTGCTTAGATTATAGCAACAAATCTTACGTTCCCACAAAAAGATGACATAAATTCTATTTCACTGATCCCTCCCATTTCCCAAGGCTCTCTGTCACTCTCCAAGATTATATGTTTGATCTATGAAACCTCCTTCTTCTTGAGTAGCATGTGGGTTTTATAGTTATGCTGTTGAGGTTACTGGAGATCATATCTGGTAGTTCAGACACTTGACTGAAAAGTGGAATTTTCTCCTTGAGAAATAAATGTTACCCTTTTACCTTCTCCAAAGACATTCATGTTCAGCAGTGAGTTGTGCACTTTACTGTAACTCCTATGTAAACTAGAGCAATACAATTGTGGCACCAAATCAGAAATAGGTGCAGCTGCACAGAGGCTTCTTCTCTTCTAAAAAGAAACCCCATTGCTGTTATTATCTTAACATAACAATTTTTTAATGATCCGACGAGGGGATCAAGAGTCCCCTCAGTCAGTTTGCAGATGACACCAAGTAGGATAGAAGAGTTGATCTGCTGGAGGACAAGAAGGCTCCACAGAGGGTTCTGGACAGGCTGGATCAGTGGGCCCAGTGTTCTGAGGTTCAAGAAGGCCAGATGCCAGGTCCTGCCCCTGGGTCACAACAACCCTGCAGTGCTCCAGGCTGGGGCAGAGTGGCTGGAAAGGGCCCGGTGGAAAAGGACCTGGGGGTGCTGGTTGAGAGTGGCTGAACATGAGCCAGGTGTGCCCAGGTGGCCAAGAAGGCCAGTGGCACCTGGCCTGGATCAGCAGTAGTGTGGCCAGCAGGACCAGGGCAGTGACTGTCCCCCTGTACTCAGCATTGAGTACTGTGTTCTGTTTTGGACCCCTCATTTCAAAAAGACATTGAGGTGCTGGAGCGAGTCCAGAGAAGGACAATGGAGCTGGGAAACAGTTTGAAGCACAAGTCTGAAGAGGAACAACTGAAGGAGCTGGGAATGTTTAGCCTGGATAAAAGGAGGCTCAGGGGAGACCTTCAGTAGTTGGTTTGTTTTTCCCCATCACAGACTACAACTTTCTTTTCTGGCACAAGTAATTGTAGCACAAATAGTACAATAGAAAAATTAATCAAGATAATTAGGAAAACTTTAGACAAATCACCATTTCACTGGAATATAACTTAGAAGTTTTGCTAAATCATGCAGTTGGTTTTTAAACCCTTTCCCCTCTCACCACAACTTCTGAGGTGGATACGAGTTGCTGTATTTCAGTTCTGTGAAGTTTCTCACACAGCGTATGCAGCTTTAACTTATCAAATAGTACCTACAGTAAGGAAAAGACAATAAATCTTTCAGTGTTTCAAGTGTTGAAATAGAAAGGAAAATTATTGGGTGCTTGAACTTAAACAGACAACAGGTTTCAAGGTAAATAGAGCATACTGTAGCATAGAGAACTAACACAGAATTGAAAAGACCAGATCTTTATTTTTGAGCTATTGAAACAGCATTATATTTACTAAAAACAAATACGTAACTTATGTAAATACATTCAAATACAGATTATTCAACTTTCTCATATCTACCAAAACCTGATAGGTCCTTCATTAAACTCAGAAAATAAGATAATATAGAAGAAAATAATTCAGAAGTTGTAAGGATATATATGATTTACAGTTCTTCTGTATCAATAAATTTATAGAACTTACACCTGAAGTAGAAACAGTACTACAAATATTACCTCTCGCAGCTGACAACTGCTGGTCAGAAGGAATCGTTCTCCAGCAACCTCATGAGCCTCCTGTTCAAGCTCTTTGAGCCGCAACTATAAATGAGGTCATCAACATTATTCTGTTCACATTATTATTTTCTTCAATATCTGCTGCTTCCAAGGTTAATGAAAATATTGGACCTTTATTTTAAAATGGAGTACTATTGCATAATCATTGCTGGCTATCAACATTTGGTTGAGTAGATTGCTTATATAGTCCTTAATTTATATTTCTTCATTATATGGGAAGGGGATTTATTGCAGTAAGAAGTACCAACATTTGTGGTTAGAGAAGTTAGGTTACTGAAGCCTATAGAGATCTGTGAGAAACAGAGCTATGCAAATTATTCTGATAAATTACTAATCTGTCAGACCACTATGATTATCTAGTCAAATTTTGTTACAAAATGGGATTCTCTTGTAGCTATTTTTATCAAAGAACACTCATGTAAAGAGTGTATTGTTCACAAAAAGAGGGAGAGAAGTCTGTCACTTCTCAGGAAGACAGTTACTGAAAACTGTAGGTTCAGAAAGAGTCATTACCATTTTTACTCTAGAACACATAACCCAAAAGGACCCGTGCATTTTGCAATGCAGTTTCAGTTCTGGGGCAAGGCTGACGAAGCAAATGTCACTTTTTTACTTGTGTAAATAAATAGGGAAGTATCCTAAAATGTAAATATAATTAGTTACAACAATACACTAAAAACCCCAAACTATTACATAAAATGTGACAAATGTTCCTTCTCTTTTTAATCTGTTATCCTCAGTAAAAGCACAAAGATGATGCTACACAATTTCCAAGAGAAAAAAAATTAATACAAAATTTACCCCTAGAATCTCTGATGTTTTTTTCAGTTCTTGTTTGTTCACATATATTTTGTGTGTTTCCATCACTGCAAATACAATTTCATATTAAGAACATTTGTAATTGACAATTTCAATCTGACATGCTTCTTAGACTGTAAAATGGAAACTCAAACTCACACAGCTGTTATGAGGCTAAGATAACATTTCATATTCTGAGGAATTACATTCCACTAGAGCACAGTCAGAGCTGTGTGAAAATAGTGAAGATTCATATCTTGAAATGAACTTTCATACCTGCCAGAATTTTGATAAGTGGAAGCTCTAATGTGCAAAATAAGTTCCACAAACCTTGAGCCTGTAAAGTAAGGTATAAATACATTCTTCAGTACCGGCTAATTTTGATTTTAAAACATATAGTATTGTCATTAGGTGAATGTATTTTCCAGTGAGCAGTATTTCACTGTCTGTATATTTCTTTTTTACATGACAACAATTTTTGTGGCATGAAATTACTTAGTGTAAATTATAGTATTAAATGCTGTATCACTTCTTTTTGTGGAGAATAGGAATTTTGCAGGAGTAACCATTTTGTACAAGAATGTTAATAAAGAAATATATATATATACACCCCTTTTTTTCTAAACAGTTTATTTTTAAAGCAACCTTCATTATAATAGGACACAGTTCTCCCTTTTCCTTTGTTCACTTGAACAATTAAGCAATCATTCATAATTCATAACTTTGCTTTCATTAGGAAGAAAATAAGAGTTGATAGGGTTATGTCCCCAAATTAGTTACAGAGAACAGAAAGTCTGGTTTTTCTCTAACCACTGAAGCAATCTGACTTGTCTAAAAACTCCTGCAGGCTGGATCTCAGTGTTTCTGTGGCTTTTGGTGTTTCCCTGCTGCCTTCCACCACAGATTGTTCACCATACAGCTGGGCCACTTGGATATCCACATTGATATGGCTCCATCACCAAATAGTCTAAGCCCTACACCTGCTACCAGCAACTTCAAAGAAAATCCCTAGGAAATTGTGATGCCCCTTCCAGCAGAACCTGAACATATCCCTACATTCTGGCACTTTTCCAGGTGATCACAGGCAGAAAACAAACATACACACACTAACAGACTTCTTGAGACGCATTCTGAACTGCAATAAGGGGTAAAATAGAATAAAATAGTTCACTTGGAAGGGACCTACAATGCCCACCTAGTCCCACTGCCTGGTCAGTCCAGGGCTGACTAAAATTTAAAGTATGTGATTAAGGGCACTGTCCAAATGCCTCTTAAACACTGAGGCCTTGGCCATCAACCACCTCTCTGGGAAGCCTCGTCAGTGTGTGACCAGTGCTCGGCTAACACAATCTAGAACAAAAGATATGCTGAGGATTTTCATAAGTAAGGAATATTTAGAAAAAAGTAACTATACTATGTTCTACTTCTGTTAACATGTTTGAGACAGTAACATATAGATTTAAAATGCTAAAAGAAAAGTCAATATTCTGAATCTTTCCTGTTCTCAGAATCCTCATTTAGTTAACTGTAGCAGAGGAAAAGTTTCTCCTAAAGATTAGCCTTGACACTCACCATCTCCTTCTAGAAAAAACAGCAAATTTGATGGGCAATTATTTTAAATGTTGACTGCCAATGTAAACCACTAAGGACTGACGCATTCTATTATTCTAATTTGAATGAGAAATACATCATTAACTCTCTTTAACTCAGTACTTACATAGCTATTCCTGTGCAAATTCTTTTTGTCTTACCTTTAAGCCATGAGCAAGGTCCATCATTACATTATAAAGTTTCTCCAAGTTCACACCTAAGTTTTGATACTGATATAAATAAATCAAAAATAAATCAATAACTGTATTGTTAACATAAAAATATTTAGAGTATTATCTTTTTTACAAGGTATGAATTGTAAAAATGTGCTTTTCTGTATGTCTTCTGTTAACATTTTAGAAATGTTCTCTGTCAAACCCAAATCATTAACGCAGCACTACAGACTATGAACACTCCAGATTTTGCCTGTTCCTTTATTTACATTTTGCACTGAGTACAGGGAAATATTTTATTGATAAACTGCATTTGACACCAAAGTCAGAGTTCTCTTACTACTTGTAAAATGAGGAAAAATTCCATTCATTCTTTTGCTTATGTAAGTACTGCCATTTTGGGGCCAGAACTGTTCACTTCCTTCCCTTCTGTCCCAGAGGTGTCCCACACAGCACCAGGCCACCTCCTTCAACTGGCTCGAATTCCATTTTGAAATGCATACAAATACTGAGAATGATTGTTAGCTCCAAGAACATGGCCATTAAAAACAAACTTAATAAAGACTGAGAAACAGCAGGCCCTGAAGGTAGGATAAAGAGGGCTCTCTTGAAAGCTGAAATATGTAGATGCACTGGTGATGATCCTTGTTCTAAAACAGTCTAGCCCATACTGCAGTGAAAAGTCATCATCCTGTCTCCAAGAAACCTTGTCCATACCAATTTGTTCTGGAACAAACGAGCTGTCTGTGAAATACAGACAGCTTGCTTGATCCCTTTCTGGAGGTGGAGGATAGCCCAGTGACAGGCTTCAACTGACACCAAGACTCCTCATCAGTAAATGCAGTGATGACATGAACAGCATAATGTTCAGCACTTGTTCCAGCAAATGTTCCAGGGAATGTGGACCACGACTACTTTGGCATAGCACCAAATACGCAGACAAGCAGCAAGCAGCACATCTTCATGCTAGAGGTGTGTGGGTGAGCAGTGGGCTACAGAATAAACCAGCAGTCGTTCCAAGTGCTGTTGTGGGTGGACAAGACTAGCACAAGACAGGGAGCTTCACTGAAGTAGTGAGGCACAAGATGATGTATCACCACAGATCCCTCTGGCAGTATAGACAACTGTTAGGAATCTACCAGTTAAAACAGCAAGAAGATTGAAGAGATAAACCTGGCAAGGAGCCAGGATTCACAGGAAGAACTGGGACTCACTGAGCAAAGAAAAAAGCCAAAAAGGAAGTGTGAGAGTCCAGGTGACAAATTAAGGAATAAGGAGTGGGGGGGCTGGGGAGGGGATAATCACAGGATGTTACAAGGAGGCATTAACTGGGACTTGAGTGAACAAGTCAGCATAAAGACACTGGAGATGGTTGGGGCAAGGAAACAAACTAGACCTGAAGTAAGACAGGAAGGAAATAAAATTTCAATATTTAAATCAATGCTGGGAATCAGGATGACAAAGTTGAAAAATAAATTAAGAACAGATGTGATATCATAAGTTAAGAACAGACGTGATATCTTAAGAACAAAAGACTGAGTCAAGCTAAGGGAAGAGACAAGACCAAGGATGCTGACTCACAGCAGGGCCATCACATATAGAAATAACCATAGATAACTTGTCTGTTTGCTTGTCTATTCCCTACACTAATAACTTAATTCATGAAATAGCTTCTGAACAGCAATACTTGGTCTGAATGAGCAAGGCCTCTGAAAAGTGAATGGTATCAAGAAAACATTATTTAGGTTGCTCTGCATCTTCTTATAATTCAAACAACCTCTGAAGGCAAATGTATCCACAGTAGTTCACCATGGCCCAAAACAGATACAAATATTTTATAACATTCAGGAAATATATTTCAATAGGAATACAGGAAGACTTTTTATAGGATATAGGAAGAAATTTGCATAGTGCAGCAGATAACATCTCAAAAAGTTCATAATGCATCCTCTCACACTGAGAATTAAAATTCACAGTTTTTTTATACAAATGCTTGAAGGTTCACATTTCACTCCCTGCTGTTTCTCAGTCTATGATGTGGTGTCTTTACCAGCTGTGAAATTTAGCAAAATTGTTAATAACAATTAACTAAATACAGGCTACAAGGCCACAGGAGCTGGAGAACACAGCATTAGACATTTTGGAAAGGAGAGCTGGAAATTATTTTGCAGGAAGGTGAAGAGAAAAAATGCAAAATTATAAATTAGTTAATGTTTACAGTTTTTTGAGGAAAATTTTACAGCTGTTCCTGGAGAATGAGCTCCCATCTTGGTAGAATGCAGTGAAACCTCTCCTTCTCCCCTTTCTTTAGATTTCCAACATGTAGCATTAATAGAATCATTTTCTTCCATTAGAAAAGCATTATCTATCTTCTTTTGCAATATTTTCTAAGCAAAAGCAATGCTGTTATCATTTCCTTCTCTTTTTAACCCAACCACAAACAATTGAAAACAAACTACTTACAGATACATTTCTCACAGTGCCTCTATCTGTGCTTTCTGTTCCCTTTGAAAAAGGCTTTTCAAAATACTTCTGTATTAAACACTCAAAAGAAGGAACTGTGTCGCTGGGGTTTATCAGCCATGCTGCAATCCTTGGATCAAACACCACACTATCAGCAACTACAAAAACAAGTTATTCAAAACACTTAAATCACCTCCTATACTGAAAAATAGCTCTGAAGTTTTGCCCATCTTTCCTGCACGCACACATCGTAAAAGGACAAGTATATACTCCACCAAAAAGTTAACATTCTATTCGCAGGTCTAACGATCAATATCATGACTACACAGGAGCAAGTTCAGAATTGCATATTTTTGAAGAGGGTTGTTTTGTGAGTTTGGGGTGGATTTTTTTGGTTGGTTGATTTTTTCAAGTTTTCAAATATAAGTAAATCTTTGGCTCCTTAGATTTACTGTAAAAAACCCCCTTGGAAATGAAGAGCTTCAAGCTGAAGTTTTTCTCATGAAAGTCTCCCTCTGGAACAGTTTTGTTATTGTTGTTAACTTGACTGATATCCACAAAATTGCTGTTGGGGATCAGGGAGAGATTTACTTCCTAACAATCAGACTGAGATTGTTAATGTATATATGAATTCACATATGGGTGCACAACACATTGTTTCCAAGACTCGGAACCTTTTGTCCTATAGGACCACGTGTGCTTACACTGCACTCTCATGTTCACATAGATGGATAGCATGGGCCAAGCCCAGTGCTGTTTCACTTCCCTTTGAACTACAATCTCAACATGTGTCCTGCAGTTCTACAAAGAACAGGAGAAACTAGTAACAAGTCTGCTTTGTGATATAGTCAAAGATAAACCTAAGTATCCTCTTCAGTAAGCCCTAAATAAGTTCAAATTATGACCTACAGGGACATTTATAAAGAACTTCATGCTACACAACCTGGCAGACTCAGTTACCTAGAAGCAAATTTTAATGTCCATAATGCAAGTCACAGCTACTGGACTACTCTAAAGAGAATTTTAGGGGGATTTTTTGTTTTGTTGGAGCGTTGTTTGTTTGTTTTTTCATAGCAGAAATAATGTGTGAGGAAGCATCAATTTTCAAAGTTTAAAAGCCTAGACAAGAATTCTTTTGGTTACTAGAAACTTCAGATTCAAATCCCATGGATCAGGTAGGATCTAACCTATCTAGTACTTGCTGTGTGTACAGGTTATAAAACTGTCACTATTGCCCATTATGGCATTTATTTTCCCACCTTTCCCATTCCCAGTACTCGTTTTCGTACAGATCTTCACACCAGATTTTAAATCATCAGCAGTTTACACTGATTTACTGAAACCTTTCAGATGCTGAACAAAAGTTGGTGATTCTCCATAGAGGGAGCCCTTCCTGAAAGGTCCTTCCTGTGTACTTTTGTAACTCACTCAGCAGTAATTTGATACATGGAACCAAAAAAAACCTCCCCAAAAAAAACCAAAACAAAAAACCCATTATATTTATATCTTGTGCCTGTTGTTTGTAGTTGCTTTTAAATCCATAGAGAAGAGTCTTACTTGTTCCTATCAAAAAAACCAAGGGCCCATTCAAGTGATTCTTAATTCTGACAACTATGAGCACCTCTGGGAATTATTTTAGCCTTTCCTTTGAGCAGAGGAAGTTTTTTTCTAGGGAACATGAAACATGAAGTAGTTTGACCTTTTCAGCTATAGTCAGGACTTTGTTGAGAGTTTTTGTTTCCACTGGAAGCTATCCTTAAATTACTCAATGATTTGATTCCTACTCTGAGGAGAAGTACATTATCTTGCCATGCCAAGCCTCTGGTCACAACCTCCCCCAAGAAGGGCATTCTTTTTCATGGTACTAAACTGTTTTTCAATATATTACTTAACCACCAATTTAGTTATTTCTACACTTAGTGATTTTAACAGAAACACCAATAGCGTGGAGATTACAGGATGAGATCATAGATTCAATACTTGCCTTGTTTCCAGCTGATTTCATTACCATAAACTTGAAGTAGAGTCCTCAGGAAATCTTTTGCATTGAAGCAAATTATTGGAACTTTGCACTGTAGCATTTGAAACAACACTTGCCTGCACAGAAGTAGTTCATTAACATACACCATACTGCTCCTAGATTTAGTCAATCTATTTAATTTGTTCTTTTAATTACCATCTAATACGAAACAGCTAACCCAAGACATTTCATTATTCCTATAAGAACAGAATACTGCATTTGAATATTAAATTTTCAATTCAATAATACTCAAAGCTGTGTTCTCTAAGAAATTAAAACATCCTAGCATATATGCTTTCTCACATATACATAAAGAAAACAAATCCTTGGGTAACTCTTAAAGTGTAACTTTAATCCAAAACACTGTCATCCCTGTAATACTTCAATATACCCAAATAAGATCACAGAGCCTAAACTCATGTAGCATTATAAAACACTGATTTAAAAGTTACTAGACAATCTAAATTGCCATAACTGCCCTGTGTTAATATGCTATTTAAATCCAAAATGCTTCATCGTTTTCATGTATTTTCACACCCCTTGAAAATGTCTATAATTCCCTCTTTCATGCTATTTTAAATAAATATAACCAACTACATATATATTAGTATATAGATTTGCCTACTATGTGTGTCATTTTTTTAATAAGTTCTATTTTGGGCAATATAGAAAAATAAGTTTGTATAAAGCATTTTTGATGGTATGAGACCACAATCCCAAGGGTTTGGACATATTAGAAATCATATAGATCACAAGGTATTGCTGCATATATTATAGATCCATTCTTAAAAAATTGCACTGTTCTTACAATAAATACCCACAAGTTTCATCTAAATGCTAACACTCTTATTCAACTTATTATTGAAATTTTACTGTTCATATGTACATGCTTTACTGATAGTTATTCTCAATTCACAACAACCTATATTCACGCTGACAAGTTATTGAACTACTTATCATGTAACCCAAATATGAGAGCTGGAGAAGTACAGGTCAGCAAAGGGACTTGGTTCAAGCCATAGTTTCAAGCAGTGGGAGAGATGCAACTAACAACCAAGCCCACATTTTGAAAATTAATGTTTTGTAATGTAATAATCCAAATTCAGCCGTTTACAATACAACAGCTATTACTGAAAGTCATAAAATATTCTCATGAAGTTTTAACATGCTAGACAATTACATCTAAGAATCAGATTCAGTTCTCATTTCTCCCTTTATGGGATATGATTTCCAAGTTAATAGGAATAAAAATGGACTTTGGTTACAATAACTGGAAGTTTAAAACGTAGTCCAACTTTTTATTACGATTTAATCCAAGCATTAAACAGATACATAAAGTCTTTACTTCAAAATTGTATTGTATTATTACTGAATATTAATAAAACTTCATTTGGAATATCAAAAGCCATTAAAAAACACTGTGCTAAAAAAATTTAAAGTATTAACCAAGCTCAGAAAGGGTGTTTATCACAATAATGTCCATCAAAAATGTACTAGTTAAGAAATGCAATTCAGGAAATGGAAGATAAAATAAAAGATAAGCCTGGAATGAAACATATTATTTGGTGCCATCCAGATTTAACTGCTCATAAAGGATTTCCAGGTGAATGTAAACAGCTCCTACTGGAATCCCAACCTAATTCTGCAAGGGCTGCAGTCAGTGGCATGCTGAGTCCAAATGAATAGTCTATTCTTATGTGGTTTATATTAGACCAGACTTGAGAGGGAACTAACACAGTCAATATGAAATTCAACGAGCCTGACATGTAAGGAGATTAGGCCTGTGCTTAGTAACCAATATCATTACTGCTGAAAGCATATGTAAAGCAAAACAGTATTTTTTCCTATGTATTCTCACCAAGAAGATTTCTTGTGAGCCTGTTCTTTTTCCCAGATAGATGACTGTTCAATTTTTAAATAAATTAATTTATCATTTTCCTTGGCAGCATTCTGAGTACAGCCAGTTGAAGTGTGACTGGGAGGACAAGGGTGATCGGTCTGATTCTTCACCAGCACAACAACTCCTTTCACTGATGAGGTAGAGGCCTGTTAAGTATAATTACAATAATGTTTCTTCTAACTGATTTTGTGCAATCCTATAAAGAAAAATTCCCAAATATTTTACAATATGAAACCTATTATGTACACTGCAGTTACTGCATATACCACTGACACAGTAGAGAAGCATGCAAGTGTTTCAGCCTTGAAACAAAAATCCTAGGGGTTTCAATTTCTTTAAGTTTCACTTGGTAGTTTAAAATAAAATGCAATCTGAATGTACATTTTGGTATGTTGTACACCAAAGTGGTTCCCAGTGCTTGCCAGTTTGTGTTTATCACTCACATCCACTTTCAAATGGCTCTACAGAACAGACTCTAAACAAAACCCATCCTTCACTGACCTGCTCCGAGCTGAGCTGTGAAGAACCATCTTGAAATATCATAGTAGTTACAAAAGCTGCTGCCTGTTCTATAGTTGCAAGCAGCTCATTTTTTTCTTCACATCCTAAACTGCTGACATCACAAGGATACTTTCCAGAAGATTTTATTTCTCCAGGAGTACAGCTGTATCTTCTTTCATGTGAGGACATGTAGGTATTTACATGCAATCTTCTTGTTTTCTCTGAACAAGATGTAGACACATTTTGCTTTCTTTTAAAGGGAATAACTATATTCTTTTCCCCATCCTTCAGGTTTTTTGCTTCTACTGAAAGGCTCCTTTCTTGATATCCCCATTTTGGGAAGCCTGAATCCTGATAACAGCTCACTCTTTTGGTCTTTTGACAGCCAAGTCTTTCTTCCATATGCACTGTCCTGACTATCTGACCAGCAGTTCTTTTTTCAGGGCTGTCAGTTGCTTTTAACATGGCAATTCTGGAATCATAAACCTCCTGGGAAAATTGGAAATTTTTTAGCACACCAATTATTTGTCTTAATAGGAGAAATTAAAAATTGCATGAAGTTAATTTAGATAAGCTTTCAAGAAAGCAAAATTCTATGAAAAACTATTGACACTAACAAAACAGAGGCAGTCTAGGGGAACCACATTACATAAATCAAAATTCAAGTATTTATCAGTAGAAATTATTTTGTTGATAGATACTGTTTACATCCACAATCACTTTTTTTTTTTTTAAATCTAGTATTAGTACAACACTAAAAATGACAAATTAACAACTGTAAGATGCATTAAGTCCAGCAGCCTGTCTTCCACAGTGACAAGGTTATTATTGTCTGAAGAGGGAAGAGACCATTCATCCTCAGATTCCACAGTCAGAGCTCTTTTCATGACAGCTTTGTTTGCTATAGAACCTTTGGCAAGGGGCTTAAATGGTTGCTTTGGAAGTTCAAGTACATGAGTCAACTGGATCCTTTCAGGCAACTTAGAGGATTGTAACATTACAAAAATACATAAGAAAGTTGCATTGAAGAAGTATTATCTGTATGAGTAAGTAGTATATTCTATCCTGTTTAATTCACTACACCCAGAACAGTTTTCCTACTCCAAATAGTCCCTAGATCCTTTTACTAAACAGCATTAAGCAAGCTGCTGCATGGTAATGTTTGAATTCTACTCCTTCACCCTTATTTCCTTGATGTGCTACTGGCCCTAGCACTTTCTTACTGTTTATTTTGCTAGGTTCTTCTACAAACTCCTCAGCTGAGATAGATCCTCTGTCTTGATTTCATGAACAAGGGCTCTGGAATGGCAATCAGTGACCCTTCCAAGATTCCCCAAGGTAAATGTGTGTTTAACTATCTACAGATATACAGATTGGCATCTTGCCTCAATACTTTTTATGCCTCAATCACCAACAGGCCTTAGAGGAGCTGGCAAGTTTTTACTCCTGAGGCATTTGAAAAAATTACGTATTAGTGATGCCTTTGCAAGCTGTTCCTCCAAGTGCACTTGGCCGATAGTATTGTATATTTAACTTAGTCAAAGGAGACAAGTATAGAATAATACAAATTCTGCTAAGTTCACTTTTTTGCATGATGACATTTTTAGTAGTCTCCTGCATACTGTCTCTTAGCCATACTACTTTTTCCAGACAGAATTCAGTATTCGTTTTAAATCTTCAATCTTCTGCTTAGAATAAACCCCTACACTACCTACAAATATCCTGGGTTTGGATGGCAATTCTATATAATTTCTTTTAAAAGGTTCTTCAATTTTATATAGTTTTCTTATTGAAAATTAAACATTACTGCCTTATCTATCTTTCAAAGCCTCAGAAAGGTTATGAAAGGTCAGAGCACCTTTCAGTAGGAAGATTTTGAACCTGATCTCACACAGAATCAAATAATAAACAGTTTCTCTCACGAGTTCTCTAACTGTTCCACAAAGCAGTTGTCTCCCAATTTTCAGTTGGAGCATCATGTACAAGCTTAACATTCAACCACTCCACTGGAAAGTACCTGAAGTCTCTCAAAATTACTGCATTTTCAGCTCTTCTAGTCCAGTCTCATTCAGTTCATCTGCTGTCATTACCACTGCAAAAACTGAGACCTCCCCACTTCAAAAGAATCACAAGTTCCTGCTGTGCAGGGCTCCCTCCAGTTCCCAAGATGACAATTTTCACTGATCAAAGGCTACTGTCCATCTCCATCCCATCTGTATTGATCGAGCAAGCCAGAATGACAAAACCAGTACGTTTGGGGCTTTTTATGGTTTCGCAGTATTCCTCAACCCATTTCCCATATTCCCAAACCTTTGGAGTCAAGAGATGAAAAAGGCTTAAGGCTGCTTTAGATCATGCTTCAGAGGATCAACTCTACAGCAAAAGTACAATTACAAGGTTCTAAGCAAACAGAAAAAGGATGCTAATTAAGCTTGTGCTACTACCAAAACAAATAGTGGCTGTTCTGAATGAAGACAAGTTAATTGGACTTAATGCAATGCTAATCAGAAGGTGAGCACTATAAAGTTATCAGAGGGGGAAAAATAATATCACAGAAGAGCCAAATGTTTAAGAGCCATAGAAAGACAACTAATTCACTCAAATGTATTCTCCAGTCAAACTGTGAATAGTTTAATCGCTTAACACAGCAGAATTTGAATGAGGACACTCTAGTAATTATAGAATCAGGAATAAGCAATTCTCTTTTAAAGGTTAAAAAAATAAGAACTAAGCAATTTAATTATCAAGTCAGAATAATAGAACTGGAACTACAATTAACCACAGAGAGAAGTTTCTGTGAAGAACTGATCTTCTATTAGAAACAATGACATGGCTGAAAGTAGAGAAAATGACTCCCAGGATGTAGTTTCATCATTTATACCAATGTAGGAAGATCTCATTAGATGCAGCAAGTCAAAATTAGAGTCTCATCTTTAGAAAAAGGGGTTCCACTACTATCCATGTGCACCCACAGCTGCACAAGCACCTGTGAGCCAGTCTAATTTGCAGGAAACTATCCCACTCCACACAAGGCATCAGTTTTCTGCATCTTGACCAACCTGAATGGAACTGAAGTGTGCAACATGTACCAGAGTCAGAGCAAGGAAGGCTGTGAAATTTGCAGCTGGGATCAGGTGCAGCATCTGCAACTCATCGATCAACTCAATGGATTTTACAACCACAGCCTGAGCTGCAGCTGCCAGTTACCTGTTCTCACTCTTGCACTGGCACTCACATGCACACCAAACCAAACTCAGAGAGATGATTAAACACAAAATTAAGCTTCTTAATACAAAGTAATTTTTCATATGACTCAGCTCACTTTATGATTGCTCAGAAGCCTGAGAACACTTCTACACTCTGTCTGAATGTGACCACCTTATTTCTGATCAATCTATCATGAAAGACCAATTTCCTGTGACAAGGGAACAGAAGTGGGGCCAAGATACTTGCAGGTAAATATAGGCCAAGTGTAAAATAAGACAGAGGAAGTTATCTGAACTATGACTGTATAAAATATATCATGATAAAGCTTGTTATGAAAGAACCAGTCTATAATTTCAAACCTGCTACAAAAAGACTGCTTTTAGTGGTTTGCAATCTTACAAAAGGCTTGCCTTTTCATTTCTCAGGTGTGCATCCTTATCTCTTAGAATATTTTCCTTTGTCTTCTCTATACCTTTAAAAAAGAAGAAACAATTTACAGTACAAATGAATCTGCAAGCAGTCCATAGAGGTCAGGTTACATAAAGGGTTATATTACTGACACTTTTACCAAACCTAAAAGAACTGTAAAAAGATTTCCCTTGACAAACATTTTATCAAGTTAGTATCAAGTTAGTATTCATGCTTAAAAGGGCCCTGCAGGTTCCAAAATATGCATATGCAAAAGCCTGCTCTGTCACTGCTAAGAAAAAATTACTTCAAATTCACTACAAAGCAGAAAAACATTTTCCATGGTATTCAGAGGGTGCATTACTATAATTCCATAATTATGTGAATTTCCCTTTTTCCAGAAAACACAACTCATTTTCGTCATAGCAAAGCTGGGGGCATGAGGATAAAGGAAAAAAAAGAAAAATCCAAACTCTAGAAACTTTACACAGCTTAACTGTTTTCTTGGAATTTGGCAGCAGTATTCCACAAAACCTTTGTTCTATAAAGCATTATTTGTTTAGCATATCATGTCTTACAAAGAACTGACCATGTTTCATCTGCAGAGGAGAATTTTTTCACATTGTTCATCTTGCAGTAGAACAGGCATTTTAAGACCAGGTAAGAGAGAGCAAGGAGAACTCAGACCTGACAAACTGACAGAAGGATCAGGTGACTCCAGTCCCACGAGGAGCAGGACAGGCCCTGGTGCTGGGTGTGACACAGAGCACAGCACAGCTCTGAGCCTGGGCCCTCACTGAACTGCCAGGGACCTTCAGCCCACAGCTCTGCAAGCACAGAGGCTGCAGTTCCAACAAGGCTTTGAAAAGGCACTTCAGTCTCACACCATGGCAAGTGAAACCATTAGGACACCCGTTTCTTTTCTGCCTTAGTAGTTGTCCAGAAGACTCAAGAAGAAGGGGAGCAAGTGAAGACTGGAATGAAGGAGCCATGGGTAACAGGCTGGCAGGAATTGCTACAATCTCAGTGGGTACAGAAGGAGGAACAGGGACAAAGAGAACTCCCCTGAAGCACAGGTCTCTCCAGAGTTTACAATGAATTAGGATTCCTTTATCTCTAGATTATTGCTCAGCCAAAAGACACCTCATGAACAAAGTATGGACTTTGTCCCCCTGTGCTGAGTACAACACTAACTGGGGCTGTCAGCTATGAATTTGCATTACCAGCAGCAAGACAATTTCTGAAACAACAGTGGTGTTGACCAATGTCAAACAAAGCATAAGGTGATCTACTTCTATTTACTAGAACTGTTTTAAAAAACTTGTCTGGGCAAATCAAGATCTTTGCCTACAGAAAAAACTAAGCTTATGTCTACATGTTGGTGTAAGTGTATAATCAGACATTTAGCTCTAGCTCACACTTCTAACCCAAGCTGTTAGAACAGTCAGCATGGCACAGCTGTATTTGTAGCTTCAAACATTTAGGTGTCGTTTTCTCAACACCTTCTACAACAGTAAGACAATAAATTAAGAATGATAGTATCTGAGTTTACATTCCGTGCTGTTCATTGTTTCACAGCTAGACACTTTTTCTTGACAAATCCACCCCCCCAGAGAAGATGGTGAGGATTTTGTTCCTCTCCTCTAGCACACCATCAGTATGACAGGTATTGAAGAGACCTGCAACTTCCAGTTTCTGAATTATGACAAAGTATCACCAGATGGCAGCAAAAACCTGTCCTTGTCTTCCAGCTCCTCAAGGCTTGATGGAAACATTAGAGCTCCACTACCAGGATAACCACAGAATTTCACCAACTAGGTCAACACTGCAGATATTTGTTCTATTTGAGCCCAATATTTACCTTCTAAAGACAAACAGTTTTTCCATTAAGTAAAATTTAAAATTTAAAAATCTATCTATAAAATACAGTTCAATACAGTCTGAAACAGACCAACTAACATCAGAGGTTTGCAGTTGTTTTTGGTTTTTTAAGGGAGGCAAACTTCTTCTTTACAGACCTACACTAAATTTTTATTTATATACATATATATATATGTACAGGCAATGACAAGGTAGCAAGAGAAGTAAAATAGCAAACTGAGGCTAAAAGAATTTTCTTTAAAATCATCTGGGTTTTGGTTCCAGATGCACCATAGACAACGTAACATTTTACAATTAACTCATCCCATATTTCTTTAAAAGTGTAGCACTGATTGACACAGTGATGAACTATCTTGGTCACTGCTACACCACCAGGCTCCACTGACCCAATACTTTACTGAAAGAGGAGCCTGAACCATACTTTATACAGAAGAGAGGCTGCAGAAACCATGATGTAAACAAGAATAAATGTTAGATTTAAAGCCCATCAATCAGATAATATTCCAGGATCTACTTCTCAGGAGAAAACAGACAACTGAAATCAAGCAAAACTCTTAACTTTCTATCTTCTTCTTTCCAGAGCTACAAGACTGACAGACCATGGCATGCACAGAAGTAAGAATAAAAACTGCACCCTGCAAAACCTCAGTGGTATCCACAATATTCTAGACCTGCTGAGGCACTTTTAACATTGCCTAATTTGTTCTTTCACTGGGACTTCTGTTCACTCTTCCCCCTAGAATTTCTCAAGGAGCACACTGCTAATGAACATGTGTTTAAAGGACAGACATGAGTCTGGAGGGTTCACAGGTTGCCTGTTAAGTTCCTAGTACCTCCAGTGATCTTTAAATATCTAGTCCAGTCAAGTTAATGCATGCACCTAATTTATTACATTGTATTACTTAAGTAACAGTTTGAAATTCCCATATAATTCTGTACCACATGGCAGGAACCGAAAGAAAAAATATTAAATTGGTGATACCATTCCATGCATTCACATAACATTTTTTAATCAGAAAAGTCCCAGCAAATTGTCACAGTTACAGCTTAATTCCTTTCCTAAACCTATAAACCTAAACTCTCACCTTTTCCTCTGTTTAAAAACAGGGACTAGACATTTGATATTGTTGTTTTTCAATTTTTGAACTGAAAACCACAAATAGGCTAAGATTTACTCACTCTGGTTATTTTCTCTGTTACTCTGAATTTCTACAGGAATAGACTGCAAAGCTGCCAGAATCCTCTGAGCAATATCAGACAAAGGCACTTTAGAAATCTCACATCCTATGTATGATGTGTACCGCTCCATTTTTAAGATTAAACCTAAACACAGAACACACAAATTATGACTTAATCAGGGCCATGAATAATCCCACTTACATTCTGTTGAAACTAAAGACAAAATATAGTGAACATGTTCAGCCATTTATTCTCAATAGAAAATTACACTTGCTCCCAGACGTACCTGTAAGTACTGTATTGGAAATAAAAATGTAGCAATTTATAAAAACTAACTTCTTTGAAATAGTGTTTAATACACTGATTAAAAAATCAGCAGTCTTAACTACAGCTAACTTGTACTAAAAAAAAATAGATCTGACAAATAAAACAATATATATGTCCGAGATACTTTCCCCCTCCCAGCATATTTAAACTACTCTGTATCTAGCACATGTGTACATTTACTGTTACTAGTGCTTGGATTTTATCAGGAAAAACACAATTAACTTTCAAGTAATTGCAGAAATTAAACCAACACAAGATTAAAGAAACAAGCATTACTATCATAATATACAGCCATTAGTTATGTGCTGTTTCAGAAAATACTTATCATAAAACACCTCTACTTTCTTAAATTTTGTATAATTGATGCACTCAAATAGTGTTATGTATTGGTAACTTTCAAACAGCTACTATAGCTTGTCAATTTAAGAAACTGGTCAGCAACATCTACAGTCTCTACAAGCTTTGACCCCAGCTACTGTTGTTATAAATGTTATCCTTTTCTGAAAAGGAGTTGGTTTTCCAGCTGGCCTGGCCATATTCTTCAATATCTACAAAATACTTGGGAGAATCCCTAGGTACAACACACATTGGGGAATCACAAATAACGGTGTCCACGCTGATGACTTGTTGATTTACAGTTAGACCAGAAGAACGTGTAAAACTTGACACATACATAAGAGAAATATCCAACATTTTAAAAAATACTTCGAGGATCCAAGCTGTACAAATCAATCACTCTACCAAAAGCTGCTGTTTACTCAATTATTCCTGTACAAGTGGGTAACTGGAGTCCTGTTGCTCTGGTCTTCTCCCACTGAATCCAGTGCATGAGCAGACTGTCAACCAACGGCACACAACACTTCCTCTGCCTACATGGAAATATTTTTCTTGGCTCAAGACCACAGGTACATTGCAACTTTTAATACTTACAGGGGCAAACATTTGCATCCAATTCAAAGGGGAACGTCCATCATGCTGCATTAGTACTGGCTGTATCTATCTAGCTCTAATCAGTAAGCATGGGAAGGAAAGGGTGAGAGGTGGAATGGCTTTGTTTCCCTGACATTCCAGGAGTCAGAAGTACAATCCTTCCCTGCCCACAACTCCTCCTGACTTCTCTGAGTAAGTGCAACACATCTTTCCCACACAGGGTTAAAGTGCTCCCTGACTTCTCAGACTGGGAAGCAGCAGCCACAGCCCCAGGGGCAGATCAAAATGAGAACCCATCAGACTAAATATAAACAAGACACCATGCCCGAGAACAGGCCTAGAAAAACCCACACAGATTCACCATAAATATTAATCACACTGAACTGAGTTTACAGAGTTGGGCATTTAATAATAAACACAAAGTATAGAGTTAAGCAGCATGAAATCCAGACATAAAGACACCCAAATCAGTAAGCTAAAAAAACCCCTATACATTTCAAAATAAGTTATAATCACATAAAAGTTAAAAGTTTGCCATAAAAATAGTTTTAAGACTACTGTTACTGAATTTAAGCTAATATACTAACTTTCATCAATATGTACAATGCTTGAAAGCAAGCACAGTTGATCCCATCAAAATATAAAAGACTGAAGTTATCACATTATAAAAGCCTAGTTAGTTCCATTGGTATATTAGGAAGCTATATAAAAATTTGATAAACAGGCTAACAATGCACATGAAAGCAGAAGTATGAAAGCACCAGCACTCTGAATTGAAATGCCTATCATTATAAATTACAAGGCAAACTCAGAAGCACAAAAGAGAAATTTAAAATTTTTTTCACTGACAAGCCCAGTATAAGTATGGACTGGTTTCAATGGAGAAGATAGGCCATAAGTTAAATTAAGAGATGTTGGAATGGTCTTAAAACAGATGGTCTTGGTAGTTAAAAACAGATTCTGGTACATACTACAACACTTCTTTAACAAAACCAAGCCTCCTTCGGAGAACTGTAAGGGAAACAATCATGGAATATCTGCCTTGGAGAATTCTCCTCTTCACTATGAGCACATTACGTTCATGTTCCAAAATCTAGAATGTCTCCTCCACATTTACTTTGCAGTTCAATCAAAAGTCCTTAGCATGCAAGAAAATGTAACTCGAGGGTATGACAGGCTCCTTTGGACGCTCTGCTGTGTGCAGCAGGAATGAACACACAGGCCGGCAGAGGAGCAGCCTGAACACACTTTTTTCAAATAACCAACAACTACTTCATATCCAAGAGTTCTGACAAAACCATGACTGAGCTCTGCAGGCAGAAGCCATAAAGCAGCACATAGTGCCAGCTGGAATCAGTGGCAGTGAAGGTTCACTGCAGGGACAAGTAAGTGTTAGTCTTGACAAGTTAATGCTTATCATTCCACAAACTCATAGTTAACATGAATGTTTTCCTTTCTTAAGAGTACATTGCTGTTTAGACATTAAGAACTCCACTGGTTGTGGAATTCTCGTCTTCCAGACCACTGGCTTTAGCCTGAGACTGCTGCTCAAGCTTCTCCACCATCTCTTTCAAGTGCTCTTCATCTCTGAAAAAATGCACATACAAGTCTCTTTCCATCTGATGCAGCCTATTGGACTCTAAAAAGCTTCTTTTCGACTTCAGATCAGCAACCAGATCCATAAGGAGATGATTTAGTTTATCTAAATCCTCTTCCAGTTGGTGAAATTGCTCAGTAAGTTCCTAACAAAAAATACAAGACAAAAAAGTATTACTTTTATGTTGTTAATGCACTAGCTGAACTAGAAATATGAAAGGTTTTTTGCTTTGGGAAGCTACTTGTTTGTAATCAAAAAGTAATCACACAAAAAAAGAAACAAAGATAATAAGGAATTCCATTCAATTTAGGTAATTTTTTAACCCCATGTAACAGAACTCACATTAGGTTATGCAAATGTAATTTAATTTACTTGTTGACCAGAGGAGTTAAGACCATAAGAATTTGACCCTGACCTAGAGAGATGAGTGAATGACATTTTCAATCAATTACAAGTCTTCATTGCTAGTCAAATCTCAAAAGGGAAGAAACAAACAAAAAAAAGACCACAACAAAAAGGCCAAATCAATTTTACAATTAAATCATTAAATACCAACTACAACTTTCCCAACTGACATTCATATGATAGTTCAGTGTAAGCAGACTAATCATCTACTTCCACATTATTCCCTTATTAAAGGAATTACTTTCCTTGAGAAACAGTAGCAGTAGAACGAGATGTCATATTTTAAGAAGTAACTTAAATCAATAGGAAGGTGTTTGATTTAATAATGTGCAATCCCTAAATAAGTACTGTTCCAATTACAGTCTCATTTTTTAATAAAAACTGTTCTATATGTTGCAAACTCACTTGACAGATGAATGTTAAATATATTTCTATGTAATTAACCCAGTATTATATAACAGAAGATTTCCCTTGATGCATTTTTGAGGCATCTACAATGATTTAAAAACCATAACAAGGTGCATTTAACAAACCCTGTTCTCATTTAAAAGATGTTCTAAACATAACACCTGAGAGCTGTGTAGCAGGATTTTCCTACTACAACTGTCCTTCAAAATTCTGGTATTTTTATTTTGTCCAAATGATCCATCCATGGCCAGTACTACTGAGGTCTTAGAGGTAGCAGGGGAGAAAGCCCATATGAAATGAGAGTAACTTAAACAAGTTTTCCAGTGACTCCCTATCCAGACAACACATTTCCCACACACAAGCTTACAGGAATAGAGGACTGCACATGTTGAAAGAAATTCAGGTAGATGCCAATGGTTTGCTCAGAAACAAAAAAATATTACCTGCCAGCATTTACAGAAATCCAACATTTGCCAAGAATGATGTAAATAGAGCATCCATCATCATTATGTTAATAAATTTGTTGAGCTTTCCCACTATACTTTTACCAGTAAAGAACATGACACACAATGCAGTCATTTTAAAAGAATGGGTAAGGGTTACCGGGCTCCGGAGCTGTATCTGGTTTGTTCCACAGTAGAGAGCACCATGAAGGGCATCCACATCCCTCTCGAGGTTGGACACAAGCAGAGACTGCTCCTGAGCAGATGCTGCCAGCTGATCTTGTACTGTAGCACAGTCCTGCTTTAACTTCTGTGCCATCTGCTCCAGGCTTTTGTATGTTTTAAACAATTGTTGTTTTTTATTTCCTCCTTCCAGGAGCTGATACAGCCTGTAACAAGTGAAATTAGACACAAAAGCACTTTTAAGTTTCCTCAGCACTCTATCACCATTAGTTAAGAGAAGATGTCTGTGTTGAGAAGTCAGAGGATGAGTAAGGTAAGTAGTGCTGAGGGCACTTTTACTACACTGCTATATCTCCCACTGATTTCAGGATTCCATCTAAATATAGTAGTGATTAATAGGAATCCAAAATATTTCAATATCAGATTAGCAGCAATGAAATACTAAAGTAACAGTTGGTAAGTACATCCTGAATGCAAATAGAAGTTGACAGTTGCTTTTGCCAACTATTTCCTGACACTTCAAGGGCTGCAAAATAAGATAGATTTTTTTAAGTTGTGAAAGAAAGCAGACTTCAATGGCCAATGAGAAATAAGAACAATCTTTGTAACATTTTCAAGTTTACTGAAGTATTTCCTGTTTTCTATCTATGAAGAGACTGCTAAGAAATTCTCCAGTTAGTTACAAGTCATGCAAAAGGCAGCATCACGCACTATAGCAAACTGCACCCTTACACTGCATCAGGAATAGTCTAATACAATTACAGACAACTTTGTTCAAATGTTACTCCTCTGCAAAACAAAATCTTCAGGAGTTGATCCCTAATATAAAATCAGACTGGCTTTATTAAGAGCAGGAGCTGTATTTCAGAAGTAACTGAATGTCTTTCAAGTGTCTTCTGTTTACAAACCCAATAAGGTTCTTAATTCTTGCAATTTCCCTTCCCTTTCTCTAAAAAAAATAAAACTTAAAAAAGTAGCCAGAAACATTCTGTGATTTGGAGACGTTATAATAAACCTGAAAAAAATGTAAACAAGTTGACACAAACACACAACAGGAGTAAAATGAATGCTGCCTAATTCTTCCAGTTATTCACTCTGCCAAACCATACTCAGCTATCACTTATCAATTATTAAAAAAACAAACACTTAAAGCACCATTCTAAAGAAGAAGGAAAAGTCTGACAGTAACACACCTATACTTATACAATACACCTCATCAAAAGGTTTAATCTTGATGGAAGAGCAGCACAGCACACATCCTTAACTCTACCACTGAACTTCACGGAGACCTAATTATTTAGATGGTGAAAAACCAGCCTTCTCCATGGGTGCCAGAACACTCACCCCAGACGACAAATCGAGCAGTAAAAATGAGCTAAACACGTTTCCTAGTCCGAAGGAGTGGTTCCTCTCTCCTACCACACGGGGGACGTTTGCCGGCTCAGCCGATGAGGCCGTGCCTGAAGCCTGGGAAATCACTGCTGTTACACTGCAGGAAAATCTACACCTCCAGAGTAACTTTCAGGAGGTCCTAGATGGGACAGGCCTGGGTTTAAACATTCCTCATGTTACGGATATTAATTAGGAATGCTTCAGCAGTATTAAAAGGACTGATAATTGACCAGTTTTTCCTCAGGCAAACCTGAAAAGAATTTCAAAGGACACAGAAGAAACAAGTTTCACATCTTAAAGGCTTCAGTTCTTGAAAATTCAAAATTCTAATTAGCTACAGCAAGTAACTAAGAACTTAGCAGCAGGCAAGGCTTAGCTTGCCTGAGCCTTCATCTCCCCAATATTATTTCAAAGGAAGTCCAAGTTCAATAGTGACTATAACACTTACCTGCAAGAGAAACCATCCTCTGGACTGATAGTGGTCCTTGGCTTTGCCTGCTGAGCTCGTTCAGCTATCACCTGCAGTCTCTGCTGCAACTCGTCAGTGCTCTGTTTCAGAGATTCCACCAAATTCTCAAGCTGACAACTGATCTCCTGATGTTTCTTCATCTCCATTTCACAGGCCAGCTGAATAAGTTCAAATGATGTTTTCTGTCTTATCAAATGCCTGCCTATTTTATCTTGAATTGCAGCACAACAGTCCTGCCGGGCAATTTGGTGCTCTAAGTATTCTTTCACCACTGGTGCAGTGAAAAGTTGTGCATTCTTCTTCAGAAGGGGAAGCAGCTCTTCATTATTTAGCTGAGCTATATCTTGTTTCATTGCTGAAATTTCAGCACTTAAACTAGATATTTTAGCATCAATGTTTTCCTGTTGTTCAATATCCTGCATAAAACAAAATATTTGTGAATTTTTTTCATGGTTCTCTCCAAGCCACTTCCCAAACATTTCTTCAGTTCCTATAAGATTCATGTATTTATGTTACATTTATCTACAAAACTAAATGAAAACTCCACAACTAGTTTCACAGAATTTTACAGCATAATGGAAATAGAGATGAACAAAGTAGATAATAAATATATTTCAGTAAAAAGCAATTTTACTCTATTACAGAGTCAGGAAACAGTTTACTGTGTCAAAAATAAAAGAGCTGCATTTTACCCAGCACCTATATTTCAAGCATATATGTCTAGCTGAAATCTCACATGCAAACACAATTTTTTATATTCAGTCGGATGATCAACACTGCTGGCAGAATCAATCTTTTTCAAAGCACCCTAATCAATCAAGTCCTATATACTAGTCATCCATAAATGAAAATATACAAACTGACATGATGCCTCAAGTTATTCCACGACTGGCACAAGCAAATACCTTTCCTTTCATTATGATCTCTTCACAAATTTCACTAGGCACATCTGCCTGTCACTCACTTGTTGAGAGACTTCTGGGGCTTCAACTATCAGATCCATTTATTTGGCACAAATACTTGAGTTTCCAGAGTCAGTGAACTAAAATGTTTTAAGCTTATGCTATGCAATATGAACAGGAATGCATTTATCATATTGGCTCCTTGATACAACAAAATTGCAACCAAAGCTAAGATTCTGTTTATTGTACAAAGAGCCAGTTCTGATTTGAAAATTCAAAGTTAAAATAAACTGGCAAGGTACTATAAGTTCTAGGATTTTAAAGGCAGTAATGCTGGAAAGTAGAATTAAAGGTACTGTGCCACACAAGAATTTCTAACTGTGGAAACTGAAGCTATTTCACAAGAGCAGTTTTGTGAGTAAGACTAAAACTTCACAGAAGTGCAATTTCACTACACAAAAATAACTGAAATACCAATAACTCAGCAATTCCTTTCACTAGACCCAGTGGAACACGCCTGTGTGTTTAGAACTGCAGTACCTTCTATCCCCTTGTGTGCCTTACCTCGTCCGAGGACTGTAGCAGGCTCTCTGCACACTTGATAGCTGCATTCAGGCCCTCCTCTTCAGCTTGCAGCTGAATTAGCTGCTTCTGACCACAAATATACGCTGCCTGCAGCCTGGCTATCTCCTTCCTCTCTTCACAAACTTCATTAGTCTCATCAAAAGTGACTTGCTTGATTAAATCTTCAAGTTGAAAGTTGCCTTCCTGTGAATTTTCAGCACATCCAGACATACCTTTATAAAAATGCTTTTTTATGTGTGACATAAGTGCTGCAGTGCTTTGTTCTTCCAGAGACAAATATTTGTCCAAAGAAAGTTGGGAAAAAAACACCGGGTGTGCATCCGACCCTTGTTCTGAGTCTGAAGCAGTGAAGAAAGAGGCAAATTTCTTCACTGCAGCTATAAGAGACTGCAGTTCATTGTCAAGCTTATTATTTGCTGCAGTAAACACTTCCAGGCCTTCTTTCCAATACTTCCGTGCTTCTTCCTCTCTGCTTTGGAATGTTTGTAACACGTGGCTGTTTGTAGTAACCATCAGCTGAAGTTTATTATGCCGATGAATTTGAAGGTTTTTTAACTGCTGAAGAGCTTGAAGCTCATCCTCTAATTTCTTCACTTCTTCCTCTTCTTCCCTGTCTTCCTCCTGGCTGCTGTTCTTTGAACCCATGGGCTCCAAGGTTTTAAGGGCTTCATCCAGTGCATTTCCTTCCAGAACAGGCTTTCCACGCTCGACAAGATTATCAAAATCTTGCAGTTCTTCTTCAGATACCACATGCTGCTCATTTATGTTTCCACAAAACCACTCCAGAAAGGGCTTGCCTTCTGAAGACTCAAACATCCAGTCAAAATCTTCTCCATTAAGGTCATCAGCCTTTGGATATCCAATTTTTTTAAGGGTTTCCACAAAATCCTTTCCACAACTCATGATGAAAATATTTTTGTAAGCAGAAAAGGTCCAAATACATGAAAAAATCTGGGGTATTATTCCAGTTTTAAATTTTTTGCCACTTAAAATGCATATTCTGTATTTTAATAAAAAGAGTCTGTACAGGAAAAAGGAAGTGTCAGATCACAAAAAAATCCCAAGTGCTGTTTTGGATTAAAGTGGCTATTCAAAGACTAGAAACCAATTTTAATTTCAGAGATATCTTAATATATTTTGTTAATCAAATCAAGACATATTTTTGTATCAATTATATCCCAGATCATTGCAAGCACTTATGTTTTTCCTTAATTCACATAAACTTATTATTAAAATAGAATAGCATAGCATAGAATAGAATAGCATCATTAATTTAAAAGCAACAGGTGTTAATACTGAGCAATTCATTGGCCTGCAGAAGTGATTTTACTTATACAGTTTTCCTCACATTCATTTAAAAAAACACCCACAATTATTTTAAATCTTCCAAAATGAGCAGAGTTTTCAGTTTATTCTAAAAACAAAACTACAGTGATGTGACACTGCACTTCAAGATCTTGGCTGTAAGGGGTTTTTTTACCTCGACAGCAAGCAGAATCTTGTCTTCTAAACCTTTGCATAAAAGTTTCCTCTGAAAATTGAACACGAAATACTTTAACATATAAATATCTCAACATCAAACTGCAGGTTTTTTGATAAATTATAAAAAAATAAAATCAGTGTAAAAATACTCTTGTGAAGACAGTCACAACTTACAATAAATAGGAGTTTGCTGTTTTTCTGCTTCCTAGCACACAAATAATCAGCTTTGGGATCCCACAGTGCATGTAACAGACAGCAAAGGATACAGGATAAGTTATTAACAATCAGGAGGCCTTGTCTACAAGGCTCTGATAATACTAAGGGATTGTTTTTTTAGTTTGATATTACTTAATACTTTGTTTCTAAAACATACATTTCACCAGAGAATCCCACTTTGCCAGTCAGCCTGGAGTGCTGAACGAGTAAAGGCATTCCTCTAAAGTTCCCTGTGTGTCTGACTTAGCTCAGTTAGAGACTGCAGATGACACACAATGTTAGGCGAGTTTCGTGTCACAGGGTAGCGTTCCAATCGTCCTCTGCCCTCCGCGCGGAAAAGGGCTGTCCTCAAAACACATAAATGTGGGTGCCAAGAGGATGGTGCCACACTCTTTTCAGTGGTGCCCAGTGACAGAACAAGCAGTAATGGCCATAAACTAAAACACGAGAAGTCTGACATCAACACGAAGACGAATTTTACATTGAGAGTGGCAGGGCACTGAACAGGCTGCCCGGGGAGGTCGTGAAATCTCCCTCTCTGGAGACGTTCCAAACAACGTGCACGCGCTCCTGGCTAACCTGCTCCAGGTACTCCTGCAGGGGGGTTGGACTGGATAATCTGGAAAGGTCCCTTCCAACCCTACTGATTCTGTAATTCTGTGAAATAAGGGGCCCACACAGCCCTGTGCGCGAGCACGCCGGGCCACCACGGCACTGCCACTGCCACCGCCACCAAACACCCCAAACAACAGCTCCGGAGCCCTCAGGGAGCACCCGCGGCGCCCGTCCCCAGGCGGGGCCGCACAAGCGGGGCCCTCAAGAGCCCCGTCCCGCCCGCGGGGCGGCCGCTGCCTGCAGCCACACCGGGATCCGGGCCGGGACGAGAGCTCGGAGGGCAGCGGGGACGCGGCGGCAGCGGCTGATCCCGTCCCGCCGGCAGCGAGTCCCGAGCCCGCAGCAGCGCTCCATACTCACCGCAGCGCTCTGCTCTGCTCCGCCGCGGCGCCGGCTCCAGCGGAGGGGAGAGCAGCGGAGCGAGGCGAGAAATGGCGGGAAGGCTGCAGGCAGGCTCAGGGCGGGCTGTGCGAAAGCGGCGGGAAGGCGGAGGGGAGGCTCAGGGAGGGCTGAAGGGAGGGTGAGGGGAGGCGGCGGGGAGGCTGAAGGGAGGGGTGAGGGACGGCTCCGGGAAGGCT
>VZTJ01004884.1:1815142-1844498 GCA_013397795.1 Orthonyx spaldingii
CTCCGCGCGTGCGCGCGCGCGCGCGCCCCGCCCGCGAGGGCCCCCGCGCACGCGCCCCGCCTTTCACCTCGCGCCCGGCCCGCTGCTGGTGACGTCACGCGAGTGGCGCCCCTTGCGGTGCGTTGCGTTGCGTGGCCTCTCTGGGCTGTTCTGAGGGGACCTGGTCACTTTGTCCTGTCCGCTCAGCCCCCGCCGGGGGCCCGGTCACTTGGTCCTGTCCGCTGAGATCCCCTCAGCCCCGTCCCTTCAGGGCGGCCGCGCGGGGCCAGGTCACTGCGCCTTGTCCGCTCAGCCCCACTGAGCACCCTTCAGGCCCGTCCCTTCAGGGCGGCTGCGGGGTCCCGCTCACTTTGTCTTGTCCACTCAGCCCCCCTCAGGCCCGTCCCCTCAGCTCCCCGCGGCCCTTGCTCGCCGTTTCCCCTGCCCAGCCCACGGGAGAGGGAGGACGGGGCAGACCTGAGGGCAGTCGATGTCGCCCAGCTGTGACCGCTGTGCCCACCGGCTCCCCTGAAGCCCAGACATGGCTAGCGGGGGCACTCCTGCCATCCGCACCCAATGTTGCTGTGTTCCTGGTTTTCACCCCTACTTAGTCCCTTCATGGGCTACTTAGTCCACATGGGCTTTAAGTCCGTGAATATTCCAGGTGCCTTTTTGAACATGCTGACACTCCCCAAAAACTTCACAAGGCAACATCCCAGAACATCATTACCTGCTGCTTGAAAAGGCACTTTCCTAATTGTTTCGTAGCTCTCTCTAAAACCCATCAAATGATTCCTGGCACTAGCATTTCAGGATTTGCTCAGTACCACCTCTGCATATACTTTACCCGTGGTATTCATGGCAATTTACAAACCATCAGTACATTTTCCTTTAGCTTTGTCCTCTCCAGTTTGGAGAGTTCCAAAATTTGGCCTCTGTAGAGCCACTGTTGCATTCCCCATATTGTTCCCATTGTCTCCCTCTGACATTTTACAGCATCGCTGTGCTTTGCTCAGGGTGCAGAGACAAGCACAGAGTCCTCAAGGCATGGGTGTACCAAGGTTTTCTACGGAATCCTCGTTTCCAGAGCCTTCCTTACAATGCTCCCTGTTTTCTTGACTTTTCAGCTGCTGCTGCCCGCGAAGTCACCAGAAAGCTCTCGACACAGATTGCGGGACCTCTGCATTGCAAAGGCTGGTTCTCAGACGAGCATCATGCAAACTTGTCACTAACACTTTGAGCATCCTTTATCAGCCACTCCTTGAGTTTAGCCGTCTTCACTCCCTGTTTACATTTCACATACCACGTTTTCTGGGCTTCCGCATGTGCCTTGCAATAGCCTCCTTAAATTTTTCATTGAGTCATGCAAGGGGTGGGGGGAGGTTTGTGCCACGTTTTTCTATTTATGTCAGACATTTTACCTTGGCTTCTAGAATTGTATTTTTAAGCCTTCTGGGTGTTTGTAGGCTTCTTGGTTTCAAACTGCTCATTTTGGGTTTTTTTTGCATTTTTCCCCATTTTTGCATAGGTCATTTTCTTAAAATTGAGTATCTGTTTGCTTTATTTGTCTTGCATTCATCTTAGTGTTAAGTTTAATTATATTGTAGTTGCTACTATTGAGCTGCTCACCCACTAATAGCTCTTGAATTAGATCCTCTGCACTGTTGAAGACTAAATTCAGAATGGCATTTCTTTTTGTTGTGGTTCATAGGGCCACTTATTATAGAAAGAAATCATTTATTGTATCCAGAAATGTTATCTCTACATTTCACCCTGGTGAGGCATTGACCCAGTCCATATGTGGGTGGTTGAGCCCTCCCACTACTTGTCCTAAATGTGCATCTTCTTTAATCTCACTTAATGCAATTGTTGAAATGAATCAACACAGGCAAATGAGCAACCTTGCAGCTCAGCACAGCTGAGACAAGCTAGATGAGAATCAGCACCTGTATCACTTCCAAAGTGCAAAATGTTGATTTCTAGTATAATGTGGTCTGTGCAAGACATTTTTAGACTAAACCCTGACCTGGCAGTGAGTGCTCATGGGTCAAAAGAGCTGTAGTGTTGAATTCCTCCCCATCAGATTACAGCCTGATATGCAGCTGCAATTTAGGCTGGCTGAAGTTTTCAAATCATCTTGCAGATAGAGTGCATTGTGTCTGTCTGATGGGGAGGGAACAAAAGCATTCACCAGCTTATTTCATAAGACCCTGCTGTTTCAGTTCAGTCAGTTACTTGCACTAAAATCAACTTCTACAGCGGTATTTTGCAGACTTATGTTTCACAGTATTGTGGTTTGGGGTTTGGTTTTTTCCATAAATATCAGTGTTACTCATGTAAAAATTGACTGAGTAAAAGCAAATTTTAAACACCTAGAAAAATTCCTAAAATTCTGCTGTCCAAATTCAGCTCTGCCAATGAAGTCCACCTCCTAGAGAAACAAATCTGATAAAAGTTTGCCTGTCTTTTGTCTATCAAATTGTCTGCCTGGATTGCTGCAACTAATGCCTTCAGATCCCTGTGTGACTGGTTCCTCTCCCTCTTTCCAGACTCACACGGCTACGATGTCCCACCTCCTTCATGGCCTTACCCAAAACCTATGTCCCCATCTGTTTACCTGGGCAAGCAGCACTACATCCTCATTCTGTAGCAGGTTTGGAGCTGTGTCTGTGCTGGCCAGTGGCCACCTCTTGAAAACAGGGAAGAGCTCACTTTGGCTGTGTCCAGTGCAGGAACTAATTTATTTTTCTTTCTACCCAGACATGGAAATTCCAAGAAATTTGTCATCATGGTTTATTAATTGCAGTCTCCATCCTATCTCTGCTTTGTCAAATTTGGTGAAAATTAGCCAGAAGGTTCAGAAGTTATCAAGGAAAGGAGGAGGGGAACAGATGGACGAAAGAGGAGTTGACAGACAGCATGATCTCATAATCCCCGCTGGCATAGGAATTCAGGCTAGAATTGAAATATTTTAGGTCAGAACACTGTGCACTTAAAATTCTCATTTTGAAAGAACAAGCCTCTAAAGGGAAACAAATTTTCATCTGTTAGACCATCGATCAGCTCTTAGGGCAGAGACTAAACAACAGCCTTCTACAAACGTATCATCAAAATTTTTGACAGCCCCGTTCCCCATCCAACATCAGACCCATGTGCTTCAGCGTTTGCTTTTGCAGCTCCTTTTGGGTCAAGATTGTTTTCCTCTGATTCATTTTTTTCTTGGTTGTGTTCAGTCAAAACATAATTAGGGCTTACCTTACCCTTTTTTTCCATTCTAGGAGCAGTTGTTTTGCATCTGTTTCCTAGAACTGGAGAGGCTGCTTAGATAGCATATTGCCTTCACAAGCCATTTTATGGTGAATTCCAGCAGATTAAGGCATAAACATTTCTGGAAGGATGTCTGCAAGCTCTGCAGTATTCCATCCATACCATGTTGTGTTTGTTTCACTGCAAAATATGATGTCATTGTGCCTGATACCTCAGAGAGCAGCTCTCAGTTACCCATCGTCTGAGGCTGTAACAAACAGCCAAGGAGAGCAGTGCCACCGTGCAGGCATTGCAGCTGCCCCATCTCAACCCTCCCACTGGGATACATCTGTCAGATGAAAAACTCTTAAAAAGTCGTTTGCTTGTTACTGCTTTAGGGTTTTGGTTTGGTAATGGTTTTGGTTTATTTTGTTTTGTGAAAAAAAAAAAACAACCCAGAGGAGGCAAGGAAATAGGCTTTTAGCTGGTGAACTGTAACAGTATAGAAGCTTTTTGATTTTGCATCATACTGCACATCTACTGACAGCAGCAGGATTGCAAAGGTCTCTGCTGAAGATTGTTGAGCAGCAATCACTCTTTGGAAACATCCTGTCCTAAAAGGTAATTCATTGCTTTAAGCAAATTTATATTCTGGATTAAGCACAGCATTTGAAGTGCCATGTGAACTTTTATTATAACAAAGTCAGAAGACAGGAATTTGGCACCAGCTTGCTTTCGCTCCCAAGCTCATGTATCTTCTCTCCAGAGGAACGGTAGACTTCATTCTGAGACCTTGTATTCCCAGAAAAGCAGGTCAGTTTTAGTTTCCTTTAGCAGGTCAGATTAGTTTCCTTCAGCTTTGTTGGATTCAGTACCATAAATATACATGAAGCTCCTACACGTTTGGGCTAACACTCCTAATGTATTTAAACATATAATGCACAAGAGGATTTTATTTTCCTAGAAAATTGTTTGTTTACTCTACTGACCCTGTTTTGAGTGAAAACCCCAAGCGAGGCTGATCAGCTGAGCTTTCTGCTGATGGGTTTTGTTGGTAAGAAACGGAACCTGTGTGTGGGAACGTACACTGGCCTCAGCAGGGACCGTGCAGGACCAGAGCACTCCCTCCTGCTCCATGTTTCCCACCAGCCTCCTGGCAGCTCGTCCCCAGCGGGGCAGTGGTGGCACAGGAGAAAAAGCTTTTGGGGGCTTTCCCAGCACTGTGTCCTCAGCCTGGAGGACGTAAAATCCTAGTGGGCACAAGGAAAGCAGCAGCAATGCCAGCCCTCCACTCCTCCTCTGGCCATCACATCAGAATCATCCCTTTCTTGCCATGCCACCGTCATTAAAAACACTGGGTAATTCACAGTTTCTGGAATAGTAATAACTAATAACTTTGCCATTAAAACCACTTTCAAGTACCTCTTTTAGAGGATGCTGAAAGTTTTGTCATTATGAATTTAATTATAATTTAAGTCTCTTTTCTGTTTAAATAGGTTTTGACAAAACATTTTCAACCTGATAGGCAAGGCAAGCTTCTGGATGTTTAATAGTAAATTTGAAACATCCATCATTATCAAAATGAGGAAACTTATTTTTCTTATAAACAAATGGTATGATATGACAAATGTCACAAATGAAGCTATACAGATCATAACCTGTACAGGATTTACAAAAATAGTCCCACCACATTTATAATAATTTTCTTACTCAGTGCAATTCTTGTGCTGAAAAAGTGGTGCTGTCACAAAGTACAGCACTGCTGAAATTTTATTATAGCTATGTTTTTCTGTTGGAGAATAATTTATAATAAGTTATTAAATGCTAGATTGTATTTTATGTTTATTTTGTGATAATGTTAATTTCAAAGAAAACGATGATAGAAAAATTAGTTTACTGTGCTTTGTGCATGAGTATTTTCACTGATTCAGCAGCTCAGCTTATTCAAATCAAACATAAATGTAACAAGCTACTGGGCAAAATTTCAACTTAAAACTACTATTTCCATATTCTTAAGATATCACTGTATTTAAGACCAACATGCATGACAAACTGAAACACAAACCAGGGGATGTCACACACTGCAGCTGGGAGTAAACATCTGTGAAATGTAATTCACAGAAGGATTTCAGGTCCGTCCCTCCTCTCATCTCTCATCAACTAAAATGCTCATTTTTGTCTGGCTGCACATCACTTGGGATGTGACTTTCATATTTGACAAAATAAACATGCAGGACTTGTAGGCTGCCTTTTAATGCTTTTTTCCCTGTCTTGTACAGAGCTGAAATGATTTCAAGTATAATTACTTAGAACAGACACTAATGCTTTTCAATTTGCACTTTGCAAACAGGTTAGTTTGTCTTCAGAAATGTAATAGTGGAAATTTATACAGCACCCATGATTAGAGGCAAATGACATTAATGACTGTTGGGGTTTCATTGGACCAGTGTGTGTAAAAGAACTCTTAAGTAGCACCCCAATCTTCATCCCATGCTTTTCATTTGAATTCCTAAAACTTAGTGAACTCTTTATGAAACAGTTGACATGAAAGAAGCTGACATGTAAAGATTTGCAATACATACAGAACTGCAAAGAGAAGAAACACTGTGCACAAAAAACAAGTGATGAAAGTTTAAAAAAAAAAACCTGAGTAACACAACAAAAAGGTATAAAAATTTGTATTTATATTATGACGAGATAATGATACAACACAATACTCCATGTGCTACAGAACGTAGCAAGCGCCATGTACGTGTGTACAAATGAATCTGTATAATACAGTAAAATGCATCTCACAGACTATGAACCATTCCTTTGGCTCTGGGACCCAGAGGCTCTGGCACAGAACCCACTTGCTAACACCTTTAGGTAACAATTTCACCAGTAAGCAGCAGAAGGCTCTCACTCAGTGCTTCACCTGCACCAAAATTTCATCACTTAGACATCCGTACTGCACAGACCCTTCCAATGCCATAAATCCTGCGTAACCACAGTTTATGCCTCTCGTGCAAAATGAAAGGAAGGAATTCTGGACTTGGGGCGCCTTCACTCTGCTTTGCCAACTCGCCAGCCTCGGGTTGGTCATGCCTCCCGAGGAGTCCTTTCCTGGGGTTATTTACAACACTTCAGGCAAAGAAAACAGCCAAGGTGACCAAATGGTCTTTTCTGTTTCATATATGCCCTGCATTTTAATTTTGGGTAGCTACAGAACACACTTGGATGTTTTCTTTACAGCTACCAATTAACAACAGTGCATTTAGACAGTCACTTAAGCAAATTGGCTCATTTCGTTGCTGGCAAAATTAATTTCTGATGTGTTTCCGCCATTAGCATTTGTAGGGAGTACAGTTCTTCCTTAAAGGGTTCCTAAAGAGCTGCAATTATTCTTCCATCAATTTTGGAAAGTGTAAGTTAATGGATTAAATATCAGCACTGTTACTGGCTCATACCACACACAACCAATGGCCTCTACCATTTAAAAACAAATTTAACATATTTATGAAAGAGTAATTTGTTTTGCAGACATTCCTTTATCAGTAGCATCATAAAATGAAATGTATAAAATTAGTATTACTTAATTAAAAGCTGTGATGATGTGGTTCTTTTCAAAAATGTGTTTCTTTCCACATGGCTGATCTGCAAGGATGAAAAATTTCACCACTAATTACCAGTCTGCCAAGAAGTTGGTAAAATGGTGAAATAATCATGTGTGCAGGAGCAGAGACTGCTGTAAGTGCCTCCAGGAAAAGCAGAAGTACCTGCCCGGAGCAGGTCTGCAGGCAGAGCCCATGCTCATGCAGCTTCACTTGTTTCCCAGTTCTCTTCTTTTGGCATTTAAGTTTAACCACCGAAATGGGTTATGCCAAGTGTACAGTCAGATGCTCAGAATACTGGCATTTATCACTGTAATTTATTTGTAGATCAATAGAAGTAACTTTTTTTCTACTTCTATTATTGTATGTTGTTAGGCTGCACATGGTATAGCTGAACCCATTCTCATGCATGTCAAAAATGTAAAACCATTTAAGGCCAATCTTCATTCTGTAAGTTAGATCAAGTTAGATGTGCTAGATTTTAAGTCCTTTTTTTCAACTCCAAATCTTACACTAATAAATTAGGATTGAAACTCATCTATAAACACCACATGTAAAACTGTCCTTCTCATGAATTTTTGGGAGGATTTTTATTTCTGTTTTAACCTGCTTTTAAAACTCACTCTGAACCAAGTTTGTTCTTTTCAGAACACAATACAGGATCCAGCCTCTGGTTAATAATGTGTTGCAGAGCTTCTATTGCCAAATCTGCCCTTTTCAGAAGACAAATCAATCAGTTGCAATGGGGTACAAGCTGGGCAGAGAGAGGACTGGTGTGAAGGAGGATTCATCCTCTGAGTTGCACCGGAGAATGTGCGGAACAAACCAACAATTTTAGGCTGTTATTTTTGTGCCTCCCTCCGGTGATGAGAGAGTGCAGTCACGGAGCTGGAGGAAGCACTAATCCAGGAGCAATGCAGAGGCGTGCATCCTCCGACACCTGCGTGCTGCAGGGAAAAGCCCTTCCTTTTCTTCTCCCCCAGGAAACAGGCCAAACCTCTACGTCTCCATAAAAAGAACTTCGCGATGACTTCATCTCTCCAGAGCCTCTTCCACAGAGAAAATGACCTAGCAGCCCTGTAATCTTGTCCCTACTCCTTCTTTTCCGCTGTGGTAACTGCAGAGGAAATGGATGAAGTGAGCAGCAGCACCTCCTCTCCTGCTAAAAGCGCGGTCACGACAACGCGGCCGAGCTGCCGAGGTGGTGGCAGGATTTAATCTTGCACCAAACAGTTTGCCTTTTGCAGTCCCACTGTGGGCGCAGGTACACTTGTGCACACACACGGAGCACACGCACAAGTGTCTAGCTGAGAAAAATTAATAAAAACAACACTGTTTGCATTCCAAGGTGCTGTGGCCACAGGCAGCGCTGCACTGGCTGCTCAGCAGCAGAACCGCGGCCCTGAAGGAATGTCAGAGTCCCGACTGTCCCCAGGGACTGCAGCTCTGCTGAGGGGACAGCCCAGCCCCAAACCTAACCCTAGGGACTGCTGTGCCATTGCCTCTAACGGGGCTGCTGCTGGCCGGGGGCTGTGCCTGAAAATTCCACCTTAAATTGGGCTGCGCTCGAGGGAGAATGACACAGGCAGTACGGTGTCATTTTTCTTTACCAGCATAATAGCTCCCAGCTGTAATAACTGAAAAAGTAAAAACAAATAAACCCCTTTTATTTCCACTCAAGATTATTCGAGTAATTTTTATTGAAAATATAAGATCTACAAAGCCATGGATACCCAGCGTGGAAGAACTCATTAAGTTAGCACATTCATCTTTAAAAGGAAAATTTCAGGTTGACCTAAGGTACAATAATGTTCAATTTAAAGTCTCGTTTTTCCTTCTGTAAGTTTCAAATCTCTTTTCATTAGGAGGTTCTGTGCAAGAGCTGCTTGTCATGAAAGGAAACACTTTACAATCCATGAATGTGTTCATTATATAATAAATGAACAGCAACAATATACTAGCCTCTTTTTTTTTTTTCCTGTTAACAGTCGTGTGTTAAAGTAAACTCTTTTTTTTTTTTTTTCCATGATTTGGAAATTAGTTACATATGCACCAAAGGAGCTAGTAATTTCTGCTGCTTGTCAGCTACACACAATGAGTATATTGCTGTGTGCTTTCCCCAACAATGAGGATTTTAGTAATATGCAAGGTGTATAGAACGTAATACCAAAACCTGCATCACAGAAAAGGTTAATTGTTTTCTTATTCAGCTGCCAGAGTTGATAACCTTAGGCCCCTCCCCAGAGCCAAAGTAGGGGTGGCCATCCATTAGGTTATGTAAATTAAATGTATCCGTTTCCTTGTTGGCAAGTTCCAAGCAGTAAGCGAGAGTGCAAACAAGGATCTGTAAGCTGCCACAAAATGTATTCATATTTCTACTCTGTGTTGTAAGAGCCAAAGGGAGGACACGTATGTCAGATGTTGAAAGAACAACTGAACCTTTGCTTTTGATCATTATGGTCAGTCTGTCATGAGGTCTTGTATCTGAATGCTAAAAATGGCACCACACTTGGACATCCCATAACCTTACACAGTACATTTGTGTTTCCCAAGCCACTGAGCGCTGGTCTCACAGAGACCCTGACTTTATAAGCTAACAAAAAATAGATTCGGGTGCTGAAGAATCCAAGGGAGGGCTCATACAAAGACAATTAACCCTCGCACCAAAACCTAATTTCATGATTTTACTTAAAGCCACACTGAATCAGTTGTGAGAGGGTGAAGATATAAATACACCTCTCTGCTTCATCCATAAGAAGTTGGACAACTGACCATTTGAACAGAGGGTCTTGAAACAAAGCTTAGTTGTCCTTTAAACAATGAAAAGGAGAGGCATACATAAATGGTCACCAAGGCACAATATGACAAAGGTGAAGAGTCCCTGAGACTCTGGTCTGGGTCTGTACCATTCCCCTCCCTATACAAGTAAATGAGAACATTTAGGAAAATATAATACAAAATCTCTTACAGGAAATATAGACTACACTTGCTAAAATCACTTCCCTAAAAGTGTTTATAGCTTTTTTTATTTTTTTTTTTAATTTTTTTCTTTTTTTTTCTTCTTTTTTTAAATTTTTTTAAAAGACCTTCTTTAAACAGATAATGCAAAGACTGGTCCATTTTTTTCTTACCCGGCAAGCCAAGCTCTAATGACTTCACTAAGCAGAAGTTGTATTAAAATACATCTTCCTAGTATTGCTACAATTTGGGTAAATATGTTCTGAACAGCTTGATGAGTACTAAATAAACTTTGCTGTTTTACAGCATACATTTTAATTTTTTTGCACTTTTTTAAGAATAGAAAATGCAATTATAGTGTGCAAAAGAAAAAAAATTAATTATCTTCTAGCTGAATACTGTAATTTCAAGCCATGCCTTCCATAAAAATGTATTGACATGTGTAAATAAAAGAAAAGAAAAAAAAATACAAGCAAACAGAGATTTCATTTCCTTGTAAGGAAAGGTTAACCATCACAAACTGGATCACTTGAGTTCTGTATTCTTCAGAGAAAGAAATGAAAACAACAACCCATAAAACTACTGAAATGCTTCAAATGTCATCCATTCCACGGTAACAGGTTAAAACTGCCATGTTGCTTTCTACTGCTCCCGTTAACATGGATAGAATGATTTGCTGCTGGTTGGATATTGAATACAAAAAGCAAAAGAAAGTTGAGATCATCCCACATGAAGTCATTATTAGAGCTGGCTTTTCCCCCGTTTTGAAGTACAGTAGTGACTTGTAAATGCGACCTTTTCTAAAGATCATCTGAGATTTGAAGATTTATCTGCTTGCTTCACCCAAACAACAACTGCTGCAATAATTTACTCTATGGAGCCCACTATACAGCATTCAAAACGTTTTGGGTTTGGTTTTTTTTTCATGAAAGAATACCACAAAAAGTAGTTTTAGGTTTTTGTATCTCTGAATCACTAACACATTGTAGATTCCATTTATTCTTCCATGTTTGAAAATGGTTTCTGCAAAATCAAAATAAACTGTCAAACTCCCTTACGCCATGCTTCCAACAGTTTGAATTTAATACTTCTTGAATGGAATGACATAATTTATTTCCTTTAATTTGCAGGATGGCTACATCAAGCTAGCTTTAAGTCACAACTGTACCTAACCACAGTTCTCTGCAGCAAACCCATGATTTACAATATCTAATATTGTGGTTACAGTGCAGGGAACCGTGGGTAAGAAACCTCCATGTCAGAGTATTGTGGTTGGGGTTTCCCGGAAGAGTGGCAGTTGACACCTCTGGAATATTCATATATAAGTGCTTCAGTCAGATGGTCCTGAGTTGAGCGGGTAACTCAGGCACTATGAGAGCCTGGCATTCAGTCTGCGGGAATGTGTGTAACCTCCGTCACTCGAACCGCTCTGCAAACTGTAGTGGTCTTCAGCATCACTGGCACTTCCAATACTGTCCATTTCACCTGGAGTAAACTCCATTCCTTCAATGTCTACTTCTAAAGAAAACATAAGAAGGCACATTTTCAGAAAGCTGTAGCAACTAGTCATGGGCCAGTGTCAATCAACATCCAGGTGAGACCTGAATCACACTTCAGTTTCAGTAATTAAAAAAAAAAAAAGAGAACTGGCAGAGTAATTCCTGAGGAAAGAATCATCTTGTCCACCTGAGAATTAAAATCCCTTCTGTCCTCAGCCACATAAATATACTGCATGATATCAATACCGAATGCTTTCCCAGAACTGTTCCAAGCTGCACACAGACACTGATTTAGAAAAAAGCTGGCCCTCAAAGGCTGTCGTACTGCAGCACCATGCACAGTAATCCCACCGTGCAGGTGTTGGCTGGCCATGGTGTGACCACCTGTCCCCAGGTAACTGCCCCAAGACTGACCACTGAACCCCCCTGGGCCCTGAAGCAGCCTGGGCCAGTGTTCCGCACAGAAAAACTTCCAAATGGGAAAATAAGAAATGGCAAGAGCCAGCCTGAGGAGCTGTCTTAAATGAGAACCAAATGCAGAGAACCTTTGGTGATCATTGCACAGAAAATGTTTTAAAATTTCACAATAAATGATGTGGAATTAATTTATTCACACAAATGAATTAAGCCAAATAAGATTTTTTTTTCCATGAGAAAATATTATGCCAGCCTTACGAATAATTACACTAGAAATTCAAAACATTAAATGGTAATTCTTTAAAAAACTGGCAAAAGCACATGCAAGATAAATAGCTTTAAAAATACACACAATCTTAATAGCTTAGAAACTGATTAGGATAAGACCATTTTTCAAAGAATGTGAAAAAAATGTGGTAATTTTTTATTCTTCAAATCACATTATGGAATAATTTTGTCTGGGTTTTGTTGAAAGCTTGATTTTAGTTCTAAACGACACTTGCTTGTTTCCCTACCTCCCTTTTCCTTCCTGCTGCTGCAGGTCCCTTTGGGAAGCCCTGGCTCAATTACCTTGTTCAGAGTCAGTGGATATTGTTGATCCCATGCTGTCAGTGCGGATTCGCTCCATGCCCTGCACGGATAGCTGCTCCAATCTGCGCTTGAGGTAGCGGTGCTCCCGCTGTAATTGTTCTTTAATATTTAGAGCTTTTCGGTCCTGTTCTTCCAATTTCTTAAAGGGAGAGAAACACAGTAAGCTGATGGTTTGTACCCGTGTCAGAGCATAAATACCTTAAGGTCTTCTTCTAAAGAGTAATTTAAAAGCAATTTAAATATTTTAATTAATTAATATAAAGTTAAAATTCAATTTAGAAGTTCAATTTTTTTAGTTAGCATTCTGTAGAGGTCAGTACAATTTTAGCAGGCTGAATTTGTTTCACAATAAGATATATGGTTATAGGGGAAAAAATAGTAATAATAATAAAATCCCTCAGAGACTCTCTTGCCACTAGCAGACGCTCCTTGGCTAAGAGGGAATTATTGTTGCCTTGGTTGTGGGGAATATTTAAATCATTTTATCAGGCAAAACCGGCATCATCTTCGATAACTCGAGCGCAGCTCAGGTTTCAGTGAGAACATAATGCCTCTTCAGATGAGTCTCTTATTTCACCTATCACCATAAAGGAACCATTGTGAGCCTCTGCATGTTCTCCCTCCTACCCCAGACCATGGAAAATTTTAGCATTTAAAAAGCTTCATTAACAATAAGCAGCGTTAATTATATATAGAAGGAGGAATTTACTAACAACTCTCTTTATTCTTGCATTTTTTTTCCCTTGAACTTCTGCAGAGCAAGTATGATAATTCTGTGATATCACCTACAAAGCTGGTGGTATTAATCCAAAACTTCTCAGCAAACAGCCTGTGAAAGGATCCTTCCACATATCTACCTAAAATCTCCCCTCTGACAGAATAAAAGCAGGTATCAATTTTACAAATAAAATGAATACTTCACACCCAGTAAAATGTGCTGCACTGTTGGTCCAAATGCAGTAACAGGAATAGCATCTTCTAGTATTTGAACTGAGCCCTCTTCCAAATCACTGCTAGCCATTTAAAAAAATTGATTATATAATTAGGGAAAAAGAGTATGATGGGATTAAAAGCATGAAGGATACACAAATCAAAACACCTTTTATTATCAAAAAAAATTATCTATCTGATGCAGTAATTACAGGTTGTAGCAGTAAAAGCACTTATAAGAGTGAGCAGATTTCTCTGTGAGCTGTGTTTACACGATCACTGAGATTTAGGAGATGTGCAGAGAGTGAATACAGCTGCTGAAGATTCCTCCCTGCCGTCTGAATGAACCTAGGCTTGGTTTTCTGAGGAGAGCAGGCTGGGACAATGCACAGCAAACCACAAGCAAAACCCTTTCAGAGATTTTGCTGTTCCAATGCAAGCCTGAAATAAAAGTATTTGAAAAAATAATTGACACTCTTGAACGGGGCAGTTTCCTGGCTCAATGAAATCTACCTTCTTCCACCTCATTTTAAGCCCCCTCCCAGGCAATACACTCTGCAGATACTCATCATAGGTGGATACACAATGTTATAATAAGAAAAGGGGTTGGTACATCCATGTACACAACAAACCAAATGTGCCCAATTGATCAGACTTCCTTTTCCTGTATTTTCCTGGCTGCAATCCCGAACTCTAACAACTATTTTAGGAAAGAACTCAGTGATTCATATCCAGGAGACTCAAAACCATCCAATCTTTCAGAGCAAATTTCAATATGTGGGGGGGGGTGTGCGTGTGTGTGAGAAGTTCAGAACTAATGGCTGTGTTAGAAATGCCAGCCGGGCACGGGCAAGCTCTGGCAGTGCAGGTGAGGGAGCTGACCTGACAAACGGGAACAATTAAGTGCTAACCCAGCTAGGACAGGTTCAGTTAAAATCTTAAAAAGAAAGGTAAACTTCAGTCTCGGTTTTCAGAAAAGGAGTACTTGGTGCCGTGCAAGACGGATCTGGAAAGAATCTGTTCCCAGCTTTTTTTATCAGCAGCTGAAATGGTAACTACAGGGCTAATCTCGCACACTCGCCACTTGTAAAAACAGTTTTTCAATTTGTATGCATAAGCCCATGATAGGGGGGCAGCCCAAGACAAAAACCACATGCAGTGCCTTTCATGCATGTTAGCCTGAATTATAAACAAGAGGCCAAAATCTCAAATGGTAAAAACAGGGGTTACCCAGCTGGAGTAAATGTGCTTAGAAGTGCTGAAAAAGTAGCTCTGTAAACTTGTTCACAAGAATGGTTTTGCTTAAATTAATCTTTAATTCTTCATATGAATCACACCCATTTCTGTAACTGCAGTGAATCTTAAAGCTGTGCATCAGCAGGCTCTTCTTCAAAATATTAGAAGATTACTGGCAGTGTTCAGTTTTTCCTGACACTTTTCTTGACCTGTTTCTCTGTAACACTGAAAAAATGCCAGATGAGTAATTATAGTCCTGGACACAGCAGCAGAAACCTGTTCTTTAACTTTTACATTTGAATAACTCTTTGTCTTATTTCTGCATATAACCCTGTTCCCTGAAAACAACGACAGTGAAAATGGGAGTGAAGGTGTCTTTGGAGAGAGGAGGCCTGAGGAATAATTTCCTTTGAATTACCTGTGCAAATGTAGAACCTGCACTGCTGCTGGATCATAGGCGAGATCTGAGGCTGTTTTTTGTTTTAAACTTGTAACAAGGGGAGCAGCAACTAACAGGAGATTGCATTTAATTTTTTGCTTCATTTAAATGAGAATCTAGTTAAGAAAATGTTGATGGGGATAAGGCTCACTAATAGATATGATCTTTTTGATTCCATTTTTTTTTTCATCATGAATGGGTCTGGCTTTTTTCATTTAAAACAATGCACTACAATGCTACTTTGCTCGTTCCTTAAAAAATTAATATATTAATCAAAGAACAGCTTTGACATATATTTTTTTAAATTATAGTGTAAATCATTAAATACACTAGTCAGTAACTAAGCAGAAATCACAAAATCACTTTATTATTTGAGATTGTAAATTGCAAAACACTAAACCTTGATACTGTGAGTGAAATCCTTGCAAGTAACAAAGGCCAATAAATCCAGAAGATTGCACATATGGATATGGACTTTGTGTGAAAATTTGTTTCCTCTCTACGGATACACATTCTGGAAGATTCTCCCTTAAAAGAAATAAAAACATGGATGAATGTTTTTACCTTGATATGCATCTTAGCTCTTTTCAACAGACTTAGAGTGGTGTGTCTGGTGCTGTCCGGCCCGAGAGGCACAAGCTGTTTTAGCTGTTCCAAATATAGCCGGAGTTTAGCCCGCCTGCAATCATTAAAAACGAAGAGCGTTGTAGTGGAGTTGCACCCGAACAGAATATCCTACATGCAAACACCATCTGTTTGCAGGATCTCTGTGCAGGACTCGAGTCAACGGTGGCTTCCTTTCCCCTCCCTTTGGCAAGGGTTCAGACTGAAAGGTCACTTGAAATGCAGTAATGCTGCTTGGCACACTCAGACACGAGGCTCATACCTGTATTTCAAAGCAGTTTGCTCAGCCTGGTCAGTCCCATCTTAACCACATGGGAGTATGCTCAGACATCTGAGACATCCAGGCAAGGCTGCACACTCAGCCCACGGCTGTGTAAGGAAAAACCCTGGGATTTTGCTCCAATGCAGTGATTTCTGCAAGCACAGACAGAGCTGTGGGCAGCTGCAGACTCTGATCCCCCTCTCCCCATTCCTATCCCTGCCTGCTGCAATAGGACACACTCAAACTATGCAAGGCAAAGGCATCCACACAGCTCTTCACAGCTCAGAGCTGTTTCCAGCCATGGTTTATCACTGTATCGTAACAGGGAGGTCCTGATGCCCCTTCTTCGCCCTTCTACTGACCCACAATCCCCCGGAAGGAGACATTCTTCCTCTCACTGTACAGTGTTTGTTATAAACACACAAGAAAAAACTCTTCCAGCCATATTCCTCAACAACAGGGTCCTGCTTTCTCTAGTACTCCCTTGCAAGTATCACTACTGCTGCTCAACAGTCTCTCCTGTACTACTGCCATTAATCTATCAGTAAAAAGAGAATGAACAAAGTACTATTTCTACAAATGTTTTCCACACTGTCTTTGAGAAAGCAGCTGGCAATACAACAGTCCAGGGGACAGTTGCTTCAACTACCCAAAACAAGGCAGTGGCCAACCACAGAACCACGTGCGAGTGCGTTTCTACAGTTACATCCTGAAGAAAATCTCTCCTGGCTGGAGAGATTTTCCTGGAATTCACAGTTCTTGAACAGGAGTCCACATGGTTCTGCAGTGAGAGAGGAATGGATGTGGAAGTGCTGTTTCCTTTCTGCCAGCCTGTTCCAGGCTGAGCAAAGCGATGACCTGAAGCCAGCATCCCCCTCACAGCTGTAAGAATAACTGAAGCAGATCACAAGTGTGAGGTGAATAATCATCTTTTTCAAATTTGCTCGATGCTGCGTGAAGGAAACAAACACTGCAGGGAATTCAACGCTTCTGGTTGAGAATGAACTTTCTTTTGAACAATGGGTTCAGAACCACAGCCCAGCATCAGTGTTTGAAATGCAGCTGAAGAGGATTTAATATGCACCAAATGACAAATTACACGTGTGTAATTGGAATGATTACTGCAATGTGAAAATAACCTGAGAATTAATGGTGAAAAAACCCAAAGCAAAACAGAATTTAATACAGAACAGTAATGGCTACATACTCACACATTTAGTTCTGTCTGCCTATAAATCAGCAGTGTACTAGGTAAAAAATCACAAAGCATTTCTACAAAATGGTTAATTTTTTTCTTCAAGCCACTCAGGGAAAAAGGTTTTTTGGTGAAAATGTGATTTAAAAGAGACAACTGATGACAGACTTTTTGTTTAGGCCTGGGGTTTGTTTTTAAATATATGGCTCTAAACTTAAGCATCTAAATGCTTTTATTTAAACAACACCAACAAAGACTGGCCTAAGTATTCACAAAAACAGTCCCATCAGAACCCCTGAGGCTGCTTCCTTAAACTGGGATATTGATCTTTAAAATAGTGAAATACCCAAATTAGGGACTACTGGTATTTATACAGAAAATCTTAATGAGGCAAATTTTTTTTGTGTCTGTAGTCTCTAACAACTACCTGGCTGGGTTTGCATTTTAAATACAAAACTTGCTTCGGGGACTAAATTCAAATAATCTTTTTGTTTTCCACATGGCCTCTAAACACACACACAATGTCTGCGTCACTCATCCCAACCTGGATGCAACTGTATTTAGACAGATGCCAAGAAAGTGGGGACTGAAGATAAAGGAGGATATGGGAAGGAAGAGGAGAAGGATAGTACCAAAGAGCAAATAGAGAGGTAAACACCTTGAAATGGAATGATCAATATACTTGGAGCAATTAAAAGTCTGATAAGGAATATAAAGAACTGCTGATCTGAGATCTACTTAGTATTAATTCTGGAAAACATTAATGAAACCAGACTATGTACTAAACTTATCTACCTCTTGCTATTTGAGGAGAGCCTGCTTACCACAGGCAGAAGAAGGCAAGGCTTTAGTGCAGTTCCTTGCCATCAGCTGGGGAGTTCACAGAAATATCACCAAGGTTCAGGGCCATAGCTGTGTGCCTTTTTAAAGCACTAGCTCTTTTATGTTACCTGCCAGCCCAGTACAGCAGGACTTTACAGAAGTGCCATGAAGAACATGGGGCTCAGTCTAAGAAGAGCACTTTAAGTGACCAGTGAGAAGAATTAAAAGAGCTGAATATTAACAAAAATGCTTTAAGACTTTTTCAGTACTACCAAGTGATAGCAGTAAATGTAATAAACACACTTGCTGAAAGACCGCCTCTAACTTCACTTTTTGTCAAAGCACTTTTTCTTTCATCTAATTTCTCAGCACCTATAAAAGATTTTAAAGGGTAAGCTTTACATAGATCTTTACATAAATGCAGGCATGTTTATGTGACTAATTCATATATTATAATCGATGGCATAGATTGTGAATGTACAAAGAGAAAACCAGCCCACCACAATTCCTGTGGTACTGGAGTAAATATCCCCACGTTTTTCATCTTGCACATCTTAGAAAAAACTGTAAGAATGTAAGAAAACATTTCAGGCATGTTACATTAACAGATCACACCAGCAGGAACAAGGGACTCAAACTTCACAGCAGATAAGTTGTCTCGTACAGACTCTGCCAGCACTAATTTCTCTCTTTTTCTGCAGGGACCTGACAGCTTTTGCTTTTCCTCGGCTGCTGTGACCACAGGAGGAGGGAAAGGGACTCACAGAGGTAATCACAGCCAGGGCTGCTTTGTGTTTTGCAGCTCACGCCTTAAATTCCACCTCAAAAAAATAATAAAAAAAAAAAAGGAAAAAAACAAAAAGGCAGCCTGGTGTCAGAGCAATGGGGTAACAGTCTCTGTGCAGGAAATGTGGTTGAAGCTGGGTAATTACGCTCTGCTCCAGCTTCCAACCCCAGCACAACGTCTTTGCCCACACCAAGTGTGGTGTCAGGCCAGGACACCAGTGCTGACAGAAGTGAGCACTTTTCTCACCTCATGTGGATGCACAGAAATATCCCCCTCATCACTGGTACTGAATTCATCTGGGAAGGTAAAGGTCTAAAAAACGCCATCCAAAATCCAAATCAAGCCTGCAGCTCTCTGTTTTGGGTGCAGCCCCACGTACGGAGAGGTGCATGTGTGCCCAGTCTGATTTATCACAGTGTCCTTTGTGCCAGATGATAAAGGGGTTTCAGATGTTCAAGGCTCCACTGTTTCTCCACAAGCAAGTTCACAACAGGGTTCTTTGAGTCTGCATTACAGCTCTTCTAATGCTTGATAAGCCCAGGCTGGTCAGCATTCCAGGGCAGTGGCCATGCCCAGCAGCTGCCCAGTGGTTCCTCACATTCATATGAAGGACAAAGCCACCTGCTGACAACTGACCCAAAGGATACCAGCTGGAACTGCCTTGAGCTGGTTTTGAATCCACATAAGCCATGACGGGCAATAGTGGCAGGGATTTCAGAACCCACAGCAGAATGAACCCTGGAGCCCCACAACATGCAGGGACAAAGCAGCAAAAATGTGTTATTAAGAATTTTCCTACATAACAAGGACATTCACCAGAAGTTCACAGGAAGACCACTCACTGACCCTAGTCTTTGGAGACTCCAGTTTGCTCCAGCGTTCAGCTATGGAAAGACAGGTTCACCACTTCTCAAAGGGTTGCCATACAAAGGTAAATTAAGATTTTTGACTCTAATCAATTTCAAAATTGTGTTAAATGAGTCTATTAAATAATGGTCAATAAGTTTTGCTGCACATATGAAAAATCCCAGATGCAAATCCATTGTAGCACACCAAGAAATGGAATACTAAGATGCAGGGGAAAAAAAAAGAAGAAACAAGAACATCCATTGTTCACCCTGGATAATCTTCATTCCAAGGAAACTGCAACAACTCCAAGAAATTCCTACAATTACTTGACAAGCGGTTGCAATGGGAACACAATACTTCTCTGTAGGGCTAAATAATACAAGAGGCAATGGCTGTGAATTCAGAGGTTCAGGATGGACATTGGGAAATAAATTTTTTATTAGTGCAGTGGTGCACAACCAGAATAGGTTGCCCAGAAAGGCAGTCCATGGAGGTTTTTAAGGATTTACCCAGACAGAGCCACAAACATTTCACAGACATATGTTCATGTCTGTGAACATGTAAATCAAAGATTGCCTGTAACATTTCAGCATTTGACTCCCAAGATTGCTCCCATTCATGTAACAGCAAAACATCCACAGCTGTGTGGCTGAAACCTGTGCCACTCTGACTAACAGAATGCTGGTAGGTTTGTGGAGTGACCTGATCCCCTGCAGCCTTTCCACAGGGGCTCTCCAGGGCTTTTTCAGGACCAGCACAGCAGAGAGAAATGGCCTGCAGCCAGTCAGACAGCAGATAGCTGTTCAAGCAGTAGTTGCACAGCTTTTTGACAGCAGCAAAGGTGTGTTTCCTAAACCATTCAAGTATAAATCTAGAGACTTTATTTGGAGGCCACTGAGCTGCACAAAGCCAGCTGCAAAGGCAAGCTGCATATCCCAAACAAGCTGCTCAACCCTCAGCATGGCACGCCTCAGCCAGGCCCTGGTGACATGAAATGGCCACAGACACTCATGATACAGGGTGACAGCACTGAGTTCCTGTGAAATGTGTGCCTGTCCATCCTGCCACCCCAGCTGGGCACTCCCTGGAGATGAACTTCTGACAGCCCTCCACATGTTTATGGTAGGTAGCACGGGGTTGGCATTTCCTGGAAGCTGCATTTGAAGACAAACAGTTCCCACTGTTGGCATCATGTTCCTGACTGCCAGAGGTCACTTGCTGAAAATGTCAGAAGAGCCATGCTCATCTGTTCCTGAATAACTGTGAGCAAGAACATAAAACTCACTACAGAGAAGTCAAATTCATGACAAGTGTTCACCTTGCACATCCTCCAGGTCTCACTCCACAGCCCCCATGGAGTACAAGAACGACTCTCAGATGTTCCCATTCTCTGCTGACCCAGAGTTGGCTGTAGAAAGGAAGGAGCAACTCTATCAGCAGTTTGTCATCCTGGGGGAAGTCCCAGAACAGTTCTGTCTGGTCCCCACCTGCTCCCTGCTACTAGCAGATTGCCCAGTCTGGCAATGGAGCTCTCCTGGCCATACTGGGAGGCATCTTAAACCTGCAGCATCTCCAGCTGATGGGCAGCAAGGATCTGGAAGGCTGGGAAATAGCCAAAAAGCTACTAAATGTCCATATTCCCACAATGCATGCCCTGAATTTCTCTTCGTGCTGGCTCCAGCAGAAGTTGGCTGGGTTAGATATGATGTTGTTCCACACACACAGTCCATGGTACCTCTCACACAGTGCACCACTGAAGCAGGCATGGAACAATGCTGGCTCACAAGGAGGCCCTAACTGTGTTTTCTGTAGGTGCCTTAGTGCTAAAAACACTTGTGTGGCTGAACATGTGTTTCAGATGTCCCAATTTTAGTCCATTAAATGAGCTTTGTATACAGGAGGTTGACATACTCTCAAATCAACTGCTAAATATATTTGTTTGGTGCTCTTCTGAAAAGAAAAGGACATTATAGATCAAACTCAAACAATGCAATCACTACATGCCACACTAGTGAGAATGACAGATAGATCTGAAATAGATGTAAAAATTAAAAATCTGTTGTTTCTGTACATTAACCATTTTGGTCCAAAAACCAGACAGCATCAGACCCTATTACAAGGCAAATTCAGTACAAACTTAATAAAACCTAAACCCCTGCTTCAAAGAATAGAAATATATTTGAAATGAATCTAGAAGACACATTATTACAAACTGGACAGTTACCTAAGCATTTCCAATTCCTTCTCTAATGTTTCACATGTTTTTCCACATTCAAACCTATCCTGGTGCTGTGCAATGAAGTTAACACACAAAGGCTTAAATATAGAGCGGTTACTAAGTTTTTCGTTTGTTGCATAATGACTATGTAATCTGGCTTACTAATGTACATAGAGTAAAGTCAGAGAAGAATCTCTGCACCAAAAATTCACTTCTGGAGTCAAATGTTATCCAGGTTCACTATGAACCAAAATAGTCTGGGCCTGAGCCCACAACTTTGGGTCAGAGACACCAGAAGTGAACTAATGGTTGTGTTTCCTCCTTAAAGAAAGGTGATTTTATCTCCCTGCCAGACAAGAAATTCAGCATAAATTACAGAAGTGAGCTAACTGCAATTTTAATACACTCGTGTTTTTACAGGAAGACCTGTCACGGATTTATTTATGAAATGCAAATACCTGCATACAGGGAGCAATCGAGTGTTAGAATCAGCAAAAGAAGCTCAGGATACTTGGTGACATGCGCTGGGTCAGGATGAACACAGACAGCATCATTACTCATAAACTTATCATTATTTCAAAGTTTTTTTAAAATGCAGAAAATGCAGCATTGAAAACTTCCCCATTGTGACTTCAGGGTTCACCTGCCACCAAGCTAAAAAGAGGGTGAGAAACTGCCTGCCTTCTGATACCTGCTTCAATCCCCTCTTACTGGAGCTTGACACAACAAGGCAACATCTCTTAAGGGCTGCAGCTGTTTTTATTCTGTGCACAGTCACACTCTAAAGTGGTGACAGAATTTTGCTGCAAATTGTTTTAATTCTACTGAAAATTTAATGTGTTCATATTATTAATCCTGGATATCATGGCCACACATGCAATGTAGGTAATCATGTAATTACATACCCAACTCTGCTTAGTAGAAGCTGGTACTTAAGCATACTTGCCTCGCTCCTCTTTAAGCTAACACTTTTATTCAAGTGTCAGGAATTACATATTTACAGCTCTACGAGACTTTTATACCAAAGACGACTCTGTACTAATTAAAACACATTTGTTTACAAAGACATTTAAAGAGATTATTTATAAACTTCCATCTTAAGAAATCACAGAAATTCAATCAGATAAAAATGGTTCTAAAGAAACCTATTTATTAATGGTCCAGACAGTACTTAGCATATCTCCAGCAAAATATTAAATATAATGGAAGGTAACAACCCTCCACTGCAATAAAAAGTCGTGTTTCTTTCAGATTTATTTCATTCAGAAACACTTTTAATACTTTCTCTTCTACAAAGGATACCTCAAATGCTTCTTTTTTTCCCTAAGGGATGCTCTAGCTCACACTTGAGCTGCACAATCTATTTCAACTACACAACAAATTTGCTTTAGTGAAAAGGAAAGAAAACCTCTTAGTATTAAAGCACTGTACCATAGCAAGGCACCCAGTGTGCCGATTGCTACGAGATGTGTGAAAAGCTTGCTCACAGCTGAGTGCCTTGGAGTCAAACCCAGAAAATGCAGTCTTGCTCTTACAGCAAACCTCTTGGCTTTTTACTATCCACGGAAAGATAAACCAAACACCAGTGTTCTGCAGTAAGCTGGGGATCTTTTTCATGTTAAAAACAAAATCCTGAAGTTTGTGCACTGGTGAAGATTTATCCAAGACTGTTTTTTGTCTGTGTCTAACACCTTACAGGGCCTCTGCAACTAAATTCAGCAGTAAAGCCTGGGTGGAAACTAACAGGCAGAAAGAGCGGCGAGTGCCTAATTGCAGTGATTGTTAGTGAATTAAATGCAACAGCCCTACAATCAGTGCAACCACCTGCTTTATTTACTGTGGCATTAACGGGGAGTTTCATCCTCAATATGCATTTCCAGCGTGCTGAACACTTGTGTGCATCTGTTCTGCTAAACTGAAACCAGCCACGTCCCTTCAGCGGCCAAGGCGTCTTGGGGTACCTCGGAAGTGTCCAAACATGGGATAACAACTGCTGCAAGTGCCTCTTTCCATCACAAGCTTTCAGAGTCAGTGCTGCTCTGGACTTATCTGCAAGTTTTCGTGTGAGTAGTGCTCAGCAAAGTCTGGTGCTGTTCCTAATGCTACGGAAATAGAAGAAAACCTCTGCTGCCTGTTAACACAGCTTATGATTTCCACGTTTCACGCATTTTATCACTCTGAAAAATATTTCAGTCCTTTTACACTATATCTAAATGCACACTACAGCAGTTCCAGTGCATTTTATTTACTTTCCCTTAGTGCCACTTCAGCCCACTTGCTGAGTCCAGACTCCACACTTGACTTTTACCTTTTTACCTTCCAGAAGACGCCACTTGTTCACGTTTTAGAACATATACATGGAACCAGAACTTATTCCTACGTCCTTCAGTACACCTAAGTTAATGGAAGCATCTGCAGTGCCACAAATACATGCATTTTTGGCCAGCTAAGCCTCTTGGCAGCAGTGCACAGAAAGCTAGCTGGGATGCAGACTGGGACAGGTGAATAGTGGCTGGTCTACAAGAAGGAAGATGCTGACTCCTAAGAGAGGAAATGCCTGGCAGACCTTGCTGCCCATGTTGCCTTCTTTTTCTGTCCCTCCTTTACCCATCCCTCCAGTAGCTCCTTGCTGAATGCAGTGACAGTTGCCTGTCCTAAGTTACAAGCACTGGGCTACATCAGCATTTCCTCACCTCTCAAAATGCCCACAAGCAGACTTTGATGCACTCTATGCTCTGGTTCCCACCAGAAGGTGAGCTGTGGTTGCCCACGTGCTGACATAAGACCAGCAACTAAGATGGGCAAACGACAGCAGCTCCTGAGGCTTGCTTTGGGCTGGAATGACCCTGCAAAGCAAGGTGGACAATGCCAGCATGAGACCTGACCAGATCCTTAGCTCTGGTGGCTGGCCAGACTGCCCACATGCTGTCCCTTCAGGAATGTACCCTGCAGCAGAAGCAGACAGACTGATGAGCTCCCAGAGTCACATCTGACTTCGGCCAGCAGAAGAAATAAAAGCCCTGTGGCACAGTTAGTGCCTGTTGCTGTACTGCTCCTCAACCTTCTCCCACTCGAGCTCTCCTGCCTGCAAAGTGAGCACGAGCTGTCAGAGGCGTGCGAGGTGTGACAGAGATGTGTCACACGACGGTGCACGCTCACCCACGTCCCCACACCACCCGCAGAGCAAGCCAGCAGCACAGGAGGCACTCAGAGGAGCACTTGGGCAAGGCAAGGCACAGGCAGGACTATGTCAGCAAGGACTCCAGGGCAGATGGAACACCAGCAGCTCTGACTGGTATCTGTTTTACCCACTGGGGAACCACAGCCTTAGGCTCTGCAGTTCTAAGAGCTGCAGGACCATCACCTGACCACTCTCATCTCCTCTCCTTGTTGTTTTCTAGATTCCTCCCTGAAGGCAGGCTCTTTCTCATCTTTCTCCATGCTTCAGCCATCCCACTGTCTTAAGCTGCTCTTATTTGAAGAGCAGCCATGAAAGGTTTAAAAGCCCTTCATTGTCTTGGGTCTTGGCGATAACTAACAGCAACATACAGAAATCTGAGATGTACTTCATGGGAAATGTCAACAGGAATTTACAAGCTATACAGGGATTCTCAAAAGCATCACAAGCAAAAGTAATGGCAGCTGGATATCATTTGTCTTTCCTGGATGGTATCCATCATAAATTTACATGTATGAGATTCTACATCCTTTGACCATAGGCAATAAATCTCTGACCTTGCAAGAATCTGAGGCAACAGAAATCAAACGTTATGCAAGCAGCTGAAACCCACTGCAGCATGTTTTTGCCCTTGTATGGATTTTTCTCCTGCAGAAAGGAAAAGAAAGGAGATTCCAACCTATATTTTAGCATTTCAGCCTTTAGGTTGTGCTCATCTATAGAGAACAGTTTTCTGTATTTTAAACCTTCAAAGTCAATGTCAGACAAATACGAACAATTCTTAGAGCTATAGGAAAGGAATTTCTTTTTCAAGTGTCTTCTATTTTTATCCCTGTTATCTACTGATTGTCTTTAACGTTTACCTCTCAAACACTTTTAAGCAACAGTGAGGGAGGTGTCACCTGGTACCACGAGCTCAGCATCACACAGTACCTACCTAATCCAGGCAGATGAACAACAGTGCCTTGTGGGGAAATACACCAGTGATGGAAATACCATCATACATACTGAAAACAGAGTCCACAAAAAACTAATCAGCTGTGCTTTTAATAAACTTATTTAATACTTCATTCAGCCAGCCTTCCACCCATTTGCTTCGCACATTAAAATGCACACATTGCAATTTAGTAGTCCTCCTAAATTAGACCTCTCAAACCCATCTGTCTTACTGGCACTCAAGTTCCTTAGATTACACTGCAGGGAGACTCAAGTTTGTCTGCTACCTCAGAATAGTGTCAGACCCAATTAGATAAGGAAAGTGCCGTCACAAGATTGTGCCACTACAGGATCAAGCAGTTGTGATTCCCACTTGAAGTTACATGGAGGCACACACGTGCTCACACACGCTGCCCATGGAAACCCCAGGGGTGGGTTAGGATGTTTAGCATTTACATGAGGGCAGTCACACTCTGGCCCTCGCTGGCAGTGGAGCACCACAAAGCAAACCTGCACAGCACATCCACAGCCATGGTGTGAGTCTGCAGATCTGCAATAGGTGTGCTGGCATTCGCCACCTTCCACAGTACTCTTGTAAGGAAATTTGTCAAGGACTGCAGAGAGTGGGTCAAAGAGAATTACATTTATTTAAACTGCATCAAGGAAGGAAAAGCTGCGTAACAACAACAGGTTTGCACTGGGTTTACACACAGAGGGGAACAGGATGATAGTGATAATTCTCCACAAATTAACCGTTCACCAACAGGTGGCTGGAGAGGATGCAGTCTGTCTCCTCCAGAAGTGGCTCCTGGGAGCTCTGTGTCCCTCTCACGTGGGGCTGAAGGCACAAGGTGCAGCTCAGCTCTGTGCACATGAGCTACACATTTATTGACTGACAACACCCCAGAGCAAGTCACTGCTTAGAAATCAGCGCATGGCTTGAAACCGGCTCTAATTATCAGACTGTTTCCCCACATCAAAATGCTAAGCAAGAACATCGTGTCTCAGGACAGCTGCCAACAGGAAGGATCTTAAAAAAAAAAAAAAAAAAAAAAGGCGGGGGGAGACTACAATGCTTAAATAAGCCTAGAGAAGTTGAGCTGCAGCACAGCACTAAGCACGGTACTGGGTCTAGTGAGCTTTTTCTGCCTAATTTTAAACCTCCCTATAGACCTAGTTATTTTGTACGTATGTCAAATGAGGGGAGAAATGTGTTCAAGATTTTTTTTAATACCACCGTATGATGCCAAATTAAAGGAGAGGCAAGTCAAGTTGAATTATTTTAGCTAAATTAAAAACATGCATTGCTGTCACACACTGAACACAAAGCCTTGGGATGGAAGACAGCCGGAATGAAGCAGCCTTTTCCTGCATCAACTTAAATGAGGGTGAAGCATTAATATCTGCAATACTGGATACCTATGACTGTGGTTTTATTGTATATTGTACTTCCATATCCAATTTAAGTAGCCTGAGAAATGCTGTAGGGACTCCACACTCCCACGTGCACAGGACACCAAAAGAAACAACAGCAATTCACACCACAGTTTAAAACCTCACCAGAGTTAAGGCAACTCTGTCTCCAGCACCTAAACAATTACTTGCTCATTCATAGTGGTAGGAGGTTTTAAGCTCTGATGAGGAAACTATCAGAAGGGGATACTTAGTGCTATGTGTTACTTTCATTTTTGCTTCTGCTGTTGCTTCCTCGGCACATGCACCTACCAAAGCTTCGTGGCCATCTTAGAGGGAGCAGCTAATGATGGCAGCTTGAGCATGCACAAATGAATTGGCTTTTTTAGGGAAGGAAGTGGTGGGTGTTGCTTTTATCAATGTAGATACTTGAGATGTGCTCCAGTGGGACAGCTGAGGTGTCCTGGGACAACAGCAGGGTGCCTGTTCCAGCCAACTGAAGGCTGGTTCAGACCCCAAGTGAGAACAGCAAAGGAAGAGAAGAAAAGAAATCGCACTGAAGTAATTAAGAATACATGTCCCCAAATGTCTTGCTGTATGTCTCCAACTCCCTCATTTAAACTTTGTAATTAGAGGTGAATAGAAGACAGTGAGGTGTATGTATAAACAAATTTAGGGGAGGGATTAAATGCACTGACTGTAATTAAATATGGTCACTTCCAAGGCTGCAATGGGTACTCTTACTTTCAGCTAAATTAAAAGCTGAGTAACATTTATTTCCCCCCCTCAACAAAAAGTGAGAAAATCTGGCATCATGGGACAGTGGAGACTAGCAGGTGTCTGACAGTCCTGCCTCCAAGTTTAGATATAGTTTACCACAGCACAGATAGTGCCTTGTTTATAATTTAATTTCCATCCTATTTCCCTTTCCATTGAACAGTGCAAAACTGGTTATCTCTGAGCCAGATACGGTGCAGTTGAGCAGAATCTGAAAATGATCCATATGGGGACAATAAGGTATGGAACAGCTTTCAAAACTCTAGCTCCCCTTCCCTCCTTCTTCTGCCCCACAAAACTCAGCCCAGATTTCTTAAGTGCAGTGTCCTGAGGTTACCTGGCAGTGGAAGGAAGTGCCAGAAGTTTGGACCCACTTGCCATGTGAGTATGTAAAGTCAGGCAGTGGGAACCAAGACACCCAACTGTCTACTTAAAACATCTCTTAGCACCTACACCCAATAACTGCTTCTAGCAAACATACACAACAAGCTCCCAAATTTCCCTAGCAGAAATTATTTGCTCCACCCATGCTTTCATTGCAGCAGTCAACACAACAGCACTTACCAATCGGGATTAAGTCAGCTTTCTTGGGGAATTACAGGGTTTGCTACCTTTATGTTTTGTAAATACCAGCTAATGTGCTATGTAAGACACAGAGTGTCTGTGCAGCCGGTATTTGCAAACACTGATGGGTATTCCTAACTTCAATAGGAGCTGCTGAGTCCTGGCAGCAATTACATGCCAGGCGAGCCCCTTATTTATTAGCACCTTGTATCTTCACTTAGTTACCCAGATTGAACCATCAAGGAAAAGAAAAGCAGACAAATCTGTTAGGCATTAATCCCAAGGTGGCAGCTTGGGAGAAGAAGACTCACCACTACTTCTCCAGCCTTTTACACGTGCTTTACCAGGTTCAGATGTAGTCTTTGACTGTTACACAAATCTGCTTTGTTGCTATAAGGTGGAATCTAATAAAGGCTTTCTTAATGTAGGGCATGTAGCCTGTAACTAGAGTTATTAGTTTTTCAAGTTAGAAGCATTGCAACATGACCTCATGTACGTACATCCGAGCCCACACCTCTTCTGTGTCGGCTGTGCCAATCGCCACGCGCTACAAAACTAGTCACACTAATTTGTGTAGAAATAACCTTGCGTAACATAAACTAGCATCAAACAATAATATCAGCCAACTGACATCCTTTGACAAGTCCTGTCACCCTGCCCTAGTCTAGGAGGATATGTACATAGCTCAGCATATGTAGTTCCATCTCAAAACACAGCACTCCATGAAGCCCGAAAACAACTCTCTCCTTCCAAATGTAGGGAGGGGTGGGTAAAAGGAATTTCTTATCCTTGTGGATTGCACAGTTCTTTAGGACAAGAGGACTGGATCCCATGCACGGGGGG
>VZTJ01004884.1:1844555-1856478 GCA_013397795.1 Orthonyx spaldingii
CAAATTAAACTTCGATGAAGGAACACAATTCTGCTTTTTCACATTTATGATCTGCTGTCTAAATGCTCATGCTCAGTACAGTTTCTGGAACCTTTCCTGCATCCTGTGCAGCTGCCCGGATGTGATGCAGGGTTCAGCCTGCAGGCAGGCACAGCTCCTACTGAAATTCCCTGGGCTGAGTCGGGCCCACAGTCTGCCACATGCTAAACCATCGTGTGTACCAAGGGGAAAAAATATAGATTAAAAACTACTTGACCCACAAAGGAATTCTGTGCAGTAAATCTAAGCACAAGTGTCTGCTGACAGAGACCACGAGGGAAAAGGAGCATGAGCGGCACCAGGGAAGTACACACCGTTCCATTCAGAAAGAGGCATTTTGAATTTGGGACCGGGCCATGGTATATCCAATACCCAAGCGGGGTAGTCACTCCAGGGAAAGGAGCGCTAAAAATAGACCTACAGATGCCAATGCAGCATGGAGGCAGGGAGAGGAAGGGACAGGACAAGCAACTCTCAGGACACAGCCACCTCCTCCGGCTGAGGTTGATTCCTTTTTGTCTACTCCAAGCAGCGACACTGGGACATGAATGCTCATGACATATTTGGGAGAAAGTAAGCCAGCCTCCTGCAGGTGTGAATCCTGAGTGCAGAGCCAACCTTGCCTTAAAGAGCCACGGCTGCACTCCTGGCTTTCAGGCACATTTGCAACTTCTTCAAACCACAGCAGGTACTGCTTTTGTATATTGGTCTGTGGGCTTCCACAGACTTGACTGGATTCCCATCACATTATGTAAGACACATTTCAGAGGCCAACTTCTTAAAGTCCATTAGTTGCCTAAATACCTTTAAAAAAACAAAAATCAAATTCCAGCTCACTTGTCCAGATGTAGCTAAGCAAGCTCAAAAGAAAACCCTTTTTAAAAAAAAATACCTAATTCAACTTATTTTTTTCTCCTCCAATCAGGACAGCAGTCACTATCAGGCCTCTCTTCCCCTACATGCAGGGAATCAGCACCTAACTGTCCTAAAAGTACCAGAAAGTCTGGCCCATCCATCTCTACTTCGTACAAGTCCAGTCCACTCTCTCTACCATGCTGGATGAGAACTAGCCAGGTCAATTAGCAGATGCTGAAAACATAAACCACCTTCTACATAGTCCATTAGAGGCTGACACACAATGGACTTATGTTTGAAGAGAGGGATGAACAAATTCAAGTGGAAAAAAATGCATGCACTTGGTTTCTCACCCATCTGCTCCCTGCTGGCTGCTTGGCTGGCCAGGAATCACACAGCTTTCTGGAGCCCAGACCCAGGACTCCACTTATGCTCCACAGTTCAAAGCTGACATCAGCAGGAAAAAGAACATTACAATTGAGTCCAGACTGTATTATAGTCCCATCTTTCATTGCAAAATAGAAACTTTGTCCAAATCATGAGTATGTGTACATCTCTGATACCTGTAATATAACTTCCTGAGCAGATTAATTGCGAAGCTTCGTCTGCTTAATATACCCCTCCTTTACAAACCAGCAGTGTAGGTAGGAAAAGACATTTGTTGGGGGTGCATGATCAGGTGAGCTGCTATGTGCCCTGAAAAGACAGCAGTTCAGTGTGTGAGTATTAACAGTAGCTATTACAGCAGGTACTGCAGGACAAATCACAGGTCCAGAAGCTGACAGCCCAGAGATGGGGAAACTGAGGAAAGAACAGCATTTCAATGGAAAGTTTTAAACCTTCCAACTTCTTTAATTCCATAGATCTGCCAGACTCAGAAACATGGGTCGCTTCAGCAAAAGCACAGGATTAAATCTTCAGTTCTGCGGGTCCAATTCTTTACAGACTCTGCTAAACAAGCTGCACAAAAAAATTCCTACAGAGACTTAAGGGGCTTTAAGCTGAGATTCAGCCTCGCAGTGGCTGAGGGAACACCAATCTCCTGCCCACTACAGCTGGCACCCTCAGAGAAGCAGTCATAGCTGGGGAGGGGGAGCAGATGCCCAAACCACAGTGGCTGTCAGCTCACAAAAGGCAAATCACAGGCTCCTAAGATATCACCTTGCTTAAGCAGTGCAAAGGTATGTTTATTGCAATTCACTGGAATTGTAATAAACCACTTCGCACCAACCAGATGGTGCAAAAAAAGTTCTTTTCTTGACGAGAAAACCAGAAGACCTAGTACAGAGGTTAGATTCCGCTAGCAAGACAATGTGGTTCCCACCACTAACGTAGCAGCCACATTATCTGGATGGTTTATGTATAATCTGGACAGATCCTGGAAATGGCAGCAATTTTTATAGACCCATTATAACAATGAGATCTGTCCCAGGTCAGTAAGACCCATCCAGCACAGCACTTTCCAGGCAACAGCAGCCAAAACTGGATGCTTAGGAAAAACATTAAACTGACAGAGAAGTGAACCTGTAACTGCTCTGTACTGTAAATTAACAGTGTAAATTAACACTGTCACTCAAAGAAGCCATCCCACTCTCTCCCCATGCTGGCATCAGGGTATGTCTGTGACAGGGAGCTGGCTCAGGAAGGTGATCTGGCCAAAGGAGGAAGCTTCTCCCCTCCTGCTGTGCTGGCAGGAAGTAGGACCCAGGAGCACCAGTGTGCAACCAGGGCTGGGGTGAATTCCTGATGGAAGCAGAGCAGTGAGACACTGGGTGATCCTTCCCTGGAAGGACTTTACCTCCAGCACCAGTTCAGAGGTTCCCTCAGTGAATGGTGGCACCACAGACATTCAATATGATGGATCAATGCAGTTACAACTTTATGCTGCATAACAGCGCTAACCACAATGGTAATTTGTGATTTTGAAAAGGCAGCCTATAATAAAAATAAACACTAAGCATTGTTTTGGTATGCTATTATTTCAATGACCTTTCAGTTCTGTTTCAAAACTTCCAAGTTTATCACCACCTGGCAATTACATGCTTTTCATTAACCCTGCAGTTTACCACCATGAAGAGCCACAGAGAAGATTTCAAGACATCCATCTAGGCATTCTCTCAGCTTATATAAACTTTAAACATCAAGCAACTCTGGTGCGTGAAACTTATGTACCAATGAATGTAACTGTGCTCTTCCATCTGCAATTCCTCCAGGAGAAAACCACCTACCAGGACTTAACTTCAGAGGCACCCACTCTATTTATTGTATCAGCTAGTGTTGTACATTGTAATGCTCCCATCAAAATATATATTGCTCATCAAACCTATGTTTCTGTAGATATCCATTCATACACACGATGATGCAATATAGGAATTTTTTTCTTGCAAGATTTTAGATTTAAGGACTGCACAAAACTCACATCAGTATTACCTTCTGTGCACATGGGAACACTTTCAGTCGCCCCCAATCAGCACTCTACACAACACATACATTTAGCTCCTCTGGGAAGAAAGAAAGGTTTGGGGTTTTTTCCATCTTTAAGGTTTTGCAAATCACTGTGTCTCATGTATTGCCCATTCCGGTCTTGCACTTCTAGAAGTTCAGGGCTGTCTCACCCAACTGATTCAGGCAACCTCCACAGCAGTCTCAGCTCAAACAGCAATGCCTGGTTTTTACCTCCATCCGGCTCAGCTCACCAGCTTTTGTTAAATCTAAGCCTGGGGACCTGGGACCTAGATCAAGCCATACCAGGGTCACACAGCACTTCTTCAGCTCATAGGGTGCCAGTCTGGGGACAGCAGCACGTGGCTTGCCGATTTCAAGGTACACCTGTTAATTTCCTCACTAATTCTTAAAAGCTGTTCTTTAAAATCATCATGTTTCACAAGCTGTTTTCAAAGACTTTGCCAGGGAAAGGGCAAGATCCTGAACCCTTCCTGCAGCAGAGCTCCTCAAGGCCAAGCAGGACTGAATGACTTTGTTACCAAAGAGGTCTTGATGGGTTGATCCCAGCATCCTTTGTCAGGGCTCCACGTGCTTGGACAGGAGGTGTCTTTTCCTTGCACAGCTTTGCACAAGCTGGGGAACAAATCCATAGGTGAACAGCCAAAGGCACGTTTTCCCTGCCTTCACTGAGCAGTGTAGAGATCCCAGTCTTCAGGGGGATACACCTTGGTTTTTACCTTCTAGTGTAAAGCTAGTATAAACTGATGCAAATAAATGAGATTATGCTGTGTCTTTTAAAGAAGCTTATGTCTCTCATGAATTCTTGGGTGGTTTTTTACACTATCAAAGTTGAATTCCTCTATACAGCTGTCAGGTCGATTAAAAAATTTCCTTGCAAAAAGTCATGATTACTAATTTACTTACTATTTACATTGCTCTGTAAAAGCCTACAGATCTAATGGTCTGGCTGGAAACAACAAAAAATACCTACATGAATATACATGCATATGTTTGTCATTAAGAACTAGTTACATCCAAGTGCCACTCTGACTAACCTGTCTGTAATTATTAAAATATCTTCTAGGACCTCATCTGTCCCTAGGATAGAAGATTTCTTGCCTTCCTACTTTTTATTTAGGGGGTTTCCTGTTTCATGGCTCCAAGATGCTGACCTTGATCACACAGGACCAAAACAAGACTGCTAGTAGAGGCTTAAGTCCTTACAGAGTTTCCCTATAATGAACACACACTGAAGTTCTGAGCAGGGTATTCTAGGGAGACTTAAAGCAGAGAAAAAGGAATTTCACATACGAATTACTGACAAACAGTTTACCCTAAGTGTAATCTGAATTCTATAATATAATGAGATTTTTTTCATGGAATTACATTCCTGCTTTCATCTGTCTTTCTGTGAGCACCCCATCAAGAGTACACAGAAAAGAGACCCAGCAGTAGAAAATGCAAAATAAAGTGGTGGTGCCAAATGACCGAGCCAGCACACACAGAGGTCAATCACTGCTATTCTCACTGATATCAAAACTGGAGATAAAACCTCTGATGTGCAAGACCAGCGCAGAACCCAAAACAGCACCATGCACAGTACATGGCTACCATGGCTTTCCAGTTACTGGCATCCATGGCCACCCTCATGCAGGACACAGTGGCCCTGTAAATGAGGAAGCCATTTCCCTGCCCTCCAGCACGGAGTGCAACCCTCAGACACCACGTGAGGGACTGGGCACGGAGGAGGACATGCACAGCCTCTCCTCTCGACAGGCTCCTGTGAGATAACCAAGTGTGTCTTGCCAGAGCAGCATCATGGCAGTGCTGAGTCAAAGGCGCTGGTCCTGGAAAGGAGACACCTCCAAAATCAACATCCAGCGCTTCCCAGCTGGCAGGGCAGGGCTGCACCCGAGGGGAAGACAGGCTCTGCTGCAAGGACCAGCTGCTACAGGGACACACCACAGCTGTGAATCTTCCATTAAACTGTGCAAGACACTTGATAGATCTTAATGTAATTTTAGTAAAACACAGGGAAAAACGCTCTGATTGGTATTATCTGCTCATACACCCACAGTGCTGGAGGAGGGGGTTGTTAAAAAGAAGAAATAAAAATTGCAGGAGTCCTTCACACCAATACGTCAGGCAGCTAGAACTGTACACACCTCATCTGCTTTTGTGAACACTCATTTGCACATACAAGGATCTTGCACTAATTTGCAGGTTCTCACCAGGAATAATAAAAATCTGGCTTCAAGTACAGTTTAACTGCAGGAGGCACAGCAAGTAGCAGCAGTTAGAAACATTAGTTGTATAATCACAAGACATACTGTGCAGTTTACCTATTTTGACCTTGAGATGGCAAAGAAAGAAAAGGTAGCAAAGCAAGTAGTATATGGTCCAGCTACTACAAAGATACAACACAGAACTGAAAGTGAGAACAGCGATTGAACAATTAATAGATTTTCCTTCTGGCCCTGCATCTGCTGCAAATGCTGCTGTGCCTCATTTACTGTGCTGCTTAAACATGTTAAGGCAGAGCAGAAGGAAAAAGAGGAAAATAACTGCAGGAAAAAGAAAAGGAATACACAGTTTAGATGACAGTAAGTTCATAATGATGAAGCAGAAGGGGAGGAAGAAACGGAACAGAAGGAGAAAGAATCGTAGTTGGGGCCAATTTCTTTTTTTTCTTTTAAAGAAGTGTGACCGAAGGACAGAATTTTGTATGCAGTTATTTTCCTGAAGACTCTGTCAGCAGAACTTCTGCCGGTCAATGTCACTGCCTTAGCCAATGCACTGCATTCTGCAGCCCAGGCCTGTGTTTGTGAGCTTCTCCAGTTCCTCTCAGCTCTAGGATGACCACGTGGCTATCACGCAGAGCTATAGTTTACTCATATTACAATTAAACTACAGGAAAGCATGTAAGCATGCAAGGGAAGTGATGGTCTAGCTGCTACATAACTGCAGCCACAGAACAACACACAAAAAACCCCCCACGAGTTCAATCTTGTTGTGCCATCAACCACGTTTCACATATTTAGAAGCATGCAAATAGGTTTAAATCATATCCACACACACCCCCCTCGCTTTCTCTGGATGCGTGAAACCCGAAAGACCACAAGCTACACGAAAAAAAGAACAAAAAACCACCCGAGTGGGAGTTTATCCTGCTGCCTGAACGGTGAGCGGAAGGCAGCAGCCCCGCAGCGAGGGTGCCACAGCGGGGAAGCCAAAGGCAGAGCCAAGTTTGCCGTCTGTGCTCCCTCGGAGCAGCGCTCCCGGAGCCTGCAAACACACTCTGACACGGTAGGACACAGCTGAACGCTGCCTCCAGAGCGGGGCAAGCCGGGTCTAAGGTCTGTCCTGGTTAAGTCCAGCTTTTCCCGGCGCTGGATTCACCGGCCCGGCTGCGGCTCAGGAGGTACCCGCTCCCAGCTCACACACAGCTCTCCGGACAGGACACGCACCAGCAAGGAAGCAGACGGAGGGGAAAAACGGATCTGTGGGTACTTACAGGCAAGATGAAAATTAACTGAATTTTAGGCATACTTTAAAAAAAACATAGAATAACCCTGTGTGACACATTGTTCCCGAAAATCATTCACGCTAGTCACAAAAATACTTGGTACTTGTAGCATTTAACACCTCTAGCAAACAGTTCCTGCAATCAGATTCTTTGTTAGTAACAATTCGGTTAACCAGTTACAGCATTAATCAGTTCGAAGCTAATATTAGGATGTTTCAAAAAGAGCAAACCAAACAACAAGGGGGAAAAAAAAAAGCCAAATAATACTATAATTGTTAGGTTTTAGTTAATAAAAAAACTGAAACCAACTTAATAAATTAGTGCAGAATCAAAACAATTTCAACAAAATGTTCTTCAATAAACACGGTAACTCAAATGTCAGTCATACATCTTTAAATTAGCTTTTTTTTTTTCAAGACTTACCTATGTTTTTCTAGTTCGTTGTGTGATGACCTATTAAAAAGAGAGAAGAAATATTAGAGAAAAGGATAAATAAACCAAGATTTAGAATATTCAAAAGCCAATACCTGCATAAGTTGTAAAAGAGTTCTCTAAAATATGTATTTAACATGGATTATGAAACAGCTTTTCTATTAAATTGGTTCACTTTTACATCCCTTAGATTCTTCAGGGTATCAACTTAATTTCCATGAGTAAACTGTAGGTTTGGGGGGGAATTATAATATGTTTGCATTTATTAGTCTTCGATGCATTCAGAGACAGAAATGAACATAAAAAACTGAGCAGGTTAGTAATAAAAACAGCCCACGAGAGTTTTATCTGTGAAGAAAAATTATGAGGGGGCAAAAAGTGTTAGAAGATCTAAATGGTAACAGGTAAGAGCAAAAAGCACCCAAAAAGGCAGCTTTCAAGCCCATGGAAAAGCAGAAAGAAAAATCAGCAGCTAATCACTGCTGTTGTTGTTGTTGACATCCTAATTGCAACAAAAGAGGAATCCTCTTAATTCTTCTGAGTCTACAAACAGAAAATAAAACCCAAAAAAATCACAGTCCCTGTACCGACCAGTATGTTATCCTCTTCCAATCTAGTCAGATTAGAGATTTTTCTTCCTCCTCAACCGATGCCTCGGGTTTTTTGCCATTAGAAGGCAGCCTTAAATTCTTGGAGGATTCTTTTTGCCATTAGAAGGCAGCCTTAAATTCTTGGAGGATTCTTTTTTTTCAAACTGATTCAGCTAAAAATATTCATTTTATTTATTTACACAGCTCAGATTAAAAATATTCCTAAAATGAAGTTACTGTCGCCGCTTCAGAACCAGCAATTTTCCATACTTTCAGTTTTGTCCCACTGAAAACATGCCCAGCACGTAAGGATCAAAAGATGCAGAGGCGGTGGCAGCTTTTAGGGCTGGCAGATTATGTCAGAGCAGCTCTGCTGGAGCCTGCTGCAACCCAAGCCTGCAGCTGGGCACGGGGTGCAAAGTGAGGGGCCTTTCTGGAGGGCAAGTGCACAGTCAGTCCCTCCAGAGAGCAGAGGCATCCCAGGGGGGTCAGGGAGCCTTCCTGCGCAAATGCTGCCCGGTGCCTCTCCCTGCACACACCCCAGCTGCTGGATGCTATAGCTGGGTGACTGACGGCAGAGCATCACTCCAGCCACATAGAGGGAAAAAGAAAGCAAAGCTCACACAAGAAACATCCAGTGAACAAACCCACGAGCACCCGATCTCAGGCCAGTGCAGCTGCTGATCCTGCAAGGAATTAAGTGAACTGCCCCTCTGCGGGTAAAACTGAAATGCGTACAAGGTTCAGCACTGATGCTAACCTGCTCTCACCAGAAAGCATCTCAGTGTTGGTACCAAGACATCAGTTATGTCAACCATCACCTGGCATCTTTTTCTCAAAAGCCTATGAATTCTTTATGTATTTTTTCTTAAACTTGTTGCATCAAGTGAGCCATGATCACGTAATGTGTGTATTTCTACAACGCCATTTAAGTGCTCCTGACCAATTCAGCACCAACAATGAAAGTGTTATACACATATTCTGTGCTACATTAATAGGGCAAGGTGGGCTTGGTCATTTGGCTAACAGGATATTGTTTTTATCTTCTGCTCTTTACACAGAGATCAGAGTTTTTCTCCACACCAACATTCACAAAAATTGACAAAGACTATGCTAAATCTACCAGTGTTCACAAACAGGAGTTCAGGAGGGAACCATCGTCTCCAAACACCCTGAACGGACTTGTCAAAGGCACAAAGACACTGTTCGTAGGGAACTTTGGAAGACAGAGGAAATACAGGCTGACCTGGATTCATCCCTATGGCATGAAGTCCTTGGCATTTCTGGCAATTAGACACAAAGGTGAGCACGATCACTCCAAATGGCCCATTCTGAGCTGCCAGCTCACAGCAGCTCTGACGAGCACACACAGGGACAGCACGGGAACCTCTGGCCAAGAAATTCAGTCTGCACAGAGTGTTTTGCTGGGCTGAGAGAGGATGCAGTGAGCAGCTGGCAGTCCTTCTGCATGCAGCACACCTACAGGGCACTTCTGGTGCATGAAGGGTGACCCTGGTGTTCTCCTGAGGTCTGTCCTGCCAGCCCAGCGCTGGAGCGGCCCAGCCCGGGTGTGCCAGCTGCCAAACGGAGCAGCAGTGACCATGTGCCTCTTGGCAGAGCTCTTGGGGACACAAAAGCCTCAGCGATGCCTGCAGTGTGCAAATGTGGGCACCAGCCACACATTTCGGGAGGTGTCAGGGGCTGACTAATGCCTCAACTATCAGACCCTAGACCAGAACCAAAACCAAGAGTCCTGACATTTACCTGAGAATTGCTCCATCTACAGAGCAAGTTAAATACCCTATTACAAGCATGACAGGGGTTTCTTTGGTTGGGTTTGTTTTCAGGAGAGATGAACCTCTCTCAAAATACTGGTTTTTATTTTCTTCACTGTCTACATCACCGTATATCACAAGAATATCCATCTCCTGCTGTTTATGCAACCTAAAGTGAGAGGAAAAAATGTAAGAACTGGTGAACTGGTCTGCACACAACCCAGTACCCTGTTTCAAAATGGAGTCTTTTATTACTTTAGTAAAGATAAGATGTAGGCCACAACTAAGCAGATAATATGTATACATGTATTTATATGAAAGAGACATATATGACTGTGGTTTTCAGGCAAATAGTCTGCAGAGCCTTTCAAAAACAGCTTCAAGAGAAGGAAGACTTCTGGTGTTTAACTTAGGTTCACTCTATTAACAGAGTTCATATCTCCATGAAAAGCTTGGAGAAGTTGGGGGTAGCAGTGATTAAAAAAAAGGTGTCAATAAAAAGGTTCAGATAAAACTAAAGGGAAAAAAGCCAACAACAACAAAAACAAATCAGCAAAATCACAGATTCAGAAGGAAGGGATAATGAACACTGGTGCTTAGACTTCACTGTTGATCTGAGACAGCTATAACATCCCTTTAGCAAATGCCAAGCAGTTCACTAACTATAAATTTTATTTGTGAAGAAATTGTCAAAAGATTTGAAAGAACAGGGAGGAGCCAAGTAAATGCAGCCATTGGTCTGCAAGATGTGCTGCTTTCCACAGCACATCCCTAGAGCCATCCCCCTCCACCACCTTCCTTTCCCCAAGAAAGGAAGAATTCTAGGTATTGGATTTCAGCTTTTGGTTGATGCACCATTCAGCAGACACACCTAAGCAATTCAGACAGGTGCTAATTGAGATGGCAAGACTAACACAGAAGAGGCAAGGGCCCCTCCACGTCCACTGCTGCCAGTTTATGATGAGCCAGCAGGAGCTGCCCACCTGCACACCAGACTGAGATTTCACGATGCACAGCCTGTTTCAATATTGAGACACCTTCTCTTCTCCTCCATCCATTTACCCCACTAGACAAGGCATCTGCTCAGCAGGATGCCAGCAGTTCCTGACAAAAGCAGGGATGTATGGCAAGGCTGCTGACATTTATTGCCCTGTGTTAATGGGAGCAGGTCTAGACCGTGACTCACCAATACACCACCAGTTGCCAACGCATTTTAAAGCACTACACAGGGAGCAAAGCAGGGTAGTTAACCAAGTGCTTGACACAGTGGCAGCACCTTACCAGTGCCAGGGCTTTCTGGTGCAGACAGGGCTGCCAGGGTGTTATACAACCCATGTGCAGGATACAACTCCACCTAAGGTCGTACAGCCATGTGAACTGCACTGCCAGCACTTCACCTTTTGTCCAGGCCAAAAGAATAAGAACAAACAGAACAAGAAGCTTTACAAGGTGCTACACCTTAAGTGTCTGCACCCAGTTCCCACTCCCAAAAGTGCAGGTGTGTAAAAGCACAAAGCTTACACCTGCAGTCTTGCATGAATGTGACTGCTGTGCAGCTTTTCACTGAAAGGATCCAGATTCGTTTCCAGGAAATTCCCTGTCCACATACTTAACGTGTTGTGGGATGCACCTGCAAATACTACAGTTCACCACGCAAAGCACAGATAAACCTGAACACAAGTACATGTCCTGCCTAGTATTCACTGCTTCTGGGTTGTTGGTTTTTTTCCATTTGTTTCAAACTGGACACATTGCATACAGCCTGTCAAAGAAACAGCCTGTACGGAATTAATCCACTAAAAATTAATTTTGCATTCTTCTCATAGCAAAATTTAACCGGTTTTGCAGATTCAGCTGGGATCTGGGAACCAGGCATACTGGCACAGCCTTGATGCAGAGTTCTGGCTCCGGGATCGCATTCAAGTTGGTGCTGCCACATGTTTGCAGTGGCCAGGTCTGAACGTGCTTCTAATACAGTGGCAATTTGTTTTCCTCAACTGCACAAGCAGTGCAGCTCCGAAATATCACAAACTGCAGTTTCTTAGGGGTGACAGGCCCGTTGAAGAAATCTGTTTTATTGGGACTAAAATGCATTACTTTAAAACCAAATGTGGCAATATCAATTGCTGTCCTAGCTTTAGCAAACCCAGAAAGATCTATCGAATTCAGAAATCCAGGTGACAAATCAGAAGAGCTCTGTCTGCACAGTCTGCTTTGCAGTGTTTTATTCTTGGCCTCTCACAAAAAAAAAAAAAAAAAAA
>VZTJ01004884.1:1856510-2030819 GCA_013397795.1 Orthonyx spaldingii
GAAAAAAAAAAAAAAAAGAAAAATAAACCAAAAATCAGGCCCCAATCCCTAAGCTGCTTAGTGTGGGCACAGAAAAACATCTGCAGAGAGCAAGGGACTTGCTCTGCGGGCCACAGGTTCACCCTCACCATGAGCCAACATCAACAGAGGAATTCGGACATTAGGCTCTGTTTTTATTTGAAAATCCAAATGCCGCTTTCATCTTTTTCTACATAAAACCCTTTGCCAGAACACAGCACAAAGGACATGTCTATTTATATAACATATGAGCAAAAATATTAATTAATTAATAGACACAGAAAATATATTTATAAACCGGCATTTATTTTGCTCCCTCTCCTTCAATAAACCAGCTCCCAAATTAACAGGCCAAACACACTGCACCACCGACATTCAATTCCTTTCTCTGAAAGTAAATTTAACCGTGACCTCAGTAGACTGGCATCTAACACTAAGATTTTGGTTTTCATTTTACCTTATTTCTGACCCTTTCATGGTGAAGCAGCTGCCTGAGCTCCCCTGTGCATGGGCAGACACACACCTCAAAAGCACAAAGAGCTCAAGGTACCCAACACCTGGTGAGTGTCACTGCAGCCAGGGCAGAAGAAAGCCCAGCTATCTGCAGCATTGCATGTTCCTCTGTCAGAGTTGCCTTGTGAGCAAACGTCACCAAATTTCAGATTTGTGTCGCATTCCTCCTCGGCACATCGCACACGTGTCACCTATCCCGTTTCCTTGGAGCAAAAACCAAGCCTGACTTTTGAATATTTGCTATTAACAATTTCAAGGTACAACAGCACTAAATCCAGCTGTTTGTTTTATGCCTTTTTTTAAAATTTTAAGTACACCTTAACAAGAATTATTAGACTGCATGGGACTGCTTTAGGAACTACATACAGCCACTGCTCTGCAGAGACGTTTATTATACTGTAGTCAAGTACCTGATAAGTATTATTGTAACAAGAAGATGTGACCTAGGTTTACCTCCCTGCAAAAGATAATATTGTGGCTTTCTTTAATCTCCTGTCCTCTTCACAAAACAAGAATCCAGTTTCATTTGCCAGAGGATTTTGGTCAAAATTACTGGGGGGAAACAGAATCTCAGCTGAGGACATGGTACAAACAGCAAACCAGAAAGAAAACAAAGCAGTTTGGTTTGTGTGACATGGGAAAGGGCACATCACAGGAAACTGAGAAGAAAAAACATAACATCAAGACATTTTAATGTGCAAGTGAAAAAGAAATGGCTAAAAACTGTGTCTGATTGCTACCAATGACACCGAGAATATTGTTTATCAACAACCACTGTCAATTTTGATTCAAACCTAACAGTGGACAAAGCAAAAATGTTAAATTCCTACAGTGGACAGAAAGCTTATAGATTTTGGTTAAATAAATGTAATTCTGCTGGTATTTTTCCCTGCATGAATCGAAACCTGCCAAAATTAGTTCTCACTCAATTGCAGTCAAGAGGCCAGGCAAGCTTTTAGCCCAGGCCAGAGCATCCTGTCCCAAGGGCAGGCAGCCTCCTGCCCCTTCTCCTGGGGGTCTGGGCGTCGCCAGCCACCCACAAGGGATGGAGGTCTCATCCTAGGATTTCTCACATGGACATCACCAGCACCTCAGCAGAGGAAGGAGGGGTCCCTCAGCGCCCTTGCTGAAGCCCAGGGCAGATGGAATCTGTCCCTGCCTGTCGCCCAGCCTGTGGTGCCTGGCCAGCACACCTGTGCTACACAGGGTATGCTCTTCCCCCCACAGGCAGGCACACGGGGGGGAAAACACAGAACAAAGAAGAGTACAGCACACCAGGCTTCCTCACATCTGACAGTTTTTCTCCTCCTCCCCTCTTTTCTCATTTTCCAAGAATAAGGAGATGTTTCTCATGCTTTTATGTATGTATACCTCATAAAGCATGAAAAGAAATACATATGTGCATGTATACATCTCTCACGTTTTAATCTAATCAGATGCTGCAAGCAGCAGGATACAAAAATAGATAATGGAAACAACAATGCCCCTGCAGATTTGAAATGTGCAGTTAGCTGCTCCTTTCCTACTCCTCCAAACTTAAGTATGTATTTTTAATCCAGAAAAACAATGAAATAATAAGGCATGAATTTCAGACATGCGTGCAATCCCCTGTATGCAATCAGTTGCCTCCCTGCATCTGATTCTCCAAATCCAGTGAGTCTGAAAAATGCTTAAAGTGGAACAATATGGACAAACACTTTGTCCAGTGGTTCACATCACCTACAACCACTCCAGATCCTCTGAACTTTGGCCAGTCCTCTCCCTCTGTTAATCTTTGAGTTGCTTAGAAAGAATTAACTGTGTTACCAAAAATTCACTCCAGTCTGGGGCTCGACCCCTATAGCCTCTAAGCTCCAAATAATAATAAAACAGTGATGCTGGCGTACATCATGCATTTTGCACTGCATGTTTAAATGTGGGGGTAATTTCTCCCCTGCAAATCCAAGCGTGCAGGCAAACACAAGCAGTGAGTGCTGGACACGGGTACAGAGCCTGTAAGGACAATGCAGAGGTGCCCCCAGGGCCCTGCTGCTGCCCCTCTGTCCCTGAAGGAACAGGGAGCTGCATTAAAGCAATGTGCCTCTGCTTCCCACACCACTCAGCAAACCCAGTGTCTGTGCTGAACCAAGCCAGCCACTGTCCTGGCCAGCAGTGACCGCTCTGGAAACCATTCCCCGACAAGCATCGTCCTGTCCTGTCACACGGATGACCCATCCCTCATATAATCACTGCAGCTAGAAGAAAAGAAAGTGTAAGTAAATGTATACACTGCACACTGCAGGATGGCATTTTTGAAGGTTGCCACTGCTACAGAGTGAGAACCAGAGCAAAACGCCAAACAGGTAAATAAATAAAAATCTGCAGGCAGAAGAAAAGCAGGAAGGTAACTACAAGTGGATGTGTGTGCCTCAACTTTAATAACACTAGCAAATCTGTAACCAGAAATCTTTTAATTCTGCTGTATTTGATAGATTACAAATCCTCTCCTAAAAACTCCTGAAAGCAGCTTACAATTCAGACAAATAACTATTTTGCACGGGATGACAAGAGCCCTAAGATCAGAAACGATGGAATAATAGCTCTGTAAGTAACACAGATTTCTTGAATGCAAGAGACAGACAAGAAACCTGTACAATTCAAGGTGCAATTTGTAGCTGGAAATCCTATGAAATCTGTTTTGAATTTTTTTAAAGGCAGTGAGCATACTATATATGAAAATAAATAAAAATCTTAAGGAGCAAAATGTCTCAGGACACAAAACACTCCTCCCACTCCTGATGACTTTCTCTTTTAAAATGAACCGTCTTCTCATGCTCCATGATGACACAAAGAATTCAACTAAAACTAAAAAAAAAGTAGGAGCGCTGCAATTAACAGCCCCCAAAATGGTTGCCTTGCTCGGAGCAGGGGCACGGGGGCACAATTTGCTCCCCCTCGGTTATCTTCGAGACTCACTGCTCGGCCGCAGCAGGCATCATCAGGGCGCTCAGCAGCTCGTGGTTTTGCTCAAGGAGGGAGCTCGCTAGCTTTTGATTTCGGTTTGCACCTCCGGTGCCCCACGAGCAGCTCCTGGCCATCTGCCCGGCACCTCCCCAGCACCATCCGACCCGGCGGCGCGGGATGCCCGCCGGAGCAGCGAGAGCGGGCCTGCCGGGACTCTCTGCTCCTTTGGAAAACAAGTCACGTGCAAACCAAGTTCATTTTAGGCTATTCTACGGGAGCCACCGTCCAGCGTGACCATGCAGAGCATCGCTGCCCCGGGACGAAGCAGGCCCAGCAGGGCACGGTCCTCGGTCCTCTCCGGAGCAGCCCTGGAAGAGCAGAGCAGCGCAGCGCAGGCAGAGCCCGGGGCTGGCTCGCTCCCGGGCAGTGTCCCTGTAAGACAGACAGCCTCCCGCACGTACACAGCCGCTGCCCGAGCAGCAAACAAAGCTGCAGAGCCTGCGCACAGCAGCGCTCGGCCCGTGCCATCGCCGCGCAGGTAGCGGCGGCGGCGGGGGAACAACAGAAGCGCGGCGGATGGGCGAGCACCGGGACAAACAACGGCCCGGCCGCGCTCCCCGCCGCCTCTGCGGCCGGGCGGAAGGGCTGGAGAGCCGGCGGGGCGGCACGGCCCGCGGGGAGGGCAGGCTCGCTCCAGCACCTCCTCAGCCCGCACCTCCCGAGGGGCTGGAGGGCGTGCGGGGGGTTCCCCCCGCCGCCCCGCGCACGCTCCCGCCCCGCAGCCCGGCGCCGCCGCCAGCGGAGGCTGCATCTGCCCGGGCTGCCGTGGGGGAGGCGGCCGGCTCGCTGCCTGCGGTTTATAAATAAATGCCGGGGGGGAAATTAGGTGCCATGCAAAGAGAAATCTGGGTGGCGATTATGGTGCTAAGGTCTGCAGCAAAAGCCGCTGTCGGCGAGCGCGGAGCAGAAGGAGCGATGAGGGCGGATGGTTCAGAAGTGCAGTGAGTACTAAGGAGATGGTGTACGCGTGGCAGTGTTTATATGAGAGATCAAAACAGAGCCAAGCCCATCCAGGGGAAAAATGGCGACTACCGGGATGGGGAAAACTGAGACACTGGATTAGTTATTATTTTTCATAAATGTATGCACTGCACATAAGCTAGACACATTGGAAAAGCTGACGATTCATTCTGAAAAAGCGGTGCGTCTATTACCTGTTATTCTGGGATTTTCTGGCCATGGTGCCTGCCTTTGTTTTCTTTCTGGAATAGTCACTATCGAAGGGTAACACTGATGCATAGCCATGTTCTGCTTCTAGGGACAAAGTCAGCATTAGTGGCAATATATTTTTTCCATGCATTTTTTTCCTCCTTTGCAGGAACGCTAGGGTAAAGAACAGAATTTTTTCCGGTTGATTTGTTTGGATTTTATTCCGGCATCTCTTAAAGAAGCGAGACAAAAAAAACGTAACTCGGTAAACCAAAGGAAAAAAATAAAAACCAACACCGAAGTGTCGAAATTAGGAGGATTATTGGAGCGCACATTAAAAACGAGGCGGATCATGCAAACCCTTGTCACGCTGCGCTGGGGGAGGGGAGCTGCCATACAATCACCGACTGCCACACACGGAGCGGCGAGAGGGCTCCTGAGCGCTGCCACACGCACCGTCCCCATCCAGGGCGGCACCAACACCCCCCGCTGCCTTGCTGGGGGCGTTATTTATATCAAAAAGCCAAGATCCGAGCAGCGATGCTCCCCCAGCGCGGTGCCGCCGGCGCAGCCCGGGTCCCCCCCGGGCAGGTGCGAGCTCGGGGCCGCTGCCCCGGCCCGGCCGCCGCACAACAAAGGCCGAGAGCGGCTGGGAGCGCCTGCGGGTGCCTGACCGACTGCCCGCCTGCGCCCTGTACCTCGGTCTCTTCGCTCCAAGTACTCGGCCGCTTCCAGGAGGATTAACAGGGAGTTCAATTCCATGGCTGCCCGTCCCGAGCCCCCCGCGCCGCGTTCACGCGCGGGGAACGTCCGAGCCCCGGCTTTAAGACACCTACAGTTGACACACGGCGGACGGACAGCCCGCGCAGCCAATCGCGAGCCGCGTACCGCCGCGGGGCGGGACGCGCGGAGGCGCCCGGGCCAATCGGCGGCCAGAGCCCCTTCCCCCGCGCCGGGGCAGGGGATGTTGACAGATCCTCGCCGCCCGCGCCCATTGGCTGCCCGTGTAGTAACAATTTAGAAGCCGAAGCTTAGCAACAGCACGTGGTGGCCCGGCCCCCGCGCCCGCTCATTGGCCGCTTCCTTGCATGTTAAGTAGGCGGCGGCCGCCCATTGGTGCTAGGGGTGCCATGCAAATGAGGGCGGGGAAGGGGCCAATGGGGCGAGAGGCGCGTGCCGCGCGGCGGGAGGCGGGGAGCGAGGCGCGGGCGGCCAATGGGCGGCAGGGGGCGTGGCGTTGCCGTGAGGAAGAGGCAGGCGGAGGGGCGGGGTCTGGGGAGGCCACGCCCTCCCGCACGCGCCGGGCGGAACGCGCCGGGGGGCGCGGGGGAAGCGTGAGGGAAAACGGGAAAAAGGGACGCGGCGGCGGGGGAGCCCGTGCGGGAAAGTGTGGCGAGAAATGAACGGGAACCAAAAAGACGGTACGAACGGGACGCCGGAGAGGCTGTGAGAATGCGCCTGGCACGTGCATCCGTGACCCCTTGCGGTGCTCAGGCGAGAGAGGAAGACGGCGGCGCTGTAAAAACACGCGTAGGGATGTAAGAGAATCGCTAAACTCCCCACAATGGCCTAACCTGCTGAAAAAGAGAAACAGTGGAAAGCTCTCAGAAACGCAGCCCGAGTTGCTGCCAGCCTTCCAGCCCTCGCCAGCATGTTCAGCTGCCTCTCGTCATCTGGATACACAGAAGCCGTGTACCAGAATAGCCTGGCTCCGGCGCGCAGGCTGAGCAGGAAGAGCTCAGCACCTCTCCTGTCCACACCACCCTATTTGCGCTGCTAACTCTGCATCCTTATCTCAGATAGCTGCTGCACAGCTGTTGCCTGAAACTGGTTGGTTTTAACACGAGCAAGTAGTTTTAAAATAGGCATATTTTAAGCTGTGCTGTGATCACACATTGATACATCTTCAGGCCAAAAGTGCTGAAGCCTGTAATCAGTCCTCCTGCAGGATTGCACTTAGGCACACAATTGGTCCCACTGGTTGTAATTGAACTGTTTAGGTAAAAGCTATCCAGAATATAGAATGTTGTCCTGTGTGTTTATTCCTTGGCAAAAGATGTCAGCCAGAGTTTCCTTTTAAGAGGATAATAGCGATTCAGATTAAAACAAGGATTATGCTTTACTGTTTTTACAGCATTGTGGTAAAGCCACATATACATTACACCTGATCTTGTGTTAGTCTGTGTCTTGTTGCCCCAGATGCACAACTGTAGTGTGGCTCTTGAACATTGCTGAAACACAGATCACATTTTACTGCCATTTGGTCCAGGCACCAGGGATAAGAGAAAATGCAAGGCAGTGAAGAAAGCAGCATTGTGATTGTAGTTTAAGAGAATTTTGTATCTGTTTGGAAAAAGTCTGACTGTGAATTACCAGGCAGAAGGGAATTTGATGCATAGATGGAAAAGGTAAAACAAAATTGCTATAACATTTTCCACTTGCTGCTTGAACTGTTGAAATCCTGCTGCACGTGGGTGAGACAGTACAGCTTTTACTGTAAACCCATTGAAACTTATGGCAGTTTTACTGTTAACTGGAAGTAGCTTTAGACACTATTTGACATTGCCTTCTGTTACGAAACAGCATGAAACCATATATGCATAGGTCTTCTTTGTCCACACAGGAAAGAAAGTTCCCTTTGCCTGACCACATGCATAGGACACTTAGTGAGGAAGATGCAAAGATGCACAGATAAGGCATCGTTGTTCTCTACTGCATCCACAGCAGCACCTCAGATCTTCAGAACACCTATATTTGTATATTTGTATTCAGGTCTAAATGTATCTTAAACTGTTTTGTACACGTGCTGTGGAATCAGTCATGCATCCAGAAAGGCAGATGAATGTGTTAGGTATGTAAACACTTGTGTGAAAGCCTAGCATTCAGGTATGGATTTACTGAGGCTCTGAATGCCTGAAGTTCTGCCCCACCACACTGTAAGCACACAATTTTACCTGGAAAAAACTCTGGGAACACAGGGTTATAAACAGGCACTGCACAAGACAATGCTTCAGGAGGATACACAGCCCGAGCTGAGCACTCTGCTGAGCACTGCCCTCACCAGACACTCCTTGCAGCTTGGACTGATCTGACTGCTGAGCTGAAGCCGCCCTCAGCCTCCCCTGCACTCCCTGGAACCCAAACTCAGCACTTCTAACCATTCCCGGGGTAAAAACCATTGCTCTCTCTGCATTCAAATGTGGGCAGAAGTATTTTGAAGACAGTTAAGGTGATGGAGCACAATTTCACGTTGACATTGGCACTTTCCAGCGCCTTGTGCCTCCACATTTCCCTGCATAGAAGGGCTGCTTTGTGAAGTGAGGAACCACTGCAGCCAGCTGGGCTATGTGCAGGAGTAAGTGTCGTGCAAAATAGGGGCCAGGGCAGTCCCGAAAGGCAGCTGATCTCTGATCGTGGTGGCTCTTGGCCTCAGGAGTCATAAACTGTATTAGTCTGCTGGAACTGTAAGCATGTGTGTAACCCCACACACTCAGAGAGCCCCTGCTGATGAAATCCAGGGTAAATCCACACACATTTGGGAAGGACAGGGCTGGCTCATACCTAACAACCACTGACACACATTTACCCATAGTTGCATTGAAGGAGCAACACTGTGAAACAACATGTTAGAAAGTGCTGAGAAGTTTTATCAAGATTATTTCTCCTAGGGGTGAACTCAACCGAGTCCTTCTCAGGAGGCACCATAAAAGCTTTTAAAATACCTAGAAGGAATCGTTCTGCATCTGGTTTTGTTTGTGCCAGGGAACCAGGACTAGCTTTGGTGGTGTCAGCATGGGTGCAGAGGTGTAAAATGGGTGTGAAAGAAGATCAACCAAATGACTTTAAGAACTGAAGGACGGGCTCTAAGATAGATGTGTGCTCGAAGGCTTTGCAGATTTGTGTCTGTAAATAGCTGTCTTCCATTTCTACCAGCAAGCAGCAGGAACAGCTGAGTGCTGAAGAAACAGCTGGCCTTCAGTGATAAGGGGTAGCTGTCACTTCATGGTGAAGTTTGAAAAACTTTATATTTAGAAGCAGAAGGGAGAGCCATCAGCAGCCACACCCTAAAACCTGAACTGTTTTGCAGTTTCTTTGCTGCCTGCACTTGGTGACTGGAATGGTAGTATTTACAATTTAAAATGTTGCAGTGCCTTTCTTTTCCAAAATCCATCCTGTGGCATGACTTGGCATGTGAGTTCAGTGACATTAGAACTACTGACTGCCCCAAGCTGTGGTGAGGGCAGAGATCTGAAGATGATGATCAATAATTCAAGAAACTTCATTCACTATTTCCCACGTATGGCTTTAAAGAAATTATTAGGCCTACCCGGCTTTTCAGATTTGGCTCATTGTATCTACTGCATGTTTCTTTCTTTTATCTTTTAAAATTCCATAGTACTGCATAGTCGTATGTCCAGAGATAAGTCCTTCACTGTGCCTTGGACTCCATCCCTCTGTTTTCTTGGGTGTTGCAAGGTTTAAGATTAGCAAAGACTAACTCGTCTGCCCACTTAGGAGGGGATCTGCACTCAGGGCTGGCACTGACAAGTTTCATCTCCCTGACTCACTATCCCAAATTCCATTTAATTTCTCATCTTACCTGTGATTCAGATCATGAGCTCTGTTTCCTGGATGCAGAAACCAAAACACCTGAAAGTTGAACAGAAGGAAGTTTCAAAAGTAACAATTTTGTCAGTGCCCAAGCTCAGTTTGGGACATTCTGATTCTATTTACTTTGCCAAGTAAAGCAGTTCTCCACCCCTGATCTGAAATGGCAGGTGTCACTGCATCTGCTTGGCCCCATATCTGGACTGCTGCTGGTGCACTTGTGGCTTTTAGTCATCACTTTATTTTACGTGTGGTTTGCTTTTGGGGTGGTTTCTCTAAGTTCAAAGTGCCTGAAGATGGGTGGCAGCCCATCAAAGAGCTGTTTTCAGACCTTAAAGCTGAGGTTATGTGACATGAAGGTGGGGTGTCAGGGTTAATGAGTTGCTGCTGCAGTGTTGAGGGACTATGTCATATGGAGGAGTCATGTCTGTGTAATCTCACCCCGTGAGCTGTCTGGGTTGGTCCCCGACCTGTCATACCCCCTGAGCTGCACCCAGGCGTTGCCTTCGAGAGCAGCTTGGTCCAAGGACCACAACAACAAATAGTATGGATACTGTGGATTCCTATGGAGCTGAGTGGCTTCCATACATTTGGTGGGCTCTCTATGTGAAGCTCACTAGCCCAGCTTGCTGCCTGGCCTTGACCAGTAGTTTGCTGCAGTGTTTGAATCACCAGCTTTCCCAAAGCAATTGAATTTTTCCTGATTTTGCTTGGGATTTAGCAAGGGTTTATGTAACACTATGGTACACACATGCTTGAAAGCCAAATCTAAAAAGAAAAAGTACTTCAAACTGAATGCCAGTCCCTTGTAACGTTCTTTTCTTGTTAATTGCTGTTATTATGAAAGACAACATTTGTGTCTTAGTGTCCTTGAGAGTTTGGCTGCAGGGACCTCGCACACCCCTCTCTGCCAGCACTCCCTGACCAGCGAGACGTGCAGTGCCCTGACGCCAGGCCCTGCAGCCATTCCTGTGATCAGGCATGAAATTATTCTTAACTGATTGAAGTGAGGCATAGATTGAAAAGCTCGAGAGACTCTGATTTACTCCATCATCCTGCTCTGCCTAAACCGTGCCTGGCAATTTTAAATAGCATCATCCCAAAAATCCCCTCTGACGCTGCCACACTGAAAGTTCTTTACAGAAGGCAGTGGTATCACTGCTTTCATTTTAGAAGACAAAAAAGAAATAAGACAGGGGCAAAACAACGGGCCAATACCGCTCAGCAAAGGCAGGGGAAGGGTTGGGAGGATGGCTGGGCATCCCAGTGCCCAGTCTGGCATGTTTGGCATTATGATATACTGCAGAGTAAGGATTTGTTATGTTATTTCAGATCTGAATCTCAGACGTGTCATGGCCTTATTACATTCTCTTGGTGTAGGAAAAAGGCCTTGTATTGCATTAATCTTCCACAAGGGGCCTTGTGTACACTTGTATTGCATTAAGCTTCCACGAAATATATAGACCAGTGCAGTGCAAAGTGGCTTTGAAGAAATCATGGCTCAGATCCACTTCGTTCGAGTGCTTTTGGGGGCATGGGCATCTGCCTGAGGTCACTACTTGAATGAGCTGGTAAATTAAACACTTCTCCTTTAGCTGATAAAGTCAGGCATTTTTGTTGGGTAACTTTGACACAAGCATATCATATAGCAGTAAAGGAATATTCTACCTCTCTGTGATCATCTTCTAAGCTGCCTTGATGCTTAGCACCCTGCTGCAGTCTAGGACAGACAGAGAAACAGAGCAGGGTTGTGCATATGTGCTACCAAACGGAGCTGAAACCAGCCTGCCTTTGGCAAATAGGATGTCCACTTAAATACAGAGGCAACTGTGAGCTTTATGAATAAAATTAGGCAATGGTAACACAGTCTCAATTACATCTATCCTCTGAATGTAAAAAAATAACTTTTTCTTACCCAAGGTATCTGCAGTGTATCTGTGTAACTGTCAGTCATGTCTTCTGAGTTTATAGGAAGAAGCTCCAATAAATTCACATTGGTCTTTGCTGTGAAAATCCATCCAGATACAGAAAATGAGTTTATGCGTCCTATGGAGACAAAGTAGTTAGCAGCCATTAATTTATACAATATTCGTTACAGAGGAGGAACCAAGAAAAAAAAAGGTTATATGTACAAATTTAAGCATGGAGATTTCTCACCTGGGTGCTTGGACATGCAAAGTCTGCTGAGTTTTAATCTGGGTGAATCAGCTAATGAAATGAGAAGGAAATTAAAGCTGTACCTGCGATGTCTTTCCATAAACCCATTCTCCAGGAACCAAGTGCATGCATACCTATATGGGAGAACAGGTTTTGTCATAGGACAGATATCTGTAACATATTAATAGGCCTGCAGCAATTCTGTATGCAAATTGTTGAGTTCTGTTCCCAGTAGGGAAAAAATAATACCTAATGTGGCTGATGCAAATCTGCTGCCAGCCACAGGATTCTATCATTTGTATCAGCTGTGATGGAACCAAGTGAATCTGTGATGGGAAGATTGCAGGCACATCCCATATTGTACAGTAATGATAATACTCTGCATTTCTATAGCGTGTCCAACTCACACATTTTAGACTGCTTAGTCAAGATTTTCCAGTTCAGGCACTTAATAGATATTAATAATTAGGCAAATAAAATGCAGTTCAGCTGAATGATGGAGGAATCAGTATTGATCCTGAGTCTCATGCTGCTGGTATAGTTGGACCAGTATTATCGTGGTAGAGATAAGAGAGCTTGTCCATCAATACACACGTTTGAGAGAAGATCAAAACAGCCCAGGTGGTAAATAACCTGGACACTTGCCTGCAGGACCTAAAATTAGAGATCAGCACAAAGACTTGGCAGGTGAATACTCAGCAGATGCTGTCTTATCTCTCTATTTGCTTTGGAAGATTGGGGCTGACCCAAAACATGTTGAAATCAATTTGTGTCTTCTCCTTTATTTCAATAGGCTATGCACCAGCCTCTAATCAGTTGTGGGCCTAATTAAATGATTTTTCTCATTGCCAGCTAATTACTCCTATGGAGAAATGAAACTGAATGTTAGATGAGCACTCTGTAGGAACTGTATCTGTAACGTATGGTTTAGAATAAAAAATTATGGGCTTGATTTCACACTGTCTTACAGTCTCTTATTCCACCTAAAACAAGGACAATTTCCCACTCTTTTGTTGGTATGAGTACAGAAACTGAGAGAAGAGTCAAGTGGAATAACTGTAACAAGCTCCCTCCCTTATGCAACAAAAAAAAGCTACTGCAAGCAGGAAATCATTGGCTTTCAGCATCCAAGAGAGGAAGAAGCAATGCATTTAAATTGCAACAAGGAGGTCGGATATCAGCAAAATGTTCTGTTGGTGAGGACAGCGATGCACAGGTCTGGGATACCTGGGGAGCCTTTGGCATCTCCAGCTTGGCTCCAGCCTCAGGCAGGGGATGGAGCACGCAGAGACTTCCTGGGCCACTGTTGCCAGTGCCTGGTTGGAGTTTTGCCACAATTTGGGGCAAAATGCAAGGTACAGGACAAAGACAAATTCAGTGCCATCATTTTGTGGTGACAGGCCATTTGCTGTTTTTGACACATGGCAAAGCAGGAAATGGGAAAATGTGAAATCTGTAATTAATTAGATAATGGGAAATCAATCATGCTAATGAGTATCTAAATGTTGTCAGACTCCAATGATAGCTGTGTGGATAGGACTGATCTAGTGATTATTTTCTTCAGGAATCACAGGTGGGAGGCTGCATAGGTCTGGCCAACTGATCCTATGTGCAGCTTCCCTGTAATAATTCCCAGTTAAGCCTTCAAGCTGAGTGTTGGGTTTGAGGCACTGCAGGAGGCACTGAATCTCAGCAAAGGGAAGATCTTTGCTCAACAATCCCAAAAAACTTCTTTCACATAATGGAGGGGAAAAGGAATGGCCTCCACAAAAGGCACAACTTGCTGAAAGCAATCTTGCATGCAAAAAAAAAAAGCCACTTAAACGGCACTGTTTGTATGTGGACCAGAATTTAAGATGCTGTAGCATGTAGTGCTTACGATCGAGCCTTATGGGACACATACAGCACTGTGTCTGCAGAATGTGATATGTGCAAAATGCAAACATTCATGTGAGCCAGCAGTGCCCTGGCAGCCAGGAGGGCCAACCATGTTCTGGGAGCATCAGGCCCAGCATCGCCAGCCGGGCCAGGGAGGGGATTATCCCGCTCTGCTCTGGGCTGGGGGTTCTCACCTCGAGTGCTGGGGCAGCTTTGGGCACTGCAATATAAGCAGGATATAAAGCTGCTACAGAGCATCCAAAGGAGGGCAACAAAGATGGTGAAGGGCCTTGAGGGGAAGCCGAGTGAGGAGTGGCTGAGGGCACTTGGTCTGTTCAGCCTGGAGGAGGAGAGACCTCATTGAAGTTACAACTTCCTCATGAGGGGAAGAGGAGGGGCAGACACTGATCTCTGCTCTGTAGTGACAGTGACAGGACCCGAGGGAATGGCCTGAAGTCATGTCAGGGAAGGTTTATGTTGGTTATTTGGGAAAGGTTCTTCACCCAGAGGGTGGTTGAGCACTGGAACAGGCTCCCCAGAGAAGTGTTCACAGCACCAAGCCTGACAGAGTTCAACAAGCATTTGGACAAGGCTCTCAGGCCCATGGTGTGACTCTTGGGGTGTTCTGTGCAGGCCCAGGAGTTGGACTTGGATGATCCTTGTGGGCCCCTCCCAACTCAGGATATTCTATGATTCTATGATTCATCCTCAGGCAGGTGTTTACCCTCTAAGTGTCATGTAGGGTGCCACATACTTTGTGTTGATTTTAGCATTGGGAGAAAATTCCAGTAACAAGGTGCTAGTGAAATGGAAGAAACTGGGGGTCAGGATGGAGAATTTAACTTACTTGGTTTATTTGTTTTCTTTCCAGCTTTCCACAGGTCTATTTTTTTGCCTTTTACTTGGCATTGTGTCTCTGATCCCTTCTGTCCTGTTTTTGTTCGCCTTCCTTTGTTGCCGATGGTTTCACGCTGTTTCCATTCCTCTCCTTTCGTGTGACACAGATTCTCTTGCTGAGCCCCGTCCAAGGTGTTGGACTCCCTGCAGTTACAGCACAGAGTCTCAGTACCAGGGACATGACTTCCTGCTTCACTGACAGTGTCTGCATTGTGTAAGTGAATGTGTGTTTTACCAGCCCTCAGAAAAGCAGTTTCAGGGCATTACTTAATGGATTCTCCTTTTTCTACCTTGTCAGGACACTGGCAGCTCTTCACCCCTACTTCATTGTTGCTGGTCTCTTGGTATCTACAGAATACTACTCTAGATGATCTAGGCACAGCAAGAGAGCTTTGCTTAATGTGAAAACCTTACAGTCAACACAGAAAAAACAGACACAGGTATGAGAAAGTTGTTATGAATAAACCTTCCCTATGCAGAGGGGAGTAGAAACAGAGAAAAATCCCTGGATCTCGTTACTAGAGAGATGAGATACCTATAGTAACTTGGATATCTCGCATCCAGTTCAGAGCTTTCACCACAAAATGGTCCTCCTGTTCACTGGGACCAGGGTAACGCAGGGAAGGATTTTTACTTTTTTCTCCCTTTCAGATGTGCTAAGGATGGTGGAAGGTAGGACCTGTACCACACAACTGACACAGCAGTATTGGGACAGGGCATTTCACCACTCACTCCCTCTTGTGGGAAAGTCTAACGCATGCCAAGTCACTTTGTCACCTCTCTGTTTTTGAATGAAATGCTGAAGGTTGTTTGAAAGTGTTAAGTATATTGGCAGTTATCCCAGGGGGTGAGAAGATCACTAGTAGTATATTCTTCTATATAAAAAGATAGGTGTCATATTCAGAGGTGCACTGATGCGACTTAAAGCTTTAACTTCTAATAGCCATCTGTCTGGAGTTTGCAGACACCCCTGATCTGCAGCTACATGGTATTGGAATTAGCATCCTGACTCCTGTAAACTCAGAAAGTCCCTGAAGAGAGGTAACCTCTGATTGCTGAGCAACAGTAGTGCTCAGTTCTGAAACATTGACACAAACCACTCTATAGCTGTGCATGAGCAAAGGCTGACACAACCACACAAAAGTCTTTTTTTTGACATCAGGTAGAAAATCCTTATCTTAGGTCTGATTCTTCTGTTTGCATCCCTGCCTTTGCTTCCCAAATTCAGATACATGCTTTACACCAGACAGGCATGAAAAAGAGGTCAGAACTATCACCTCAGTGTGACTCTGTTTTCATTGTGTCTACCTTTGACATCTAATCAAACACATTAAACTATCCAAAATGCACACATCTGGGCTTCTTTGTAGAGTATGTTCGTTGTGTTTTTTAAAGCTTTGCTTACCTGTGGAGTCTACTGTTTATTGTATGATGCTTTTTGCCACTTAGGCACTATGCTTAATCAGATTTGTAAATTAATTCTCTCCTGGGGTTTCTCTTTGTGTGTTCAGAAAGCATAAAAAGCATTCATGACACGCTTCAAAACACACACTGGTTACGTTAGTCATCCTCTCAGCATAATAGTTCTATGGAGAACACTTTCAGTTTAAAAAAAACCACATTTCCTTTAATCCAGTTTCTTTCCCCTAGTTTTGATCCCTAGAGTTATTTTACATGTTAGTAAACAGCTACACAACACGCAAAGGCTGTAATTGCCTTTTTTTTTTTTTTTTTTACTAGAGGAAAAGAGCTACTGTTTACGTCTTGAAATATCTATTATTACTTTTTACAATATATTCCACTGAAAACATTTTCATACGGGAACTTTGCCTTGTTCTGGAAGATGGAAAGCTGGTTGTAAAAATGCACACTGCTGAACCACAACATGCTTTTCTCCTGCTCTCCCTGAGCTGTTCCGCCAGCCCAGCAGTCCCAACCCACGTCAGGGCTGAGGCTGGATGGGAAAGGGCAGCTTGGGTGGGGAGCACCAAACTCTCCATCAGTGCTGCCCGTACCTTCATGGACAGACCATCCCTCACACACTGTGCCCTTACCTTGTCACGCTGTTCAAAGCACCTCCTAGCCAACAAAACCCTTCTGTGGCAAACATTGCAAAGTGGGAAAGAAGTTGCACAGCAGACAATGTCACTAATGTTGGTGAGGAGGAGAGGGTGCTTGGCCAGCACTGCAGTGCCCCTTGGCAAGAAAGGAGGACTGCCGTGGCCACTGCAGTGCAGCCCGAGAGCTGCGGTGACAACAAACTGCAGCAGATCCCCTTGGAAGTGAGGGGTACTTCCCAGAAGTCAATTTCACAAACAAGAAGTCCACATCCACAGACAAATGTGGCTGCAGTCATCACTTTATGCCAGTGGGCCCAACAGAAAATCTCTCCTCATACTGCAGACTCACCTCCTCATACTGCACACTCACCCTTGTACTCTCTAGGAGCCTTATCTACACTCCCCACCCCAACCCACACACTCCCCCAATCTCTCAGCCCTTTGTGTTTCACAGGAAACAAGTAGATAAACCATAGCTTTCCATTTCCTAATTATGCAAAAAAGTAGAAACTCCTAAACTTTCAGCAGCTCAAAAATGCTGAAGTGGTTGGAAAAAACAGGCAAAGAGAAGACCTGAAACCAAGTGGGGATTTTACACTGGGATGTCACAGACATTACAAAGATGTGGGGTGTGCTCACAGCACACTCACTCTTATGTGTGTTTGCTGAAACAGCAGTGGATGGTAGGGAGAGCCCCATCGTTGAGGAAGGACCCAGCAGGAGGAAAATCTTTTGTCTGATGGAGCAATCCATGATTCTGAGAAAACATTGCGTTGATTGCTGCAGAGAGGAACTTGCTCAGCTCAGTGGGGAGGAACCTGGCTCTAGCACTGCACTCCAGGGGGACCCTGGGGATTTCTAGACAAGTTTTTGGCCAGACCACTTCTTTTCTCCCAGCCTCCCTCTTTCCCTGGACCGGTGCCTGCCTCAGAGCTGTGGGATAACCAGGACTTCATTCATTCTGCACCAGTGTGGGCACATGCAACTGCAACAAGTGCATGCAATGGAGCCCCAGCAAGAAGCCAGAGAGCAGCTATGCCTGTGCTGTTGGTCCCCCATTTCTGAGTGCCACAGTCACTGCCTGTCCCGTTGCCTTCACTGTGACTGGCACGTGTTTGTGTTCCTGGGACACCTGGAGAGGCTGAGCTCATCCCATCAGTGCAGCTGTTTGTTCCCCTTCTCCCTGGTTTCACATGTTCACTGTCAAATCTTCTCCTTCTTGCCATTTGGTTCAGAGCACATGGTTTAACCCTTTCCAAATTTTGACGCATTTGGTAACAATTTTGGGAAATGGGAAGGGCATCCAGAGAAATTAACCTGCAAGGTAGGTGGGCTGGTGATGACTGCAGCTTGTCAGAGCCCACTGCTGCTAGCAGGCAATGCTGCAGCTCGTGGTATCAGTACTTACAGAGCCCTTTTTTCCCCAATTCCTGTATCATAACAGCCTCTACAGGTCTCTAGCTTCTTGCTTGCTATTTCCTTGTTCAAATGTCTGCATTTTTTTCTTTTTCCTTGGGAAACAGTGGAGTGACGTAAAGGAAGGAGGATTCCCTGATTCTGGTGAGTTCTGGGAATAAGTACCACAATTGTCAGCCAGATGCCAAGAAACCCATGTCATTCACAGGCAACAACTCACATTTGTTTCCTTAGCAGCTCTTCTATTCTCCAGCACATTGTCAAGGACACAGAGAGAGGGCAGGTTCATCAGGCAGTGCTGGCCAGGCTGGCTGGCAGCTTGAATTTAAGGACCAAATCATGAACCATGGAGGACTGACTGGAGCAGGGCATGGGCAGGGCTTCCTGCAGCCTGTGCTGCTGCTTTGACATCAAACTACTCAGCCCCTGTAGGTTAATATGGTTACCAGTTCATATATAGGAAAAGATGTGTTAAAACACCAGTCTGAAAGGCAGAACTGTTGTGAGGACCTGAGCACCTTCCTCCTGAGAAGGACCCTTGGCCTGGTAGAGCTGTGCTGTCTGCAGGGCAGCTACACCACCTTGTCCTGGATGAGGTCCTGCTGCCCGTCCTGTCCCAAATCTGTCCCAGCCTCCTGCAAAGGAAAGCACAGTCAGCTGTCACGCTACAGGAAAATAAAACACAGGGCCAGACTGGTATATTTTATACGTCTGCATAGAGATTTCATCAGAGCTTGGGATGGCTCACCAAACCAAGCCCTAATTCTGTACATCAGTGGTGGACAAGCTCGGGGGACTAATGCAGGGACAGGGAGATGCTCAGTTTGTTCCCAGTGTGGTGTGTCACACGAGGCAGTGCTGCTTGGAGTGAGCATTGGTTATCCTGTATTGAAAATGGACACTGACCATGTGGAGCTCGGGAAATGGAAAAATATGATATTAATGCTGCAGATATTACACATTCCTAGCGATCTGCTACTGAATGGTGCCACATGGCTTCACTGCGTGATGCTTGTCCGGCACATTTGTTGCTCCAGTCAAACTTGGTTCCTCCAAAACACCCCATAGGCTGAGGAATTGCAGCTTGTCCTGTATGACTGTGAGAATCAGAAATTCATGGTAGCATTGGGTGGATCAGGAACATGGACTTTTTAGGTGGGGAAGGACTTACTCTCCATGCCTAATGGTGGCCTTGGGTGTGGATTGGAGAACCATGCAGCAAAGCATCTTGACTCCATGGGGCTCCTGAATCTTCCTGTTGTTTCTTGCAATTCCTTTATCTGTATCCATTGTGAAATGGGTAGTCATGCCCATTTCAGCCTAACATTGTCCTGTTTTCCCTCGGTTACCCCTTACACTATTACACATAGCAGTCATTTTTGCCCACATACATTTTTACTTTGTTGAGGCATATCTCACAACAAAAATCTTTCTAAGTCTGGTTACTGTGCTCCCTTATTGTGAATATTCATTCAGCACTTACCTTTGCCAAAGATGATGTAGTGCAAGCAGGTGTCACAGCCGTACTTTCAGCCGTACGGAAAACACATTTCATTTGTGACAGCGATCCTGCTGTTTCAGTAGAAAGGCTACCCCATGCAGAGATAGGCTGGTTAGATCAAACTGTACTAATTGCAGAGTGATTTGGAAATCTGTTCCACTTGCAAACAGAATGAATCCAACACTTCGTAACATTGAATTAACAAAGGTCACATTTCATAAATATTACCAAGCAATTTTCATAGATAATGCAGCAGGCTAGTTAATGATTAGAGCAGTAAACTTCTGACGTAAAGCCATGATGAATAAGGGGCATATTTTTACAGCTTCCGTTATTATTGCCTCGGGGATCTTAACTTAAGGCAGCAGAAATTATTAAGGTCCTACATATCTTTAAAATCTAACCAATCAGGCTATACCTGGTCTTCCCAATGGCTTTTGTATTACAAACTAGAAAACTCAAGAGATTATAGAGTATCAGTCAGATTCTCAATGGAAATAAAAAAAAAAAGCATGCTGGTCTCAATCCAGTTCTATTGGACTCTGCAATGCAAAAACCAGCTTCAGTAACTGGTGGGAATTGGCATAGCTCAGGTTAAGAAGGGATGGAATTCTCCCTCTTCCCCCACTGCTGGATCTGTTGGATCAGGGCAGCAAATTTCAGTAAAGATCTAGTTCTGCTCCGAAGACTGATCCTGGGGACTGGCTCCACTCCTGAGACTGGGTTCAACATCGTTTCTTAGATGAGAAGGAATTACCTGAGCAGTAATCTTGATGAAGTCTGTGGAATTAGCTCTGTAGGGAAACAGTGTTGTACATGTTATAAGTAAGAGAAAGCGGTGGAATGAATCCTGGGATTAAACAGAAATCTTGGGCCCAGGTATCAACAGAGAACTTAAAACCAGTGAATGTAATTTCCCAGGCCTTAATTAGGCATGTTTTCATCTGACAGCCACACACTCATAGACAACCTGTATTTCTTAGTAGGGTTTTATCTTCTGTGAGTGATTTGTGTCTGAATTTGATGGGTTAGATCAAATGTACATACAACTGTGGCACAACTGTCATCCAGCAGTGCTTAAGGGTGGAGGGCTTTGGGAATCAGCAAAATTCCAGTAGGAATTTTATATTTCCTTCATCCAGAAGAAACTGACAGGGATGGAAAGTGGCTAATGCCAGTCCGTAATGCATTTTTGAGAGAAATGATGTGTGAAACATGCAGCCCTTTGTGAAACATGCAGTGATGTCCAGATGCTTGGATGAGGAGATGGAAACTGTTACATCTCCATTTGGGAAAGCCTTTTGATGAGATGAAATATGAATTGTCCATGCAATGATACCATTTGGATATAACAGGTTTTAATTTTCAATTTTTAGATGTTCATGCTTTGAGGTCAATCCGGACATAAACCTAAAAATGTCATTCCTTGAAAACCTACTGCAATTAAAGTGACAGAAAAACCAAAACCAAACAAAACCCCAACATTCATGCAAAAAGCAGCTCAGCTAAACATAAAATAACCCGAATTGTGAAAGTCAGCCCAAAGCAGCATCAGGACCAGAGTCAGAAGAAACCTAGAAGGCTTTTCCCACAGCTGGACACAGGGGACCCCGACATGCAGAGGTCTGCAGAGTCACTGCTCCCTGGAGGGCTCACCCTGCCTGCAGCCAGCACTTTCTCCAGCCCTGCCTCCATCCCAGCTGGAACAGGCTGAAAAATAACTGGAAGTTTCTTGTCAGAACAGATGCACGGCACAGCCAGTTCTTCATTGACAAACGAGCAAAAGAAAACAAAATATCACACTGTCATTTAAAAATAGCTTCAGTGGAAATTCCGCGGGCAGTGCTTTCAGCGAGCAGAGATCATGGCTGATTAGGGAAGGTTATCAGTGTACCTGGTGCCGGATAAAACCCGATCCCGCTGCAAGGCGCTCTCACTCAGCCGGACAGACCGTGGGCTTGTGATGAATGCCTGAGAAACTCTAGAAGTTTTCTGATAATGCAGGAGTTTGAAACAAGGGGTTTCTGCTCCGCGCCTGCAATGCAACTTTAGGAAACTCCATGTGGTCTGATGGTGCCAAGTGGCTTTTTGGATTTTGGTGGGACAGGGCCGTTCCCTGTTCATGCCAAATGTAAGCTGGATTGGTCTGCACCAAAGTGGGGAGAGCTGTGCACGGGTGATCACCCTGTAAATGATAGAGAAAGAGTTTGCAAAGGATAGGCACCGCTGCAAAGTTCAGCCCAGGTTTGGGGACTTCCATAAGTGACATCTGTACCTTGTAGCCATGCTCTGAAGTGGTACGGTTTGAACACAGATTTGACCATATGATTTTGGTAAGTCAATCCACTGAGTGTTCTTGCAGGGTCATCAGTGTCATTTTTAAACCACAGAATGGGTGATATGCAACAGTTTTCCAATGGCAGAGCTCAAATTGCATGACCCAGGATTTAGGGTCATTGCAACTTTTAACATGCCTTCTGGTCTTCAGCCTCTTGATTCTGCTTATACAAAGAATTCAGGTGTTAAAATGAATGTATTTTTCTCAATCTGTTTATTGTAAAGTACTTAGAGCATCATTAAATTTGTAATGTTATTTGGATCTACTTGCATTATCGCAATTATTTCACCCAATAGGGGAATTAATTAACTAGCTGAAGAAAATTGTGCAATGAACAAAAACACACCAGTTTGCTTAAGATACTCTTGAATGTATTTCAAGACAAAAGAAGAGATTGATGGAAAGAGATCAAGATCAAGTCCTGAGCTTTTCTGAGATGGTATAATTTGTTAGTTTACCACAGTCCCCTCAAGATGTACCTTGACCCATCACTTGTCTAAAACTTCATAGCAGGAGCCATGGCTGAAATTCAAAGGCTTGAAACACTGTTAGTACTGAAGAAAGAAAACAAGTATACTAGAAGCAAAGTAACTGGACAAGTAGCTTTGCTAGGTCAAGTGTCATTCTCATGACCCTAAGATTAAAGATCTTTCCTGTTTTTATGCATCCTGACTGCTTTTGACACGTGACTGGAAAAGCAAAGCACAGCACAATGGAAATATGTGCAAAACCATCAAAAACACAGAAAGAGACAAATCAGGTAACATGGTGACCTACCCTAAAGCAGGGAACCCCCAGTTTGGGGCTGCCCTTGCAGCTGGCACCTACCCAAACTGAATGTGTGCCCTGATGGTTGGATCCCATCATGTGCAGCGTGCTCAGGAGGGCAGAGTCCCTGCCTCCACACTCGGGATTCAGGACACGGGATCTGCTGCCTTGCCAAAGCCACTTCATGGAGTGGGCAACACCCCAAGAGCACAGCAGTGTCGGAGTCGCTGTGGTACTCCTCGGCCCCTGGGGCACAGCTGCTCACAGTCATGTTGTGCAGCAAGTAGGGGATGCAGAAGCCTCACTCTGGGTCTCCTTGCAGGAGCATTGGGTCATCTTGCACCCATCCTTTCCCCTCCTTTTGCCCCATTCCCAGGATCTTGGCTTGCAGAGTCCCCACAATCCACCAGCCACTTCCAGGCTATCTTCAAAATGCTGCCTCAGGTGATTCTCCAATCTCCCGGGGAGCTGCATTTCCAAGGTTTCCCTTCCCGTGCAATGTCCATTCCCTGGTGGGATCCACATGGGCCATTTCTGGGGGCAGTGATTGAACCATCACACTGCTGGGATCCCTGCTCTCCCATCACGAGGCCAGGGCATTATTTGGGACTGGTTCTTTACTAAAGCAATGAGTTACCGTTCTTCAAGCTGAGGGAACAGCAAGTGACACCTTAGGCCTTCACTCCCAGGTCTGTTGCTTCTGCTCCAGGCACCACCTGAAAGGAAAACCAGCTGCCCCAGCTCACCCAGTAAACCAAAGGTGAGGAAATAAAACTCCCTCAGCACAGCCTGTAGCCATATCTACTCGGCCTGGACCAGTGACTCTGACAGTTTTGCTGCTGAGATCCCCTGCAGGAAGTAGAATACTGAATACATCTTGTCAAAATGCCTTTTAGCATTAGCATGATACTCTGCTCCAGGCAGAGGAGGATACATACAAAGCCTTAAGCTGTTCCAGGCTTTACAGAGCAGCAGACAGCAAAATACATGTGGCTGCATTGGGACACGTTGTTTTCAAAGCCCTGTGTGATAGCACCAAGTGGCATAAATCAGAATTACCTGTCACAAACTGTATGTCTCTGTGGTCATTTCTCCAGTCCTGGCTGAGCAGCAGTTCAAACTCTCTCACAGTGGCTACACTGGAAAGAAGGCAAAAATGTAGCAATGCAGGAGATGGTTAAAAAAAGCCCTGATGCCTGAAAGAAATGTTGAAATGCATCCCACTAGGAAGTAGTGCCAAGGATGTGCTAGCACAGGAACATGAGGGGCTTTCCTGCTTCCTGAGAACCCAGAACTGGCCCCAAGAGCTGCTTCCTTTAGCATCAAATTCACATTTTGGCTTTTCTTTATGAAGAAGTGGACCACTCTGTCCCAACATGCACTTTCTGCAGACCCAGGGTGTCCAGTCTTTCTCTAAAACACTGCAAAGTTAAAGCTCAGCCCATCCCCAGGGAACTTGTGGAGCAAGGCCAGCAGCACATCCTCCTGGAAGCAGCTAATGACTGAGCTGCTAAATACTTCACATTCCTCACGGACACCAATCCAGACTCGAAGATGCACTGGAAACCTGACACGGAGGTTACTCAGCATAAGACAATTGCCCCAGGGAACTCTTCTGAATAGCAAAAAGTCAAGTCAAAACCTCAGTCCAGACCTCACCTCCAGATCCAAGCTATATCCTGACCAGACTCAACAGCCTAAATGTGGGGAATCACAACCTGAGGCCTCTGCCTGCTCTGGAGACCAACCCTTTGGCTCTGTATTCCAGTTGATGAGCTATTGACCACCTGTGGTATTTAAAGGCCTTTTTCCTAATTGCTCTCCACAGCTCAGGCTTTTGTTGGGCTGCTGTCCTCCTCTCCAAAAGTCTCAGCCTGCCTTGGTTGAAGTAACTCATTGCAAGACACAGCTCATCAGGGTTGTCTTAAAACAGGTAGGTGTTGGTTTCCTTTTGTCCTTCACTTTGGGTGAGGTCACCATGGTGTGTGAGCAGGGTAGCACTGAAAAGCAGCATGGCCTGGACTTACCACCACCAGACAAGTTCTGGGCATTGTGCTACGGTGACTGAACAACAATGGCTCTTAGCAGTATTTCCCATACAGGAGGTCAAGATATGAAGAGCAGATTTTGTAGAGTTCAACACCAACATGTCCTACTGAGAACAAAAGGTGTCGCTGAAAAATCAAGTCAAAAGTAATTTGTGCATGAACACAAGGTTTGGTGCTGGGATCAAGGTGCCAGGGCTCATAGCTGCTACCCCGGTCCTGCTGCTCCAGCATTTGGGGGTCAGAGGCTGAGAGCAGCTGTATTTTTGGAAAGAAGCCCTGTTCTTAGCTGGATCCAAGCATACAGCAATCAGGACAACAGTTTCATAAATTGATTTCCTTCTACCTACCTCACTCATCACTGACTTGTTCTCACACTTTTTGGCAGCCTCTAGCACCATTTTTCTTTTCCCCACAGACTTCTGTGCTGCTTCTGTGCAGAGGTAAGCTCATGTAAGAGAGGCTTAGACAGAAAGAAAAACAAATAGCCAAGGTCCATATTTTAAGAATTATTGAATACATTCTGGTATTGCTTATTTCTTAGAACAAGAAATCATTTGTATATGTCCTAAAGAAAACCCTGAAGTGCTGAATTTTCCCTTTCTAGTGTAACAGTTATTAAAAGAAGGTACCATTTGCTATCTGCTTCTTACAACACTACACCCAGGTGGTCTTTCCACTTGTTCCAGAGTTTGTTCTGAGGTGCTGCTGTGCTTTGCTCATTACTGCTAATGCTATTGTTCTGCAGGGTTATGAGAAGATGAGGCAACACAGAGCTTTTCAAATCCAGGTTTCAGAAAGAAGAGAGACACGTATTTCTCCAGTCTGTTGGGGGAAAGAATGAAAAATAAATTGCTCTGGTGATCTGCAGTTGCTGGCTATTAATTCCTTTGAGGATTTTTGTATTGCTTCCAAGGCAAATACAAGATTAGCTGATGGAGTAATGGAGTAGTATGGGATACAGATCACATGGGGGTTCTTGTAACACAGATGTTATTTATTTAGCCTATGCAGAGCAAACCTACTTACAGATGTAATTTTGTATGCTCAACATGATGTCTATGTGCCCCCCACTATAACTTGAGAAGTCAGGGATCCTACCTTTGTGAGCCTCAGCTCCCGGGCAGGGACAGCTGCTCCTTACACCCACCCCTGCCCCAGCAAGTGCCCTGTCGGGGAGTCACGGTGCAACCACTGGGCAACGTGCAGAAGTGAGCAGGTACAAAAGCAACCTGGCTGCAGGAATGCAAGTGGAAAACCGGTCTCAGTCACCTGAAAACTTCCTGCTGGTTCACCCAGCTCCAGGGGCTGCCCATCCCAGCTGCAGCAGTCAGTGGTGGTGCTTGGAAGAAATGCTGCTGCTGTAAGAATGCTGCTATTTTGTAAAAGCATTTTCAGGACCTTCCAGTGCCAGATATCCAGACGTGCTAATGCAAAATGCATTAGCCCAAGCAGCAGGAGCTCCAGGGCTGCTGGCGCCATTGAGTTCCACTCATTTCATCTTTATTATAAATACTGCATTGTCGTCTCATTCTTTTCTCTCATCCTCTCTTTAGAAAAGAATTATAAGGCTCTAGTTGACTGGTCCCTTTGACTTAGTACAGTTGTTAAACCACAGGCAGTAAATACCTCTTTCAATTGTTTAAGGCGGATGTATTTATTTCATTGGAACAACTGAATGAAATCTGTAAGAGCTAAAGAATCCCCCCTTTCACGGCAGCTCTGCTTTTCTACCTCTGAGCAGAATGCAAAAAGAACTCTTCCTAAACCTGCCGTGTGAAATCAGCCCACCTTCAGGCTCCCCACTCTCAGCTTAGTTTTCTGTGGTTCAAGAAGCATTGCAGCCTCCAAAGACTCACCGCCTACTTGTAAATAGTGATCTTTCACCAGGCAGATCTCAGCTGACAAATGTTAATTGTTATGCAAACTATCCAGAAGATGAGCTCTTCTCCCAGGACTGAAGGGCAGCCACCTCCCAGATGAAACGAGGCAGCTGTTTAAACAGCGCGGGTGCGCTGCCCCGGCTGCCAGAGCAGCGGGAGAGCCGAGTGGTGCGAGCGGAGCTGGAGCTGTGCCATGCCACCATGGTTAACACCCCCGCTTTTGTGGAGAAAACCTCCACAGCACAGCCTGAGAACTTTAACTGACCCCACGCCATCAGGAAGATGATGCTGTTTCAGTGGAAAACAGATATAAATATTGTTTCTTTGGGCTCATGCCGTGGGATGCTCCCCCCTTCAACTGGGAAAAACAAATTCTGATTGTTGGGGCAGGATAGGGATGGAGAGCAACGCTTTTCCCAGACCAGAGGATTTGAAAGGGACCAGGGATGCTGAGAATGCCATGTAAACCTTGTTCTTACCAGGAGGCAGGTCCTTGCCTGAGGCAGGTGGTGCTGTTGGGCGGTGGCTCCCACTGGAGTCCCCTGGGAACCAGCTCCCCTTCTTGTGAGAGGCTTCACTGCTGCTGCTCCTAACTCCACCCTAGGCTGAAAGGAATCTTGAACATGCTGTCAGCTTATTTTTGCTTACAGTCCCATTTAGTCGCTGCTCCTTCCCTCCTCCACTGCTCCAGTGCAGGGTCTTTGGGATCACTATGAAGAATAAGAGTCATCCCAGAAGAACAGAGGGACTCACCACAGCTGCTGGTAAAAACCATCCTGGTGGGCACTCTGTGAGCAGCAAGTCCTGCCCTTTGCTGTGCCTGTGCAGCCCGCAGAGAGCACGGCCTCAGTGAGAAGGAGGTGGTTCAGCAGTGGAGAACAGCTCCAGGAGTGAAAGGTGCCACTTGCTGTTCCCATGCCATTGCAACAGGCTGGCTGCAGAGAAAATTTACATTTCAAGCCCCATATATGAGACATGCACAGAGACCACTAGTGTGTGTTGCCAAATCATCTGTTATCAGCCACATCATTGCACTTCTGGGATAAAAAACCCCACTTTTCTGGCCACCAGAGAACATGGATAAATGTTTATTCCCTGGCAGTTACTTAGGATAATTTTCAGGGGTTGCTGTGTTCCTGATGAATACATGGAGAACTACTTCTGTATGTGGCTGTGCTGAATTTCTGAGCACTGAACCAGGGCTTCATGCCATCCTGTACTCCTTGGAGTGGTTTCAGAGGTTTTGTTGTTTGTTTTCATTTTTAAGATAGCTTTGTACTATTGCAGCAGGGAACTTCAGCTTGGTTTTGCTCAGTTTGGGGTTTTTTAATAAATAAAATGCTTTATCCCTCCTGTACCTGCATAGTCTTCAGCTGTATAGGACTTAATGAGTTTGCCCCAGAGCATTTTGAGTCAATACATAGAAAAGAAGAACAGAGGAAGGACTAAGATTTGAAAATGCAGACAATGAGGAAAAGTTTGCAATGATTCTTACTTTCTTGAAATTTAATAGCAACATTTTCATTTATTTCAGTGGCAGTAGGACAGCAGTCTACTTAAAAGGGGAAAAATGGCATTTAACCAAAAAAATCTGTTCCAACATCACATCTCCTTCCCTGCTTTTGCCTCAATTCCCAGTATCAGGCTCAGCAGAACAGCCATGTGCTATTTCCATGCTCCACTTTGCCCTTCAACAGCTCTCTCTGGCAACTTATTTTACACAATATGGTAAAACTCCTTCCCCAAAGGGCTGTAAAGCCATGGATGCAGTTGCCAGGGCAGGCCACCCATTCCTCTCAGCAAGGGCACTTGGCTCAGCCCACAGTGTCCATGGTTGTTTTCAACTGAGACTGAGCTGATAAGGGGATTTCCTTTCAAGTGGAAAGGCATAAACTATATTTATATGCAGATAATTTCCTATTTGTTGGGTTTAGCTTAACAGGCTGAATTTCTGGCCTGTCTCTCCAGTGCTCTCCGACCACATGAAACATACTCACAATTGTCTGGGTGGGAGTTGTTTTGCCAGAAGCTGGAGAGGTGCCACAGCAGTGGAAGGACACAGCCAGTCCTCCTGACTCTGCTTTTTCCATAAGGAGGCAACACCGACCACAGTACCTGCTTAGCATTTGCTACCATGTACATTACAAGTACTTGTGCCACTGACCCATCGCTTGCCCATTCTCTGGGCAAAGTGTATGTGTTGTGATCAAAAATTTTAAAAGACAAATTCCTGAAGTATAACTAATGCCTGCTGAGCCACCTTCAGGACTCAGTGATTTTGCAGGCAAGTAGGACCATGCTCAGCTAAGGAGCAGGAGAGATTGAATTACACGTATAATAGAAGAAGGGTTTACTGAAAAAGCTGGTAGAAGATTCCCCAACTACTAATGTCCAGGAGGAAGGGAGTATCAGCAGTACTTCATGTTCGTCTGGGAAACCTCCTCCATTCTTCTCTGCAGGGATTTCCAGAGGATGAGACCCCAGTTCACAGCAAACTGATAATTATTAGTCTTCTCTGTATCCATTTACACTTGCAAAACACCTCAGGATCTCTCCCTGCAGGAATTGTTCATGTTTATTGTATTATCTGGGGGTTTTATATTGCATTCAGTTCAGTGACTGCCAGGGGAGTATGCTCTTGAGGTTTAAAGATTAAGCTTTTATTTAAATATATATTCCTCTAATGTTGTACATCTGGTTTTGTTTAAATGTGGTTTAGAAATCCTTTGTTTTCTGGGTCCTTTACTACTGGTCCATCCAAATCTCAGGCTGTGGATGTTACCAGCAGCTCTACTTGAGCCAGCGTTCTTTCCAACAGCAGGGTTCTTTCAGTTTCACCCTCCTGGGAACTCATGTGGGGTGGCTCAATGTACACAAAGGTTTTGCAAAGGAACGTCCTAAAGTCACCTTTGTTTTATACTCTGAAAGTCCAGAAAATAATAAAAACATCTCTGAAAAACAAAAAAATACCAGAATGTCTTACCCTTTCTGGGAGTCCTTAGTGCTTCTTGAGTCCTTGGATGTTTGGATCAGTGTCTTTCAAGAAACAGCACAAAGCTCTGGCCCACCCATCTGCACACAAGGTTCTAGAAAGAGTTTTTTCAGTTTTGGAGTGCTGTCTGTACCTTCTGCAGTAGGATTTTGTCTCTTTATGTCTTTCAGTTCTGGAGTTTTCTGTTCTTTTCTTTTGAAGTAAAAATGTTGTATGAAACTCCAAGAGCTTTGAGGACAATGCTGATAGTCCTTGATGCCTTGAGTTACAACTGAGATAATTCCTCTGCTGTGGTCATTAATCAGTCCTGAAAGTTAATAGAAGAAGTCTTTAGAATTCACATAGAATTTGTGCAGATGTAGCAGGCCCCCCAGGCCTTGTGTGTGTATGTGTATATAAGCACATGTGTATGTACTTATGTATGTCTGCATTTATACACATATGCAAACACGAGTGAAAAAACTATATATGCTGCATTCCAGCAAGAAAAGTAAGCATTAATATAGAAAGTAGTATCAGAAAAAAAATCCAGTTACTGTCACAGAAGAGACCATCTTTCTAGACCTGCCCACTAGAACTCCATAACCCTGACTCTGCATAAGAATTTAAATGGTGTAAAATAGCAACATTTTTTTAGCTTTTGGTTTTCTGGGAACTTTTCTCTTCTAGAGTTTCTCAGCTTGAGAAAGTGATAAACCACACAGTGGATTCCCGTACCTTGTGCAGCCATGCAAATTACATCTAGTTTTCCCATGCCCAGTTTGAAATACAGTTCCCATCCTACTTAACCATGTCCTGGTGTGAGACAATACGGTATTGAGAAACACTTGAAGCTACAATAGCAGCAATGCAGATCTTTTGTTTTATCATTAAGTGGAATGAATCCCTGAGGACTCAAGAGAACTCCACAGAAGCCTGATGTATGCAAAAAGAGGCTGGTTATGGTAAACAAGGTTAGAGGTATGTGAATAGTCAACATGCATGTTCACACAATGAGTAGACAAACGCCCAGTATGATGGGAATTTTGGTGAGGGAGCCTTCTTTCTTGCCTGTAATAGAGACAAAGGGATAATATCCATTTATGAAATCTCAGGTGGAGGAATGTAAAAATATCAATACTCCGTCCACTTGAGGCTGTGCATGGACCCTGACTGAGCTACAGCAGAGACTGAAATCTTTCACCTTTAGCATGTGAAATCACCAAGTGAAAGTCAAGTGCATTGGGCCAGGTAGGTGTTTCTTGTTGCTCTCTGCTCTTGGTGAAAAGTTCCTTTGCAGAGGGGAATAAGCATGTCCTAACAGTGAGAGCTGGCTGGCATGAGAGCTGGGGACAAGCCTGGATCCAGAGCTCTGCACAGGAAGAGCAGCAAAGGGAGGTGGCATTCCACAGAGCTCTTAGAAACAGGCATGAAAGTCCCAGTAATAGGACAAAGGTGGCAACATTCAGGCAATCAGACCAAGCACAGGAGCAGAAACAGGTCCAGCCATAGCCTTTGACATGTCTTTTTTGAGGACGGCACGCTCAAACCTTCTGCATTGCCATCTGCAGTGAATGTTTCTTTCCAAATGTCTGCAGTTCAAAAACAAAACCAGTCTACAAGATGTCAGTGCTCATCTTCCGTGAGAGGTAGATCAGTCAGGTTGTCAATTAAAAGCATTCACTGAAGGTGAGCTGTGGATAAATTAATCTAATAGGAAAGCTCCATAGGTCAACAGCTTCCAGTCAGGGATGAGGGAATGTCACAGCACATTGCTTGTGATTGCACATGATGGTAATAACTGTCTGTAGTCACCTGGAGGCAACATCCCTGGATATGTTAATGACACCTTTGCCTGCAGCCTGCATGGTGCTATGGTTCAGCATGTTTGAGCTGGTTTGTTTCTGTACTGACCACAGATCTTGTGCTACTGAAATGCCCACATGAGCATGCTGGCTGGCTGTCTCTGTGCTTGTGAAGCATCTTCTCCTCAAACACCAGAAGAGCAATTGCCACACACCCCAGAGGAGATGAACAGGGGTCATTCTGTAGACAGTACTATATGGAACCAAGATTACAAGCAGAGAAGGTGCAGTCTCACATGGGACATCACCAAGATACAAACTGCTGGAGATCCTCAGGGAGGTCAGTAGGATTTGGCAGTAGCTGGCTAAACCTCCAGGGACCAGTGAGTCCTGCATGCTCTGCAGTCTGGTCCAAAAGCACCAGCCATGGAGTGTGAGCTGCTCCAAGGACCACACAGACTGAAGAGGTGGACTCTGACCCTCCACACTGAAGTCCTGCTCTCTGAAGCAGAGGTGGCCCAAGATGACTGAAGATCAGTTTATTGGTCAAATATCCAAATAAGAAGTGATTAATATTTCCTGTTACCTTTGATAAGCTGCAAAGGTGAAAAAGTCTCAGGTCAGAAGCAGCAGGGTGTAGGCACACTTGGCTTGCAGAGTGACACTTGAAGGTAGAACCCATTCTCCCAGCAATGACCAAGATAATAAGACAATCCACATCAAACTCAGCTGAATTTGGGAAAATATTCATTTTGTGCCCACTGCATTCACAGGACATAATTTGAAACTACAGGAAACACAAAAAGATACGATCACACACATGATGTGAGAGAAGTAAACCTTCACACAACGTACCTCAGAACTTCAGGAGAAGAGATGAAAAAACCAGATGCTCAGAAATACTCTGCTGGACACATCCCTCAGATGATGTTTTGTTGCTTAATGTAATGTTTAAAACATTACACTATTGGCTGATGTTCCTCAACCAATCAGTTCACATCTGGGTTTTTTGGTAAAACTACTTCGTATTTTACCCTCCCAGAGACTTTCTAAGCAGTAGTAGATTCTTTCAGAGATGTAAAAAGAACTCTGGATTAGTTTGGTTGTTTTTTTGTTTGTTTTTTTTTTTTTTCAAGATGAAGAGGAACTTGAGAGCAAAACCAGTTTACATTTACTCACCAAGGTCTTTATTTTATAATACGGATACCAGACATGAATATGGAAAAATAATGATGGTTTCTCTCGTGAACTGAGAGGTACCTTTTAACCATAAAATGTCTCAAAACAATTACAATCAAGTAATGAAAAAAATCCTTGAATGGGAGACAACTGGTTTGTCACAATTCAGACAAATATTTGTTATGGAAAAGCAACTCTTGTTTTAAAAGGCAGTGCAGGATATTTGGGAATGTTCTCAAGAGCTCTGTTCCCATCTCTGCAGAAATATAAAATGACATTTTTGGACCATTTGCATCACAGCAACGGGTCAAGCACTCTGAAGGCACCGTGGCTGGGTGCAGGAGCTGCTTCTGCCAGAAATCGTAGACATTTTACGTCATGCACATTCTGGTGTTTCCCGTTACTGTTTTCTTTCAGTTTAGGGATAATCCAAGATGTATGTGTCTTGCCATTTAAAACCAAGAGAAAAACCACAACAGTATTTTCCATGTAAGCCAAAATCTTTCACATGTGCCAACTGCCAAAGCAGACAAAAGAGCTTTGATCATAGTCAGACACCATAACTAGCTACTTGTTTTAATTACAGAAAGTTTTAGCTATTATTACATGACAGACTGGCACATTCAGCACATGACATAATTTTATGAAAGCTTTTCATTTCTCTCAGCACAGCTCCAGCCCTAGGCTATTCCACTCACAGCACAAGCATCAGTTTGAACGAAGCCAGGGAGATATCACAAACCAAGACCTACAAAACCCAACCACGCATCAACCCCACTCCCAGCTGGGTTGGGAGAACATCATTCTCAGTGCCCCAGCCAGGGGCAGAGCTGTGAACTGCCTACAGAGGATGTGTTTTCTTTTGTTATTTTAATTTTCCAGGATGAAACAATTCTAAATCTCTAGGTTTTGGGGATATACTGCCTATTGCTTTTATTTGATGTTGTCCTTCTATTTATAGCACATTAGCTGTTTTAAGTGACTGATGAGCTAACCCCCAAAATATTGGGTGTTTTCATGCCTGAATCACTGTCAGACCACCAAAAAAAACCAGCCATGGCACAGGTCAACACAAACATTTTCATAGGTATTCCTGGGCTAGTGCATGTTTTCATCTCTCTTAGTAATACTTGAATTTTTGGCAAAGCTTTCTGTGAATAAACTCGCAAGAGCACTGATGAAGAGCAAATCAAAGGGGCTGCGACGGTCCTAAAAAAGGCTCTGTGATTTCTGTTTGAACAAATGCTTATGAAGACTCATTTTCTCATAGCTCTGGAGCTCTAATCCTCATCTATTCAGCCCACTGGAGAAAAATACCAAATCACATCCCCTATCACTGCATCTAATTTCAAATGAAATCAAATAAGCGTAGTAAAGAGAATAAACACAAATAATTAGTGGCAACGATAACATAGGAACTGGTTGGAAAGAATATCTTTCCTTTGGAAAACACTGGAAAGCAGTGTCAGAGTTTAATTTCAGAGATTTCTGTTTAATGTCAGAGATTAATTTAACAGCCATTAAAACATCTTATTAACTCAAGTGCTAATTGAGTGCTTGGCAGGAATAACAGAGCACTGCCAACCATACACATAAAAATGGCTAGAATTTGAAGAAATTCTGTGGTTTAACATTTTATTACATTTATAATATGCTCATATATGTTTAGCAGGCTTAGGTGGCCTCACCTACCTCCTTTGTACCTGAAGATGCCATGCTCTGAGGACACGAAGTCTCAGCTGTCCTTAGAAAAAGTCCATTTGCAGTTCTTTTGTCTGAGGTCTTCCAGACTGGGCTCAAACATGGGCTTTGCAGTGATGCTAAAGTTTGCAGGCAGAAAGGTGCAAACTGCTGAGCTTTGGGAATTCTCAGTGCCATGACTGCCGACATGATGGAAACTGAGGGAGGCAAGGTGAGCACTGAGGGAACAACTGCCCCAGCTATTCCAGTAAAGGACCCATGACCATGCTGACCAGAAAATTTTTATTTCTTGTCATGGACATCTACAGTCTGTAGGGAGAAGTTAGACTAGCAATGCTCCTTCCTCTACATCTGACCCCTAACACTGATGGTTTGTGGTTGACACATGTTGCCTCCTGGATTCTCTCATCCCATTTCAGGCATCCACAGCCACTGGAGGCATCCTACCATGGCTCCAGACTGAGAGAGGATGGCCACAGATTGCTGTATATTGCTCTTGCAGAAGCATAGAGATCACGTCCATCCTCTTCCTCACCATCACCCACAGTGGGAGGAAAGCAACTAGTTTTTCCTGTCCAAGCAAAGCCAATGCACCACATAGCCTGGATTTTGCTTCAGACCTCAAGGGAAGTATATCCCACCACTGGAAGTGTTACAGGGACACTCAGCTCCAGATCTCTCCCCCTGATGACTGCAAATGGAGGTGGGTGGTAAGGACCTCACTCCTTTAGGGCAAGCCTGAACTTCAAGTCACATCATCTAAATTGAGCACAGGCAGGAGACGATTTGAGCTCAGCCCACCCTAAACACACAACAGATATCTTGAGACCAAGCAAGAGCAAGCAATACAGATGAAAAGTTAAGGATCATGAAGTTTTTCATGTATAAAAACACCTTAAGTTGTTTTCTAGCCCTCAGCAGAGACACACCCCTAGCAATTTGTGTTTAGATACACAGAAAGCAATGGATGAAGCCCAGATTTATGGGCAGGCTACTGGCTGACCCAAGCTCCTGACTTGTGTGTGGCTGCAGGATGTGCTCCCATGCACTGGGAGTCTCTGTTGTGATTGCTGTACCTGCAGTGAGTGTGGCTTTCTCCAGCTCAGCAGCTGCAGCCATGGTGGTCTCACACACAGCTGCCTTGAGCCTGCAGTCAGAAGCCCCTGTAAGGTTATTTAGCTCAAGCTTAAAAGCCGCTCAACTGCCCTTGATGAAGCTCCAGTGAAGCATGAGCCCAGCAAGAGTGACCAGGGCAGGGCTGGGAGCTGTACCTGGGACAATGTTCAGGCTGCCAGGCTTGCACAGGTACCCAGCACAGATTGCAGAGTGCTTTGAGTGGTCTAATCCACTGGGAACCTTCAGAGGAGGGAGGGAGGTTGTGCTGAATGTCATCTTCCCCAGCCACCTAGAAATGACCAGCCACCAAACAACTAGTGCTTATTAATAAACTTGCTTAAGGAAATTGGCTGCAGTCTTACTTTTCATTGTGCTGAATGAATGGAGCTAAATATAATCCAGAGCTCGTTTTGCTGGGTAACAATGCAAGAGAAACTTCCTGTTCTAGCAGAAATCCCTGAGTTTAAAAGTAGAAGCTTCTCTAGGCTGGATGAAATTCTTCAAATCTCAAGAAACACTGAGGTCACTCTCTAAATTCTTCTCTCTTCCTAAATACAGATATTATTTTAATACTCTGTGTGAGGAGTAATGGAGTGTCTCTCTTAGAACCCAGCTGAAAGCACAAGTTGTTTTAATCAATGAGCTCTCAGATACAAAGGTACTCCTTGGCTTAAGACCCAAATGCAGTAATTATTTTTTCAGCTGAACTGGGATAAAGACATTATTTAAACATGTATCTGTCATCTCACACTGCCTGCGGCTGGCTGTTGGATATCTATTTCTCAGCAGCACTGTGGTAGCTCCTTATGTAAAGGGAAAAAAGCATAACCATTTCCTCGCATGACTTCATTTTGGGATTATGTCTCCTTACTCCTCCTTCCCTGGAGCATCCTGTCAGGAGATGGTTTCAGGTGCTAACAGAGCCCATGGTGGGTGTGCAAGAGCTGCTGGTCTTTGCAGACAGGCCTGTTTGCGTGGCAGATGTGCAAAACAAAGGGCCTCAGCACCTGATTTTTTTGCTCAGTGCAAAATGAACCACAGGCTGGTTGGGTTGCAGGAGAGAGGGGATCACTGGAGAACTGGGAGTTCAGCAGTAGCACCACTGCCTGGGCTGGGATTCAGGAGACTGAGCCGTGTAAAAATCCTTTAACCCTGCCAGGCTCCTCTCCTTCATTTTGCCATTGGTTACGTTACCAACCCATCAACTTTCTGATGAGTTTTCTAGGATCAGCTTTGATCCCACAGTACTGCCAGTGTGAGCAGCCTTCTTGCAAAGACCTGTGCTCTAAGAGAACAAGGACATGATCTATGAGTCCTTTTTTTAGCTCTGCAGGTGCAAAATCTGGTCTTTTCCCTTTGTGGCAATACCATGAATAATAGACCTGAACTCAGTATTCCCAGTAAATACTGACTGTCCTTCTCCTCTGTGTGTCACTGCAAGGTGGTGTTGGACTGCATTCAAGTCCCATGGGGCTTGATTATTCCCTTAGAGGAGGAGGTCAAGGTGGTCAGGTGAACCACAGTTGCTGTGGGTGGGGTACCAAGCACCTCATGGGTGATAGAAGTTTTAGGAGGCTTTAAAGCCAGAATGAGATTTGGTGAGGCCCCTGGGCAGAGTCAGTTTGGTCCATTTACTTCACACACCTGGGGTCACAGCACTTGGCACAAACAAGGAGGAGGCAGAAACTGGTGGGGTGGAAACAGAGATGTGTGTTGGAGGTGGAGAGTGGGCAGGAGGCTGTGACTCAGGGTGGGAGTGAAAGGAGGTGGAAAACGAGACACTGGGTACCTATTAGGGACCTGCCGGTGATCTCTTGGATGTCTCCCGTACAGGGAGGCTCCTGGGAGGCCATGGGCTTGCTGTGCTTCTGTGCCATATCTGTAGGGTTTGCATGGACAGGTAGTTGGGTCTGCAAGATTTAAGCATGACTGCAACAACCTATTTGCTAATCCCTTTGCTTCCAAAGGGCTGCAGGTGTACACAGGAAACAGACAGATCACCTTACCCTCCACCAGTGAGATCTGGGGCATCTCTGGTCTTTTCAAGGCTAGGTGACAGCCATGCTGCTACAGAGCACATCACTGAGGGGAGAAAGCACCTCGGTAGCCTTCAACCCAAGGCAGCAGCTCTCAGGTGCAAACTACTGCCTTGAGCATAAGTCCACCTGAGCTGAATCTGCAAGAGAAGGTCAACATTATCAGTTGCTCCTGCAGCTCTGGTGAGTTTGATAGTTAGGAGCAGCTTTCAAAATCTGTATGTGTGCTCTCTGCATCACCAGTCCACCAAGTGGTGTTTGGCCTTTCAGCCTGGAGCAGCACCATGCAGCACTTTCCCTCACTGTCCCATGGCTGTGGTTCTCCACAGGGGCCTTGCCCCACTGTGGGTCTACCTCTGCTTGCTGGATGATGAACATATAGTCTGGAGCTTGGGCTGTCCCCCTGGACAGTGCCTGAGATGCTCCAGCACAGCCACAGTCCCTGAGTGTGGAGACAGAGCTTGAGAAAGACAGGGCACACTGTGGTCCACGAGTAACTGAGATGGCTTTTGTACCTCAGTCAGGCCCTGCAGAACCCCCCGAGCTGCGGGGAATGTCTGGAGGATGCAGGAGCAGATTTTGTGCTCTTGCCCTGTGCTTTAATGCTCATGCCTAATGAGTTAATCAGCTGCTTGTTGTCGTGCCTGAAATATAAATAACAAACAACAAGCAGAGGATGAACTGGTAAAATAACAACAAACACAACCAGAGGATGAACTGAAAAGGGCAAAACATTTTCTGGCATGTGCTCCTTTGACTGCAACATCAAAGATCATATTAAGATTTTTGTAGAAGGTTATTTCTCTGGTTTTCTTAGCTCCAAAATTATCAGGAGTGTCAAAATTCATTTGCAGGAAGACCTTCTGGGGAGGAGGACGCTGCTGAAAGGGCAGAGATGTTTAATATTTCACGAAGGGCATGCACAGACTAACGCACAGTTCTCAAAACATCCTCATTAAAATGCTTTAATTAACATTGGTTCAAACACTAGCAGACTTGGAGCTTCACATGTCTTGGATACATTGGGGGTGCTATGCACTGCTCAGGTCCCAGTGGGAGCATCCTTTCCCTCTGCCAGGGGAAGGGATGCATCTTGACCCCCCTCACAATCTCCTTCTATCACCGTGTTGAGTTTCCTCATCTCAAAGGGCCAATAAATACTTTTAACCCAACCACGTGTCAGCCAAGTAACCATTCATGCAAAAGCAAATGAAGTCAACAGTGTAAAGGGAGCAGCAGAGATGATCCTTTCCCTTTCAAAGGCTATAGTTTCAGTTCCCCTAATGTCATTAATCTCATTAACCAACTACCTGGTATCTGGACTAGGCACCCCCTCCTTCCACACAGGCACAGGGAGTGTTCCCACCCCTTGGCTACCTTGTCTGTATTTTGGAGAAGGGACAAGGAGAGTGCTTCAGACCAAGCCAGACAACAGAAAAGCAGGGGTGCAATCCCATTTATATGAGGTCTTTTTTAAAATAGAAAAAAAGATGCTTCTTTTCTTGCCCAGAAGAGAGAGCGTGCCTTACATTTTCTGCAAAACTGAGTTAATTCATGAAAAAATAGATGTCATGAAAGGTGGGTGGAAAAATATCCCCAGTGCTTATTGTTTCTTGGGCCAGGAATGGTTTTGGGGCTCTCCAGGGCAGTGCCCTGCTCCAGGGTTGTGTGCTTATGCAAGAGCTGAACATCCACAGTGACTGTGAGTCCCATCCCCATCGTGGGCTCTCACTCCCATCCAGGAACTCCAGCCTGCCCTCACGTCTGCAGCTGCACAGACCACAGGGAAAGGTCAGGGACTAAAAGGGCCAGCAACACCAACCGAATTTCCTGACAGCAGCAGCCCATGAGGAAGTGCCCTTTGCCAGCAGCCACTTTATCTGCACAGAGATAAGAGGAAGGGGCTGCTTTCTGGGCAGACTGCTGCCCTTCCCAAGCACTGCTGCCATCCCACAGCAAAGCCATTGAGGAGTGGCAGCTCGTTCTGCACTGCCTTTTGCAGAGATTATTAACCAGACCAGAGTCACGTTCCCAGCAACTTCCTTTGGTCAGCACTGATGTGGCAGCAAGCCACGGTGAGTCAGGCCTGCTGAGTGAGTGCCTGAAGGACACCATCCTTGCACGTGGATCGGCTGGAAGACGCCATCCCTGTGCGTGGATCCACTGGAGGATGCCATTCTCACACACGGATAGGTTGGAGGATGCCATCCCTGTGCGTGGATCCACTGGAGGATGCCATTCTCACACACGGATAGGTTGGAGGATGCCATCCCTGTGCGTGGATCCACTGGAGGATGCCATCCCAGCACGCAGAGGAGCTTGCACTTCAACCTACAACAGATATGAATTTCCACTCCAGAGAAAATACATTTTAATTATGCAAACTCTATGCGCATTTTTAAAACACAGGGAAAGAAAAACAGGACCCTGTTCTTATCTTTTTGTGAAATCATTATTCATTTGAAATACATGGATAATTAACCACATTATCATGCAAATTTAAGTGAATTGAGCTGGCTGAATTAAAGAGACTTCACCTACCTAACCATAAAAATTGCAACACGGAGCTGTCGCAACGAAGCTCTGAGCACTATTTTTAGTGCAGCGCTGTAAGAGAGGGCCTGTGGGAGGGCATCTTCCAAAGGAATGCAGACGGTATCTTTTAGGAGGAATTAATCCTTAGGAAACCATTACTAGCTCTCACGAATGGCCGAGGGATATTTTTCTGGCTGGGCTGGAGTTTATACACAGAAAGCCACATGCACCAAAAAAAAATCATGACTCATTGAATTTAAGGAACAATTTACTGAAGCCAAATTTGCAAGTGCTCCTCCCTCTGCTCCTGCTCCCTTGGCTGTCCTTTGGGCATACCAGCCCTTTACTGGTGCCAAAAACTAAGTTAAAATTCTTATTTACTGCATCTGAATGAAAGTTGTTTAGCTTTTTCAGAGTTACAGTTCTGCAAAGCGCTCATGCCATACTTTTATTCACCTGAAAAATACCCAGCTGCTGAGATCAACTTCTTTCCATTTCCTGTGGTTTTACAGCATTGCATCTTTGACTGTCAGGTCTCAGGCACCAGTGCTCGAAGAGGATATGCACAAACACTTCCCCTTATCAAAAGAGGACCATGTCAACGCTCCTTGAAAACCCAAAGCAGACCCTGATTGGTGATTTTTCCAAAGATATTTTTGTTCCGGTTTGTTTTTTTGGTTTTTGGGTGTTTTGGGTTTTTTTTGCCTGCCCACATATTAACTTTGATCTCTGTAAGAGAGTACAGATCATGCTGAGGAAATACCTTGGTTCTTGCTCAGTCGAGAACTTGTGTGGGGTACCCCTTCCTGGTCATTCTTCCAGGACACTGACAGGTATTTCTGGCACACTGGCATTGCAGAATTGCAGGGAGACAACACGGTGGCTGATTGCAGATGCTGTGCTAATGAACGTTGTCCTCAGACATTCACAAACAGCTAAGCCTGGCTATCTTTCTCCCAAATACCTTTAAAGACATAAACTGACAATAGACCTGTCCAGGCTGAAGTGTTAACACATGTAAAGCATCAAAATCATTAAATGAGTCACATAAACTCACATTTTACTGGTAAAAAGTACTTAGCAGCATCACCTTTGAAAAAAGTCACAGATGCCATATAAATGGACATTTTGAGATAAAGTTTTGTGGGTGTTTTTAGATGCATCACCCTCACCCTCTTCCTCCCTTGCATGTCTTACCTCAAAAACATTTGACCCCAGACACAGTATTCAGGAATCTTTAGATGAAGGAGTAGTCAATACGTTGCTTCTTACAGCAGGAATCCAGGAGTTCCCATCTCCCTGAAAGTCACTGGGGCTTTGGTTGCCAAGTGACTTCAGCAAACAGGACTTCAAAGCCTTTCAAAATAGTACAGCTGAAAAAAAAAAATGTTGTAAGTAACCTAGAATTTTAAAATACATAGTGACTTTTTTTTATGGAGCACATTTGCACTCATCAGCCATATCCAATGCTTCAAAGGGCGAGCAGTGGTGGTCAGCTTGGCTGGCCATCCCTAGAACCAGCCCTTCCTCCTAACTTTGCCTTCCGCTTGTTGAAACTTGTTTTCGATTGCACATCCATGGGGTAAAGATTTACATTTTCCTACATGTCTGCAAAACACCTGCCACAACGTCTGAACCCTCTAGGTGCTACAATAATAGTAATAATAATAATATTAATAATAATAATAATAACAACAACAATAATAACGAGCACGATTCCCAGTGTGTGCGGTGTGCAGTGAGGCAGCTCGAGCCCAACCACCAGCAGCTTTGTAGTCTGACATCTAACTACCAGCAAAGGAGAGGGTGGAGGAAGGCCAGCTATGGCAGAGGAAGAGGGAAAAGCGCTTGGGAGAAAACCAGAGTGCTTTGCAAGGTGGAGTTGCTCTACTCACCTGTGCTTAATGAAGATTCTGTGACTAAACACTTTTAAGGTATCATTCCAGAGATATCCCTTTGTTTTTGTTGGGAAAGTTTGTCTGGGTGGATTTGAGCTCCTTTTCTGCTGCTCAGGGAATTCCACAGGCTGGCATAGATCACAGAACACCCCCAAGCATCAGCAGAAACCAAGGGGCAGCAAACAAACAGGGATTGCCACGCCATCAGGGAATGCCAGGAGGTGGATACGGGCTGCACCAAGAGCAGGCACAGGAAATCTGCTGAGTCCCAAACCCCTCTGATTTATTGCCCCAGTGCAAACCATCTGCCCAGCACATGGTCAGTCAACCTGACACCTCTGAGAAATCCCACCTGGAAACCCAACAGGCTGAGACATAGGGCAAAAGGGACCACTTGGGTCGTAAATACAGCTCTGTGTTTCTGCAGGGAACTGAGCTACATATTTCACTCAGAATGGTGAGCTGGGAGGGTTATGGGGGGGTTGTTTTATGGGAAAAAATCTGCAATTTTGGAATTTGTTTTCTACTTTGAGGCAGGTAATAAATTTGTCATGGATTGCAACTCCAAAATTGCTTTACATCAGGTAGATCAAAGTGTCTGGTGTCTATAAAATCTGACGTAGGCCTTTAAAAATCATAAATTATCTTTTTCTACAAGACTGAAAGACATTGAACCAAAACATTCCAAAACACAGAAAAATCTGGAGCAATGTGAGTTTATTTAAATTTTGTCCAATTCAAAGCATTTCTACAGGAGAATTCTTTTCTCAACACATCAGCATTTCCAAGCAGAAAAAACCACTGGTCCCAATGTTTCCCATCCCTGCTGTTGTTATTGCACCTCTGCCCAAAAAAGCCCTAAAACTTTTGAAGCCGAAGAAGACGGCTCGTGCTGGCAGCAGCTTTGGGGAATGGTCCCCATGTGCTGATGTGAGCCCTGGCTGGGACACGCTGGGATCACCTGGGATACCCAGAGCAGACACCCGAGCACTCCCCCAGAGCCTTGTCAGCCAGGCACACGTGGCTGGCTGGTTTCTGTCACCACAGGCTGAGCCTGAGGGTACCACATATACAGCTGCCTCTGCACACAACAGCATCCTGCCAGGCGTTTTCTTGTCTCAACAAATTACCCTGAAGTGCCCTAAAATATTCAGTTTGCTAGAAGGAATTGGAGAAAACGTGAAGACATAGGATGTGTTTTGCTGAGCTGACCAGAAAACTCTTCCTGCAAACAGTCAGGGCATGATGCAGCACGGCAGCAGAAGGTGAGAGGGAGATGAAGGCACAACAAAGCAAATGTTTTGCAGTGACATTTGTCCTGAGTGTAAATTAGGAGCTGGAAGGGCTCGGTGACGGTCCAGCACACACCAACAGCAGGGTCTGCATGTGCATGAGGAGCCAGAGGTGACAACCCAGCCTGCAGGACCAGCTGCCGAGGCGATGCTAAAGGTAGTCTAAAAATAAAGCGCTTGTCAGGGTGAGAAGGGCTGAGTGTTTCACCACTCTGCCTCGATCGATGAGTAGCAAAGCATGAGCAAGGAGGATTTCTGTTTTGTTGGAGCTGTGCTCTGATTCACAGTTTGCTGGGCTTGGGCAAATACCTTCTGTTGACTTAAGCCTTGCAAGAACTTGTGCGAGCACTGGGCTGCATCTTCCCCCACCCGCTGGCAACCCTGCTCCTTACGGTGCAGGACGGCAAAATACAGCATTTTTATAGAGAAAACACATAAAACACGTGACCGGCCCAACACCTGTATGAAGCGACAGGTTTGGTGCTCAGCTCTTCTTTCGCCCACCTGCCCCACAGGGAAAGTCAAGCAAACCTTTCCCTGCTGGGGAAAAAAAGCTTCACCCCATTTGAGTGACTTGACCAATTCTGCCCTAGGAGGTTTGCTATTTAAGGGTCACTTCACTGAGCACACGGGTAGGTCTGATTCTTAGGGCCTTGCACCCATGGGAGACAGGCAGGGAAAGGGCAGGGAGAGGAGCCTGGTAGGGGCAGAGCATGGGCAGGGCAGTGCTGGTGGCCGCAGCCACTGCCGGGCCCGTCTCTGCAGGCAGGGCCGGCTGTGGGCAGGCTCCGAGCCGCACGGGGCAGCTTCACAGCCCTGTCCGCACGCCAGGGCAACCTCTATACACCTGCTGTATCCAACATCAGCCACTCCCGCAGCACGGATCCATCCTCAGGCTGCTTTCCCGCAGCCCAGCGGCAGCGGGGCACGCACGGCCGCCGGGGGATGGCACGGACACGGTGGGTGACACGCTCAGCGCTGCCGTGCCAGGCTCGCCGCCGCCGCACCGGGAGCCCTGGCCGTGGGAAAGCCTTTGATCTAACCACATCTCCCGGGGCCGCCGGCCGGACTCCGCTTCCACTCGGGTACCTGCTCTTGTAAACATCGGCGCCGGCGCAGGCAGAAGCCACATCCTGTCACCCCCTTGTGCAATCTGCAGGGCCATCGCCTCGCCGGCCGCAGCGCCGAGAGGTTGCGACACGCAGGGAGCGACACGTCCGTGTGGGGCAAGGCAGGGCTGGTTCCCGTCGGGGCGCGGCCCCGGCTCCTGCCTCCCGCACGCACCCGGGGTTTTGTTTTTGAAGTGACCAATACAGGCTACGTGCATCGGGAGGTGGTTTGTGCGAGTAACTCTTCTCTCCACGGGAACATATATCTGACTTTATAATTCATGCATGCCTGGGAAGTTCAATCCAGTCCCACTGGAGTAGCAAGCCTGGTGGGAGTTTATTTATTTAAAAGAGTGCATGCAGTAGCATGGAAAAAACAATCAAATATATCAGAAACCATAAGTCTTAATCCTAAACCAGCTTTGCTTTTCTTGAAATATAGTCTAGGGAAGCTGCTTTTAAAATGTGGCTTCCACGTAGCCTTGGCTTTAGTATTGCAATCCCCACAGAACAGTGTTATAGTATAATAATTAAAACATTTACAAAATGAAGATAATCTATGGCTGATCCAAGTTTCTATGGAAATTTGGAGGCTATGCTGTATGCAGCTGTTCCTAACTAATGCAAAGGTTGGCCGTAGCTTTACATGTGAGCCTGTTTGTAACTTGGGAGATAATTTATCTGTTCTGTTTTCACAGTTCTCAGCTTGCACAGCCCTAGAGTGTAACATTTCTGTGATTCCCAAGCAAAAGGGTGTTTTATCCTTCCGGCTCAGCCAGAGCAATTAGTGTTCTTAGGCTTAAAGAGGCACCTCTGCTGAAAAGTGTGGGTGCTTGCTCTGGTGTTGCAGACGTTGCACTGCATGCGCTCTGCCAGGACAGCAGGCACACAAGGGGTGGGATGCAAACCCTTGCCTGCTGTACCCCCAGATCTGGCAGAGGCTCTGCCAGATGTTGGGCTGTGGGTATGGGCCCATCCCTGTGCCTTGGCTCCTGAGATGATGGTTGCTGCTAACGGGTTTTGGTGAGCCCAGGAAGGGTAAACACAGACCAGAGGAAGCTGAAAAAAAGACAGTGTTCCTCCAGGGTGAGGCTGGCATATTAAGGGTAGGAAAATATTTCTGTCTAAAGTCAGGGGCACCTTTACACCTGTCACGTTATTAACACTTTCACAGACTCAGATCAGGGGAGACTGTTGGATGACAAAGAAGAAGGGAAGAAACACCTGGAAAAGGATCTTAAATTCAATGATTAAGGACTTTTGGATCTTATACTGTAAAAATCAGGCTGATAAAAAGCTGGACGACCTGCAATGTTTTGTGGGGGAGCAGAGAGCAGGCACTTGCTACCTGCTCATTGTTATGACATGATTATGTTTTACATTCACAAACCTATCTCCAGTTAGTCCGTGGCTGATATAAGCAGTTTTCACTTTGCAATGTTAAATTACTAATGAAGAAAGTATTAATAACCTCCAAGCAAAGAAAGTTTGCCAGAGGAGCAAAGCTCCAGCAGCTACACAATGGCCCCAGGAGTGTAAAACCTTCAAGCCTCATTGAAACAACAGCACAAAAATCTGCTTTTTACAAAGGGAGAGAAAAACTCTGACAGTCAGGAGTTCACAGAAGAAAATCTTTCAGCTGAAGTAGGGCTGGAGGTTCCCATGTTGAACAAACATTTAGTACCATTCACCGAATGAATCCTTTAGCATTTGTTTGAACTCAAAGACAGAAAGTCATAAAGTCTCAGTGCTTCACAGTGAGAATTAAAAAAAAGAGCCCAAATAACTAAAAATAAGCCAAAATACACAACCCCTCCCACTCCCCCAACCCAGTGTTTTAACTCCTGATTGTATTTAGACACTGCAGGACAGCTGAATTACAGTTGGGATGGAGGTGGTGATGGCTCAAAAGTGTCATTGATTTTAGAGAATAACTGTATCCAGAGGTCCTCAATCATTTCTCAGTGAAAGTCATTTGCAAATAAAGATACATATGCCAAGACATTAAAAAGTCTGTCAATGGGGGCCTACAGGAATGCTGGAAAGGGACTTTTGACAAGTGCATGTAGTGACAGGACGAGGGGTATAGCTTCAGACTGACAAGAGAGCAGGTTTAGATTAGATATTGAGAAGAAATTCTTTACCGGGGATGTGAGGACAAGAGATTTCAACACACATATTTTGTATTGCATAAGCATGTAAGCCAGGCTGAGATCAACCTGAACTCCTCTGCTTCCCCAAAGGGCAGGATCAGCTCAGCCCCAGCAGGCACAGACTCTGCTCTGATGGAGAGCAGTGCCCTGTTCACCCTCTGGCCTCCCTGACTTGTGTGTGGGGAATAAGGAAGGGGTGTTGATGTAACACAAGAGTGATTTCCTAGAAGACAAGAAGATTTGCTGAGCTGCGTGTGCTAAAGGGTTGTTTGCAGAAGCACAGGTCTCTGTGTCCATGCCAGGGTTTGCAGCAATAAATTATGGGTTCACTTGGATGCATTCCTTATTGCCTGTGGGAATCCTCTTGCTAAGTCACACAATTATGTCACCACGGAGCATCTATGATTTCTTTGTAGTTGGGTTTTTTTGTTCCCCAGAAAACTTTCTGGGCATACAGGTTTCCTTAAGCCAAAATCTTAAATTTCCAGTTACATATTACCTAGGTTTTGGTCACCAACTTACCTGCAACCTGGACAGTCCATGAAAACATGTATTCATATGGTTCTGTGCTGGGTTATAACATTGGCCACCTCATCAGAGCTGCTCATTTTCCTTTTTGGGACAAAACTAATAAAATATTATGGGGTTTAGTAGTATCCATTCCAGCAGTCCTACATCAGTTCCTGATCATCATCATCATCATAAACCATAACAGTACAAAAACTGAAGTAAGATCTATCTGAGATTAACAAACAGGTCTCCTTCAACACCTTAAGAAATCCATTAGAAAACAGTTTGCAGTCTGCTTGCTTTCTGCCCAGAGAAGCTGTGGATGCCCCATCCCTGGAAGTGTCCAAGGCCAGGCTGGACGGGGCTTTGAGCAAACCAGGCTAGTGGGTGGCATCCCTGCCCATGGCGGATGTCCTTAAGCTCCCTTCCGACCCAAACCACTCTGTGATTCTGGTTTGCAGGACACCACCTCTCTTACTCTGATGCCCAGATTTGTTGTTTCTATGATTACGCTGTTTTAAAGCCAGAGCCTAAAAATCTCTGCACATATTTAAATCTCTCCCTGTACACATAAAGGCTTTGGATTATTTAAAAAAAAATTATTTAGATTCTGATATTTTCTTTGTGACTGCTACTGCTACACGCATTAAACCAGCTCTGAAGTTAAACAGCAATTACAGCAAATGTTAAGATCATCAGCCACTCAGGTCTGTTAAAGCAGAAAACTATTTTTGAGGCAATCCAAGAAACACAGCCCAGCCGGCCAACGACAACACACCTTCCTCGTAAAGGCGCAGGTTTCTGTGCAGCCAACGAGCAGCTGCATCTGACCCTGGAGCTCAGAGGAGCCCGAGCGCCAGCTCATAATGCAGCTGCAGTGTAGATCCCTCCTGGGAGCACACTGCCCTTCAGTTGGCTTTCCCAAAAAACGGGGGAGGTGCGTGGTGTCCAACTGTGCTGTGAGCCTGTCCACCCGAACAGAGAGATACCAGAGAAACCTGTTACAAAGAGCAAACTGGAGCCAGGCCTGAAACTGTGACAAGATGGTGCAAGCTGGGATCCAGGAGCACGTGAGCATCTCTTGCAGAACCAGTTGTCCTCATCCTGTGCAACTTTGGTTTCCACTGACAAGGAAGATCCTTTTTCTGTCATATAAAGAAGACAGAGCACATCCTTCATCAGGCTGCAGTATTTGCATGACAGAATGCATTCCTGATTAGAAATAGCCATAAACTTCCAATTAATTAACAGCTAAAAATGACTTTAGAGAGGTCTTTAAGATTCCCTTTTTTAACTTCCTCTGATGCCCTTGAAATTTAATAAAAGAAAAACCCGTGTTAAACTTCTAGGGTGTTTTAATTCACTTTAATTCTCAAATATATCCCAGACTTTTAAGAATAAGCGTTGTTGCCTAATGTTCATCCCAATGGAAAAGGCACCTTTCAGGCCATACTGCAAATTGCAAGGGTCAGTTAGGGAGAAGGCTACACAAGCAGCCCTTTTCTTGTGTGGCTGCTTTGCCTTCTGCTCCTGAGCAGCGTGGCCATGGTGTTCCTGGGACCCAGAGCAGAGGGTGGGAGGGCAGGAGCTCTACCCCGTGGGAGCTTCACAGGATCTCCATCGCCACGAGGGGGCCTGCAACCAAGGCAAAACAAAGGAAGGGTTTTGGTAACAAACTTTTATGAATACTGCTGGTATCATAAATATGTCTGCAGACCCTCACAAGATGCCTATTGGCAAGGAGGAAGGAACAGGACATGTAGGGCACACCAGAAGGGATGGGGACTTTTAAGTACCTGCCTTTAAATAATTCAAACCAGGTTCTTTTCAATCCTACCTCAGGCAGGCCTCCAGTGTGTTCCTGGCACCTGCACACCAGCTTCTCAGGGTTTAGTCCTGCAGTCTGCATCCATCCCTCCCTTTCCTATTTAATCAACAAGTTTGTAAAATGCTGATTCTGCAGGGATTTTTCCATTTTTCTCTGAAATGAAACTGTCACACGGAAAGGAGAACTCATCAATTGTACCAATGTGTGAGATAAAAAGGATGCAGATTGCAGAACGGAAAAATAGTAACAAAAACAAAAAGACACCAAGGCCATCTTTAAAACAGAAGCAAGTGGTATTGAGTAGGGAGGAGCTAAGTACCTTGTTTATATAAATCTCAAGTGCTTTTCCTTTGTGGAGTGAAAAAAATAAGGTATCTGGATGTTCATACTCACATGGGGACATTACAGGATCATTACACTTGTAGACTTTCTGTCTTCCCCAGTCCATTAACATCCCATCTCCACACCTCAAGCAAGATTTCCCTGGAGATGTCACCTTCTTTCATCACATCTAATATCTAATAAAGACATAAGAGAATTTAATAACAGACTGCACAGGGGAGACTTTTGTTCAAACAGCCAAGGTTGCAGCTGATGGGTTTTTCCTACAGATGCTGAAGAAGTATAAGAGTGATCAGGAGACCATAGGGTGTTTAGTTTTGGAGGTCATGCCAGTGAAGCCACTGATATCACCCCAGCCAACCCAAAATTTGTATGAAGCAAGACATAAAAAGCTTGTCCTGCTTTTCCAGCTTCATCTGATTGAGTCCAGTTCCCTGTAAGTTGGCTCTATAAATTTACAAAATTCTTTGGAGGGGAAATGCCTTCTCCAAAGAATCCTGAGACAACGCAGCAAGTGAAAAAGACCAAAGTGGTCAAAGTGAACTTGTGCCCATCTTAATCACACATGCTGAATTTAACAGAGGATTCCTGGATTGCTTTAAAAAATCTGCTGCCCTACTTGAGAAACCAGTCCCTAGTTGGTCTCCTGCTGGAATAAGTACTTGCATGAAGCACACAGTGTTTTATGGGCCCTCTCTCCCAGCTCTGATATAGTTTCCACAGTCAAAACTTTCAGGAATGACCATTGGGTTTGGGTACTCAAATTGAGAAACCTTGAGAAGCTAATGCTTTTTTTTATACCTGGAGGTGAGCAAGCAATGTGACAGCAGTGGTCTTGTATAAAACTGTCTCAAAAATTCCGAAAAAACTGGGAAATGAAGGTTGCAAAAATACCTCATCATTTCTAAAAATTGTGGCAAGCTAAAATAAAGCACACTAGCCTGACAGCTTGGTCTTGAGGTTCTGTATGGCTTATTCATGCAGTGCCTGCCAGGTCCTTTGTCATTCATGTTTTACAAATCCATGTTCACGTATTCATTTTGCAGAGGTGTACTGGAATGTTTCTAGAAATGCTTTTGCTGCTGGAGATGGGTGATTGGCTTCATGATTCTTCTCAGGTGTGTGTTTAAATGGAGAAGAGAACAAGCCAAGTATAGACAGATGTTTGGTTACAAACATATATGTACTATGAGGTAAATACAGATGGGGAATGGAAAATGTTTATTTGCTGAGAGCTGAGCCAGATAACCAGGGGCAATGCCCTTAGGAGTTAAGCTCCCAGTTTTGCCACTGGTTTTCTGAGGAGGACAGATATGTAAGGTACTGGTGGTAGCTGCACCAAGATTATTATTAAGTAAAGAACTCAGAGACCCTTTCACTCCCCCTTTCTCACTAAATCTGTGAATTCAGTTTTTACTACACTAAAAACATCTCAACTTTTTCTTTTCAACTATTTAATGTAAACTGCCAGATCTCTTGCATGCTTCAGGAGATTCCTTCCAAAATGGAGTAGGGTTGGTATTTAATTTCTGGGCTGTTTTTTTCTCCCAGAAACATCTCTATTTTTCTTGTTCCTTCACAGGCTCAGTGATTCCCTCATTCTGGGCTCCCCATGCTTGGTGTCCTCATCCTGCCTCTGGAGATCTGTCCTCGCAGACCTGGTACATCACTCACTTGTGTGTCACCCACTTCTGCCACCCCAGGGAGTCCTCACTGCTTTGCTGCCAGAGCATTGAGCCACAGGGAAGAAGAGGTTTGTAAGGTCCAGAAATAATCTTAGGGAGAAGAAAGGAAATGCTGAGTGTTGGCTACTTGGCAAAGGCTGCGCGTCTGCTGCCGTTGTGGAAAATGCCTGGGAGGCACCATTAACCATTGCTCTTTGCTACGGGCTGGCTTGTGTCCACACCACCAAGGACCAGCGCTCTCTGAAGGGCAGTGGTTACCTTCATGCTGTGCAGCACTTGGCCTGGGTCTCCTCTGAGCTGCCTGCAGAGCCCCACAGACACCAGGTCAATAATTATTGCATTGGGGATGTTTTTTAAAGTTTGAAATTCTCTAAATGGTGAAAGGATTGGGGGGCAGCCTGCCAGCATGATGTTTTTCAGCAGGATGTGAAGGCATTTTGGGTTCTACAGCACAGCATGGAGGTTGCTGGGATGGCTGGAAGACTGTCCACGGTAGTCTGATCCAGCTCATGCGAGGCTCTTCTGTCTGTGCAACCCTGAAAAAAAAGCCCTGTCAGTCATGTCGAGGTTTCTCCTTGGGAGAAACCAGTTGGTTTGCTCCAGAGCAGAGACAGGAGGGAGCTCATATGCATGCCACGGAGACAGCTGGTGAGCAGAGCCTGGGGGGAACAGAGGCAGCCAAATTGGCTGTGCAGACAAAAAGGTGCTCTCATACCCCCACCGTGGTCTCACCCAGCGAGATGTTAAACACAGAACAAGCAAAGCAATTTTTCCTGACCATCACCTGCAGGATTGGTGGTGGGTCCCTCACTGGTCACTGTCACAGCCATCAGTCTGGAAGTGACTCTGGCATGTGCTTCTTCAGCCACCATGAACTCCTTGAGCTTCGTCAGATGAGGACAATCTTAGTGCCATGGCTCTGCAATTTTTAAAGGTCAATGTGACTACACAGCAATTCTTCTGTATCTCTTTCAATTAGCCTTTGGTTTTGGGCCTGTCTAGGGGTTTAAGCTCAGTCTTAACCTTAAGATGTTAAGCTACATGAAACACCTAAAACCAAATTAAATGGCACACAACTGGTGGATTTCAATATCCCCCCCATCCCATTTACGGTCATTTGCAGGTGTGCAGCTCTGGCTGAAACCAGTATGAGAGGACGTTATTCTCTATCATACACAGTCTATTTACAGCAATACATGAAAATGTTTACCTTAAAATATAAATGTAATTATAGAGGTATAATTACAGATATGCCTGCGCCTCTTTGAGACACCTCAAATTACAGTTTCAAATTATAACAATAAAAAAGGATCAAATTAATGACCTTGATTAATTTCATTACAGACTGGAGCAAGCGCTGCTCGGCACAGGGTAAGCTTACACTGCCTGACCTCATTTCATCCGGCCTCTTCCCTGCAACACAAGAGCTCCCGATGGCACATCAGGTGAGTCGTTCCTCCCAAAGACAGTTGCTAAGCAATCAGCTGCAGGGTTATAAATGTTGAGTGCTTGATATACAGCACATGGGGGTAGAGATTAACTTTTTTTTTTTCTTTCCAGGTATTAAGGGAACCAGGGTGGTTCACCTGAACTGCACTGAAGGAGTTTAGAATCAGAAATCAACGCAGATTTAAGGCAGCCTTCAGTGTTTGTGTACAGACTGAACTGATTTATCGTGCGTGCTGTGTGCCGAGTTGCAAAACCTTGCTATATTAGTAATTTAAAAGGAGGAACAATTTGATTTGTCATTACTAATAGGGATGTAACTAAATTAGTCTCCCACATACTTTATGCTGATGAGGTCTTGCTTAGATTTCCCTTTGTAGATTTACATCCTCACTAGCTTTAATCACAGCTAAGAAACATATCGTATGAGTAAGACTAGTATGAAATACTGAAGTATTTTCAGAGGGGTTTAGAAACCCAAGAAAATCATAGAAGTCAAAATCAAAGGTAAGCTTTAATATTCAGCCTTATGTTGTACATTTGATTAAATATTAATTCACAGCAATGTGTTGGGTACTTATAACCAAGCTCTCTTGACCCATTTGAAATGCACAGTCACGTATATAAACTTGGCATTTGAGAAAGAACAGGCCAACACTGTAGATTCCACTTAAATCTTTTCTACAGTTCTTGCTTAATTTGTGGTCTAACCCTACTCCTCAAAGTTGTTGACTTGCTCGCAGTTGTGGAATTAGGAAAATGTTGCTGAAAGACATGCAGCCTTTGAAAAAATATAGTCTCTCTCTTTTATACTTTTTTTTTTTTTTCAGTTTTTTGATTGGTGTGGGGTTCTTTTGGGGGGGGGGGTGTTTTGGGTTTTTTTAGAAAAACAACAAGAGATGAAAGGAAGACAACCAAATCCTGATTTAGTCAAAGAATGTGACTTCTCCTACCAATAGCAGAAGTCATGTCTGGATGGGAACATTAGGAATTGAGCTGCTTTCTGGTTAAAAAGAGAAAAAAAAGAAAAGTCACTGGGTAACTTCCTGAACTAGTTAGTGGGATACAATGTGAGAAAAGAATCAGGAGGCTTATTGTGCAAACTGGGAAGCTGAAACATCCAGACTACAGCAAGACACCTCAGCATTTGTCTTGATCAGTGAAGCTGGGAGTAGATGGTGCAGGTTAGCGGAGTGCTGCCTCTGCCTCTGCCCTGCTGCTCAGAGGGGACATTACTGCCTTGACCACGGCCAAAACATCCACAACTATCAGTGAGGAATTTGCTACTGTCAGCCCCTGCTTTGACCACCAAATAAATTCAGCACTGGGATGGAGCCACCTTTTTTTCCCCATCCACAGTCATTTCTCAGTGCCAGCAATCTTGTCTGAAATTTCTTGAAGGTTTTTGCTTGTGTGAAACTGTTAATAGCATTTCATTTGGTATCAAAGCTTTGATCTCCCCACTTAACTACCACATTAATGCAGAGCTCCCCTGGGTGGATGAGTTCACAGTATTAGTTAACCTCTTCTGCTGAAAGTCTCAAATATGATTTAGAAATAATTCTGTGCATTGTGACAGAAACAAAAACTCATCCTTAATTAAAAGTATAAATAAAAGGGATTTCTATCCTTAGACTAAGCTGAATGCAGACAGCAGCTTTGTGCTGCTTTTTCTCCGCATTAAAGGAAAATTCAAATTCTGCGTGCTCAGCCTACAAGTTTAACTTCTGGTCAGAAAGCAGGGCATTTTCCTGAATACTGTAAAGCACCTGTGAGAAATAAGCTAGCTAAATCCTTGAAACATTTAGATTTTGATCCTTCTTTTGGGAATAGAAACTGAGTGCAGATTTTGGGGACACCCAAATTTCATTACTGCTGTCAAATTGTAAATGTTTTACTTCTATTTAAAACCCCTTTAAGAAGCCCTTCAAGGTGTTGTTGATTTGAGCCACAAAGGGATCAAGCTCAAATTTTGCAAGGAGCCTCTCAGTCGCTACCCACAGATTTATAACTTCTTACTGGGAACCTGCTTGTGGGTGCCTGACCACGTAAATGCTGATGTCTGCAGCCTGAGCTTTCCACTGCTCTCTTCCCAGTAGCTGTTGGGTGTTCTCAAGCACAAAAACAGGTTTATGGGGACTTTACCATGCAGTGTCAGAAGGCTGCTTTTTGTTGCCAGTAGCACTCACTACTCACTGGATCATTGCAGGATCCAGTCTATGCTTCTAGGTGGGGGGTGTTGTTTATCTAATTACATTTTTATGTTATATTTTCAGGTTCTGACCAGTAACCAGTCAACTGAATGCTGCAATCACTAAGACTGTGCTCATCCTTCTGCCCCTGTGATTCTTGCCAGCCTGGTCCTGGGCAGGACCAAGGCTGCTGTGGGGGCTGCAGGTTCAATCCTGCAATCCTTCAACCCTGTCTATGAGCTGACAGAGCCCAGAGCCCACATCTTCTTGTTTGGGATGACTCCTGCAGGTGCTGGATCATTGTATGAAAGCAAGAGCATCACCACTAGCACATCCAGCATTGTCCTACCGCCGTGCTGCTAAGGTGGACTGAATCCCAAATTAATTCCACTTCCGATGTTCCCTTATAATCTCAAGGGAAAAACAAACCTCTGTTTAGAGTGGACAGGGCTGCCACCTGGAGGCACCCCAGTTTTCCTACATAGTCAGTGGAGAGAGGGAAGCGTCTGTGTGAGGTGACTGCAGCTCCACAGATGACTGCCCGGTTCCGTAGGACATTTATGCGGCCACGTTTTGCAGCTGGGAGATGTTAATTTTGGCACCGCAGTTAAGCAGAGGCTCTGTGGTAAAGGCATTTCTGGGGTTAAGGATTTAATCAGGGAGCACAGTGGTTATTTTGCTCCTAAACTCAGCCAGAGCACTCTCAGGGGTTTTCTCTCCAAGACCCATGTTCAGGCAGGACCCAAACTCCCACCTCCTTCCTCACTGACATAAAACATAAATAAACAAGGACCTAAAGCACTTCCATCTCCCCCAGTTAACTCAGACATCTCACAATGCCCTCACCCCTCCCTGAATCTCTCTGGTCAGTACCAGACTGTTTTCTTTTCTAGCAGGAGCCTTGCAGAGGCAGTGCTGGGTTCCCAGAGGACGGGCAGGAGCTCAGCAGGGTTGCGACAGGGCTCGTGGCACCGCGATGCTGCATCAGAGTCCGCGCTGGCCGACGTCAGGCGGTTTGAGCAAGAGGAAACAGCTTCAAAAACATCAAACTGCTGCAGATTTCCTGAGAAGTCAGGGGCAATGAAGAAATGAAAATGCAACCAAGTACTCAGAAATTTGCCCTGTCAGTATATAGTAACCTTCAGCGCACTCCCCCTTTCCTGCCAAGCCGGGGTGGGGGGGGATTAGTTTTGCCTTGCCCAGAGCAACTCTTTTTTTTTGTTTTGTATGACATTCTGGGCAGCAAAGCAGCGGAGCAAGGAGGTGGAAGGGAATTGGTGTGGGGCCTGCTGCTTCTGCCACCTCATCTGGTGTGCCAGCCAGGGTGTTTTCTCCACCTTTGTGACCACAGCTATGTCCAGGTCCTTTGGCGATACCTGGGAGTGCAGTTCAGCAGCAGTAAAGAGAGGGGCAAGGAAAGAAGGGAGCCTCCCAGGAGAACACAGGAGGTCTGTGACAGGAATGAGAAACTCTTCAAACATTCATGTCCTACCAGAAAGTTACCATCAGCCTCTGTTGTTCAGGGGCATCACTGGCAGCTGCCTCCAGCAAAGGCTATTCTCACAGAAATGTAGCTCCAAGGGGTTTTTTTCCTAAATAACTGATGTAGGGAAAAGGCCAGTGCAACTGTGGGAGTTCCAGGGTCCATGGCAAGACCATTTTGGCATCCATTTTTGTTTCATGTGCAAGATGGGGAAGACAGAGCCTGATACCAGCACACGTTTTGGGCTGTGCCTTACCCCACAGTGACATTTTGGGCACTGTGTGTAAGGAGATGATCCAAACAAGCAGAGGTGCTGCAAGCCATCACCTGGCAAGCAAATGAGTGGCCACTTTTTTGTGTGTGCAAAGAGATTTAGTCCCCTACCCCCAAAATATTGATGAGTACAGGGTCCTCAAGCCTCACAGTTAGCATGGCTCCACAGGGACCCATTCCCAGAAGAAAGGCTGTTTTAACCCATCTCTTCCTAAAGCCCTCCCAGCAGGGCTTTAGCAAAATAAAGAAAAAACAAACCAACCAAACAAAAATCCACAAAACCAAACCAAAACAAACCCAAACCCAAAACAAAACAAACAAGACCTTTTCGAAACCTGTTTCATTTTCATTTTCCAATATAAATTATTAAAGACATGAATTTGTAGGCAGACACAAAGTGAATTCACTAAACTGGTGAGGGTCTCAAATCTATTTTACTTGCCTTACCCAGAGAAAATATTGCCTTTCATTGCCCCTGCCCCTTCCCTTGCTCCTAGTTTTCTGTTGGCTTCGGTTTCTCCAACCATGTGAAATTTTCTCTCTCTCCCAGGGTGGGTGTCCTCAGTTTGCCAAGGCTTCTGCTTCTTGTGCTCTGCGCTTTCATGCTGAAAAATTAATGTGGAGATCAAGAGCTGAACTCAAACCAACCAACATTGTGGGGCAGTTAAGGACTCCGAACCCAAATCTTATTTGAACATTCACCGCCACCTCTCCTCCCACAGAAGCAAAGACAAAATTGCTTCTTGCCATCGCCAATTTGTGCCTCATCTGAGGAGGGTCAGAGCAGGAGTCAGTCTGACACAGGGGAACTTCAGCTGAAGTGGAGGACAACACACCACAAGGTCAAACAGCCTCCCCCATCTCAGCCTCAGCTCAAGGTGACAGAATTCCCCATCCCTTGGAAAGGAAAGGTAGGACTGTACTGCACCACAGAGCATCTACACACCCAGCAGCAGATTAAACTGCTGCCAGCAGGATTTTACCCTCTTATGTTCACAGACTGTTAATGTGCAAAACTCATTTTCTCCAGTTTGTTTGAAAACATTCAGTGCCTTTTCTTTTATTTTTAATTATTATTTAATGTAATTCGTGACTCGCTCCTCACAGCTCAGCTCCAGCATCTCCCTGGGCCTGGCTCCTCTCCCATCACTGACAAACACTGTCTTTGCAGCTGGGTCTTGGTGCTAAAGGAAAGGCAGTTTTAAATTCCCTTTCCACCTCTCTGAAGATGGAAGATTATGGAGGTATAGAAACACACAGGGATTTGAAAAGCAAGTATCAAAAGAAACCTTATTCTGAAATGTATTTACTGAGACCTTCTTTGAAAGGAATGAAGATTTTCTGTCCCATAAGAGCCTTCATTCAGCACAGACTGGCAGCAGTCTTCCAAGGGAAAATCAGAACATAAATGGCAAAATAAATAATATTTCTCCATTCAAAATAGGTCAAAGATAAGGAAGTTATCCTTCATCTCATCCATGCAGTAAAGATGGGTGCCCAGCCAGTGCAGACCAGTATGTCCAAGAGACAGTTGTGTCATTTAACTTGGCTGATCTGGAGGTTCAGTCATTTCTCAGCAAATGCAGTCTCTTCCATAAAATAAAATAAAATAAAACAAAACAGTAAAAGAAAAGGTGTCATTTTTTTCCTGGAACAATGTAATGCTGCCAGAACAACCGCACTGGGTTTTGTTGAGAAGCAATTCCTTCAATGCAAAGCAATCCTTTCAATGCCCTTTGGGGTCCCTGGGGCGATAGGGCCACATCAGGACAGTGCTGTGGGACAAAAACCCTACTGCTATTCTAACACTCTGTCTGGAGCAGGGGTTTTTAACAGGCAGTTTCCCACCATTTTTAGCTTAGTCATATCCACAAGTGTTAGGAAAACCTGTGTGAAACTGTCCTCCAGAGGCTGCTGCCAGCCTAGGCCATGCTCACAGCCCTCACTGCTGACGTTCCTCTCCTGTTGCCTTGCAGAGGGTGGGCTCTCTGCTCTTGGTTTTGATAGGCAGGAGGAAGAGGGGATGCTCTCCCTGACATGACCTGGGAGATGTGCCTGAGAAAGGGCAGCTGCACTGGCCTTCAAAGAGTTTTCTGTTTTTAAATAACACATCAAGATACTTTTTTTTTCATCTCTGTCCCCATTTTCACAAGAAATCCCAGTGTAATTTCCATGCTAATCAGATGAGAGCTTGCAAAATACATTTCCTTCAAGATGTAGGGGAATGTATTAATTCCAGGTGACCTGTGACTCTGTCAGTGACACACACTCTTCAAATCCATGCAAATGAAAACCTTGCCCACGCCACAGGCAAACACTTGGCTTTTCCCATGCTGCTCGCATGGAGCTGGAAATGTTCGATGAGTGAAGCCTTAGTGATGCATTTCAGCAATAATTCATAGGTTATACATAATTTAGGGCCTCACTGCAGTCCCCCCGTAACACGCTCCGTACAGCGTGTACACAACAGGGCCAGACGGCAGCTTTAAGGAGGCTCCAGGCATAATCCACAGTAAGGAGAAGTTTGATCCATCTCCAATTTGCACCTGCCAGATCATGAAGGGAGCTAATTGGATTAAAATATTGTAATTATCATTTCATTTACATGCAGCAAAACCTTAGGGAAACATTTTAAATGGCAGAAAATTTGAGGATGCAGTCTGTGAAGTCTGCTTCTAAAAGCCTAATGCTCTCTTGCTCCTTCATTGCCTGAGACTAGGGTTTTATTCCTGGGAAAAGGTGAGTTTGATGAGCAGTGCAGTGCACACACCACAAAACACTGCTTGGTTTTATCACCGTCATATTTGTCAAGGCTGTTTGGATGCTCTTGATATCACCAGTCCATAGTGACTGTGCCCAACTCTCCCTGCTGCCCCCACTCAGGAAAAATCAGCTTTAAAACACCCATAAAGGATTTGACCCTGGAGTCCAACAGACATCCAGTTGCAGGGGTGACTGTGAGTCCAAAGGAGGAGTGGAAAGACCCTTCCTTGGTCTCTAGTAGCAGCTCCCATTTCTTCTCCACAGGGAGACAGTCCTGTGTTTTAGAGTCACAAAGCTGCCCCCAGGGGAGGCAGTTGAAAGCCAATGAGGCTTAAACCAGGAGCAGCACCTGGCCCCACAGACCTGCCTCAAAAGTGGGACACATGTCCCCAGATAGGGCTGGAAAACCACCAGCACATCTCCCAGGAGGGCATTGAGCAGGTCCATGGCAGCCCAGCACTGCTGTGCCCTTGGAAGCAGCAGGGAGCAGGGATGAAGTGCTGAACCTGTGCTGGTGCTGTCACCAAAGAGCAGGGAGACTACACACACATGGTGCCACGCAGTTCCAGAGCCTAATGAAAGAGAGCACAAGAAGGGCCAGAAAGAACCCCAACCCTTGTCTCCTCACACCTCGTGGGTGCTCTTTAGGGGACATAACTTTGTGTGGGGCAGTAGATTTGCTTGGCAGATTTACAAGCCAGAGCTGGGCTTTCCCCACTCCGGCACCAGTTGAACACCTCAGCCTGGATCAGGTGTGAAGCCACTGTCGTCTGGGTGCTCAGCGGAGAGCTTGGTGTCAGAGTAAGTCTAACTAACTTCTGCATTTCTTCTGGGACAGTGATTCAGGAATAAAGGGTCACAGCCATGATGAGAAATAACATATAATGTTACAATGCTCTTGTTCTCACAGTCGCCTCAGGGTCTGCCCAGTCTCCTGTGGAGCTGACACGGAGCTACTGATGGAGAGGAAATTCAAGCGTCACTGAGCGGCCAGGCCTAAGCATGTAGAACTTGATGTGCTCATCAAGAGCAGAAAGGTGGCAACAGGAGAACAAATATTACCCTGATGAGGAGAGGGGGAAAAAAAGGAAACTCCCTTTTTGGGAGTGTATTAACCCTTTATATGAGGACACAAAGCTTTGAGAAGTCTAGTCTGTAACTGAGGCCCTGCTCATGCCAACAGTGAAGCACGGGAGTACGTGAGGGCAGCTTTAGGAGCTGCCTCAGCACCTTGCTGTTGGCAGCCCGGAGCCTACCACGGACACACTTACCTGGTCTCACGGTTGTGGTTTCTTTTTTGGGACAGCCAACTCGATACACAATACATGGATCTGATTTTCAAAGGGCAAGCACCCCACCCAGTCTGGAAACTGGAGACTTTGTAAGATGTGTCCCATTAGACAGGCAAAAATCAATGCCTGCTCAGTCATTAGTCATTCTGGAAACCTCCGCCTTGGTGAGTCAGCCTGGTATACCTGGCAAGCTACAAGGGAATCCAGTTTCACTAATATTTTCTTTTTCTGCCACCCCAAAGTTTCCAACTTGAGCTGCACAGGCAGCAGGAACCTCCCTGGGAAACTACCCGGCTGGGCACACAGCATGAAACTCATTTCTGGTCTCCCCACATCATATCTAATGCATATAAAAAATATTTAGCTGATGAGTATCCCTCTCTCCAGAAACAGAGCAAACAAACAAATCTCACCAAAGCAAATTATTGGATGATCTTCTTGTTAAATGCACAAGCCCAGGGGAAAAGAATAAAAGTCTGCAAAGTAGAATTTGCTATTACCTTGTTTTTGCTGAGATACCATCAAGAAGGGCAGCACCAAAGGTAATTGTTCAGAAACACAGCAAACACAGCTGGATCAGAAACATCACTGCCATTCATGCAATGGTTCCTCGAAGTTTTAAGTCAACTATGACAGTTCTAGCCTGAATTTCTGTTCTCCACTTGGCCATCCCAGAAAATCATCATGTCTGCCCATTTTCAACTGTCACAGCCTGCTATGGACTGCAACAGAGAGTTAACCAGTGTAGTTCTCGTTACTAGAACAACCACAACTGCTGTGGATGCATATGATACGTAAAGGCACCTTCAGCTGCTCACTGTTAAATTTCCTAACCTTAGCTGGACACCATGGGAGACCCCTTCCAGGTTTAAGCCACCAACACACCTCTGAATGCAGTCACTGCATCCTTCCAGGGCTGGGGCATTTTACATCCCCACTCAATAGGCTTTTGCCAGTCCTGTATCTGACTTGTACTACGAATGTATGCTTGGTCTTTCAGGTCTCCACACTGAACAGTGCTGATATGAAACTGACTTTGCTACAAAAGACAAAGCAGGTCAATGGAAATAAAACTTTTCAACATCTAGCTGACTTGGCAATGAAACCTTCTCACCTCCTCTCCTTGGAGAGTACCAAGAAGACTCCCAGTAGATTGCTTCCCCAACGAGATGCATTTATATGGTCACCCATGAAACGTGCCTTCTTCTTGTGATGGGACAGGAAAAGGAGGTGGCTGCAACTGGGGCATGAAAAGGATATTCTTTAGCATAGAAAGGAAAACATGACAGCTAGAACAAGACTTGGCTTCTTCCTAGCAGGTATGTCCAGGTCCGAGCTGCATCAGATTCCTGCTATTTCCAAGGGGAGACTTGCAGGAGAGTGAAACAGGGATGTAGATGGGCCAGTCTGGTCCTCTGTGCTTCGGAAAGAACACAGACATGATGAGAGAGCTGCTGTCTGCCACCCCGCAGAGGAATTCAGCTTGTCGTGTGAACTGTCTGCCTGAGCACTGTGGAACGGATCGCTCAAGGTTAAATTGGATTAAACTGTTACAGCTCCACTTTCCCACGTGTGGTTTAAATTTAAACTCTATAAATTTCATGGTGAGTTATTAAAACCTTCTTGGCAAGGAGAACTCATCTCATAGAAAAAAAATTTTCTCCAAGTTTGCAAACCCACAGGGAGGCTTTAAGTCAAGTTAACGGTGAGATTTCCACGTGGAGGGGAAGGAAGAGCTGAGGCATTTAATCAGCGGCATGTGGGAGCCCTGCAGGGCAGCCTGGCCCCACTCTGCCATGTCAGCTACTCCCCAGGTTTCCATGGTAAGCGCCTTGGTCCCACGTGCTGTGCCCAGAGGCACAGATGCTTCTGGAGCAGAAGCTGTGCACCGCGCCGTATGGCACGTTCGGAGAGAGCAGGACGTTCTGGGCTGGATACATGGAAATTTTTGTAAATACTTGTCAGCATAAATTAACAAACAAGCCTTGGGAGGCCTTGAAATGTCATTCTTCCGAGAAGTTTCATCCTGCCAGTTTCTCCTGGTATCACCCAGTCATGAGGTGATCTTTTCATGGGGTGGGTGTAAAATGTCATGCTGAGTTTCAGTAGAAGCCACGCAAAGATGATCTCAGGTATCATACACAGGGGTGGCCAATTCTGTGTGGGTACTGCTCCTCCCTGGGCTGGGGATGCACTCCAAGAGGGACCTTTTGCCCTATTTCTCCTGGAACCCATGAACCAAAAACCATGAGGCAGACTCCTGAAAAGTGCAGGAAGACAAGTGGAAAACTGCAAGGAAAACAGCCCTAGACCAATCGTTTGTGACAGGGCAGTACAAAAGCAGAGCTTCTTCCTGCTTCCCACGCCAGGGCAGGACATTAAACAGAGCCCTGGCAAGGACAGTGCAGCAGACACACTCCTGCACTCTCCAGACTCTACATCAGAGCACTAAACTGCAGATCATTCAGAGCTGGTTTCTGTTTTCAGCTGTCACAACCCTGCAGGACCAACACCAGCCCAGGCTGCCCTGCTCCACATGCTTCCAAAACTTGCCTTGGATGTGCTATTGTAGATGTTCAAAAGCCGCTCAGGTCTTTCCAGTGGCTGAGTGGATTTTTCAGCCCAGATCAGCCGAGGTGGGCACTGCTGTCATCTCTGACACGGTGAACTGCAGAGTTCCTGCCCTCACCCTTATACAGCCAGCAAAGGGATGAGGCAGCCACACACACGGCTGGCTCCGGGCGCAGCCGGGCCATGGAACTGAAGAGCAGCAGCTTCGGGCGCCGAGTCTTGCCTGAACAACCCCAGCTGCCCATTTCCATTTCAAGTCGGCTTGAGAATGGGAAAACACTAAAACGGCCTCTCACATCCAACTGCAATTCCAAAGGGATCTGGAGGCCTGGCTGCTAATGGGGCTTGCTGGCATTTCCATGTTAATTGGCAACCAGCGCAGGAGCCCCGGCCGGTGGTGGGTGCCCGGCCTCAGGGGCTTTGAGGGGAGCCAGGCCAGGGATGAGCTCTGTCAGGCACAGGCAGCCCGGCGCACAGCCAGCTGGGGGGTTATGTTGTTTCTGTTGGTTTTGGCGTTTTTTGGAGTTTTTTTAGTAGGGCTGGAGATGAAGGGGGCCGCAGCGTTCCGGTCCCGTGCCCCCGCCCCCCAGGCCGCGCGGCCCGGCCCGCACTGCGCCCGGCGGCCGCACGGGGTCACACCGAGACTGCGCCGCGCCCGCGCCCCGGCCCGGCCCGCTCCCCTCACGCCTCGGCGGCTTCACGCCGCAACGCACCGACTCCTGCGGGCTCAGGGAGCACTGAAAACCTTATTTCTGACTCGAGGCAGGAGCGCAGCGGAGCTGGGACTTCCCTGGGTGCCATCCCGGGGGCTCCGAGGCTCTGGTGCCAGAGCCCGACACCGGGTGCCAGCTGCCAACACCCGCTGGGGACAGGGGCCCCGGAGGAAGGACGGCGTGATCCCTGCCACTGTGCCAGGTGGGAAAGCTTTCCGCACTTGAACCGCTTACATTTGACCCAAATATTGTGCTGTGCGTCGGCGTTAACGCTGCTGCGTGACGGCAGAGCAGAGGATGGGAGGGCTCGGAGCTCACCCCCCAGACACAATCGGCTTCCACGCAGCTCAGACACTTGACCTCAAAGTCCAACGACTCGGCACAGCCAGAGCCCGCTGCTGTGACAGCAGGTAGAGCAGCCGGGCTTGTGAAAGTGCTGCCTGCTCCCTGTCCCGCGCGGCTGGGACAGTAAAGGTGGGAAAATTCAGATTTGGCGACAAGAACTGGAAAGAATAGCTTCGCTGCATTTTAAATATGAAATGTTTGTTTCGGTAGAAGGTGAGTTTAGGATGCTGGGACAGGCTTTAAAAATACTTAAAAGTCCCAGTGGAGAAACTGTAGAAGAAAAATAAGCCAGCCTTGTAGCTGTTGGATGCAAAGGCTGCAATGCAGGAGGAGCTGTTCGTGCCCCATCAGAGCAGGGCACAGGGGGTGAAGGCGGGAAGGAAGGGAAATGTTTCAGCTCGTGGCAGACTTGGAAGGGCTTGTGCAGATCAGAGCAGAGCCGGGCACAGCCGAACCAGCCGGAGAGAGGAGAAGCCGCGGAGGGAATCGCCCAGCACGGCAGGGACGCGCTGACTCGGCAGCAGCGCAGCCTCCCGCGGGTGCCAGGAGCAGCCCACGCTGGCACCGCTCCTGCTGCCGATCGCTGCACACAACATTTAGCACAGAGGGCTGGGGAAACAAGGAGATAAAACATGTGCTTGGAAAAAGCAAAACAATCAACAAGGGAGCTGGGAAAGCTGAGCGGCCAGGGATTTAGGTGATGGCTTGTATGTGCTTTACAGAGCCCGGGATCCGGGGGACAAGCCTTTAAGATATTTCCCTGAGCAGCTGGGCAGAGACAGCCGTTACCGAGTGCAATTAACTGCTTCATTACCACCTAAGCAAAACAAACCCATCAATCTCTGTTGCATTTACCAAGAGGAGAGACTGATATCAAGGTACAAACACTGTGCTCCAGACTGTAGGCGTGACCCACACCCTCCAGCCTGGCACAGTGACTCTGCTCCCCAGACAGTCCCTGGAAGCAGATTTTAGATATCCCAAACTATTCCAGGTGTGCTGACACACACCAGCGAGCCAGCATTTGGCACCCTCATGAACTGAGCTGCCCCACGGTGTTTTATAAACATCTGCTGGGATGGAGCTGTAGGCCCAAGTGAGAGTGATGGAGGTGAGAGCAGAATTTAGCCTTCTAAGGCCCACCTGAACCACTGGTGCCTGTGCTTGATGCATCCAGCAGGTTTTAACAAGCAAAATGAAGGCCAGAGTCTGCTTTTAAATAAGAGCAGACTGCCAAGGGGAAAGGGAACCCGCAGGGCACTGATCACTTTCAGAGGATCAGGAGAAGCTGTGATTTTCAAGCTGAAGCCCAGAGTCACCCCAGGCCCAGAGCCATCCTCAGTTTACATGGCACAACACCCTTCTTTACAGCAGCATAGACATTTCCTACAAGCTGTCTTCTTCCCACCAGACACATCTCTAAATTAGGCTCCAGGTGACAGGCAGGGAGCAAAGGGTCCCCTGGCTTGCAGGAGGAACAGGGATGAGTGATTCTGAGATCCAAGGTTAAGCTTCAAAGGACCACTAGAACATCAGGGTCTGGAGACTTCAGCATCTCTAAAACCTTTGGTCTACTGAGAAGATTAAGGTCTAAGTACAGTAAAAAGAACTGCACTTACCTCTGTGATGAGATACAAGTGATTTATGAAAGGGATTATTCATGGATGCTTGAGATAGCAAGACAGGATGAGCCGATCTTGTGTTCCCGAGTATTTTAATGAGCTCTTCTGTAGGATGGAGATAACATACCTGCAGCAGTGTGAGGCCACATCAGCATGCTGGGACTGTGGTTGGTGGGGAAAGATCAGGGGCACTGTGCATTGAGCAAGGTTGAAGAAGGACTTACTATACAAAATCCTATAGCCTCCACTGCAGCAGTGTTGCAGCATCTCTGCTTTGGGGAGGCCCAGAAAAATGCTCACAACAGCCCCTTCATCCTGAGCATTTCTGAAGGGATGGGCTGGGATGGGGCTCAGAAGAAGCAGTGGAAGGGAAGAAGCCTCTTCCCATGTTCAGGCAGAGGAAAGACAGGGCTCCCCCCTGCAGTCTTTCACAGCTGATGTGCTCTGCTGGGCAAGGATACGAATAAATCCCTGTGGTGTAAAAAAAACGTTTACTTCTATCTTCTGCTGTACCTCACTGTACGGTCTGTGCAGGGTTGGCCACTGTGGTTCCATGCCCGGTGCCTCAGGCAAAGCTGCTGCTCTGTGGCCAGCACGTGTAAAGAAAAACAAAGCAGCAGGATCATCTCTCCTCTAGCTGCAGGCAGGGTCTGTGGAAGCAGTGATTCCACACACTCAGCCATGCTCAGCTCCCACATGTGGCACATTGGTGGTACCCAGAGCCCAGCCTGGCCTGTGCAGGAGCGATGTGTTCAGCACACCACCAGTATTGATGAGCGCTGCAGGAAACCACAGCCAGCTCACAAGGACAGGAGAACTGCTCTTGGCAAACTGGGAAGTGATTCCTTTAGCTGATTATGAACTGCACATAGGGAGATGTCTGTGGCTGGGGTTTTTCCTTCCCCTCCCTTAGACACTGGATTCCTAAATGGCAGCACATTTCTCCCTGCATCCCTCTTCCTTGTGTTTCCATTACTTTCTTTTCCTGCTGCTTGTAACAGTCCAATGCCAGTGTGACTTCAGCCCTGGTGCAGGATTAACTCTGGGGTGAAGCAGAGAGATGGAGAGCGCTGGGTGGCTTTGCCTGTGCCACTGCACCTCTCCTGCACATCAGCCCACAGAGAAATCCCTCCTCTTGGTAACTTCCCAATCCAGTTTATCAACACAGAGCACCAGGACCCTGACGTGTGTCACAGGACAGCCCCACTGCGTGCTCACTTCTGCCTTAGTCCCAACACAGGTGGCTGCACCACTGTGCCTGTAGGAAGCACCTGATGGTGTGTTTGTTAAAAATACTCGTGCTCATGGGTATGGAGTTCACCACAACTATCAGCTCACTGTTTAACAGCTGGTTATGCACATGAGATTTAGGCTCTTCTTTCTCACCTGCATTTGTCCAAGTTGGCTCAGCTTCTGGCCGTTGGTTCCCATTAGACCCCTGCCAGGAGGGGTCCAGCTTCCCAGACCTGTGCACCCAGAGCAGGGATTTACTGGTGGTGCCTGCAACTGCATCACTTTGAGACATGCAATAGATGGCAACTCAGAACATTTCCAATCCCTTAGTCACTCCCATGGCTTTTCCCTCGCAGCAAAACACACCAGGGACATTTTTAGCAGGATGCTCACTCAACAACTCCCCCCATTCAGCTCCATCCTCCTTTGTGCCAGGCGCTTCAGCCGATTTATAAATATCACAAATAAAAGCAACCCTGCAGAGGCTGACGGAGCTGAATGCCAGCAGCACAAGAGCACAGAGCAGCCAAGGAGATAGGATTTGGCAAGAACAGACTTCCTCTGGCAGCTAATGCTGTGACAACATCTGAACCTTGGGAAGGCACTGGAAAGGCTCCAGGAGCAGCACATGGGGCAGAGGGTTTTATCACACGGCGCTGGTGTTCTCGGTGCCTTCTGAGCTGTGTGTTCTCAGAGGAAGTGCTTTCATAATTGCTTGATTTGAGGTTAATGATTTTTCTGTTTAAAAACAAGCTAGTATTATTTAATGACTGGTATTTATTTGCACTCTGCAATTAGAACACATTATGAGAATTGCATGAATGGGAATTTGAAATTTTCAAGAAGTGAATACTTTTCTTTCTTTTTGTTTCTTACTGCAGCAAGCAAGGATAAAATACATATAAAAATATAATCAACAAGCAAAAAGACAACAGCCTCTGTCCCCTCCAGCTGCCAAGGAACAGTGTTTCTTTAACCCTGGGTGGGAAGAGAGAAGGAGCACACCCAATGGGTTTTTCTCCAAGCTCCTTGAAAATACCCTCGATGCAGTAGGTAAAACACCTTGCATTCCCCTCCTGGGAATTGCTTTTAGCAAAACAGTCTGGGAAAAAAACCCCTTTGGGCAGTGTCCCTTTGGGCTGTCAGCTCCTTGGCTTCTCCCTCCAGCCTGGACAGTCCCATGTCCCCAGCTCAGGGCTGCACCACTGCAGGCTCATGCCTGGTGGTAGCAGAGGCTGGCTTTTGACTTGGGTACTTTCAGTAAGGACTCAAGATACCCTTAAGCTTTCACACTTTACACCAGCCTGAATTCTGGATTCTTTACTGCTGCATCTACTTTGTTCTTGTTCCAGTGTAAGTCAAAAGTTGCATGAAGGCAGCATCTGGATGCAAGTCTGCATCCTCAGGTTTTCAAAAAGCACCTTTTTGAGACAGATGCTAGACTCAGACATATTTCAAATGCTCCCTACAGGAAAGAAATATGGAAACATCTTCCCTGAGACTCAGTTTAGAGTCTAACTCCAATATCATTCCTTTAAAGAGAAAAAAGCAAGAGAAAGGGCAGAAAGCAGAGTGTGAGGAACAAACAGGACAGAGAAAAACACCTGTCAGGGATACAGCTAGGCAAGGGTTTCCTACTTTGTTCTGCAAGCAAGGCTGGTGTTCTGTTCTGAAAGAAACTCTAAAAGACATGGCAATGAGAGGGTATAATAGAAGTCACTGAATGAATTTGTGGTAGCTTTATATTTTGTTCCAAGACACTTGGACCAAATGAGCTGATTTTTCTTATGTGAACAGAGCTTCTTTACATGGGCAGTACAGAAATTCCTTAACTGCTTTTTCTTTTTTAATTAAGGAAGAGTTATTTCTAGACAAAGAAGTTACAATCATTGGCTCAAACCTGTAAATTTTGGTCCCCACTAAAGAGATCACTTTCCCCAGAGATCATCCATCCACAGTTCCCACCAGCTACAGTCCTCCTAGACAAAAGCAGATGGTTCAGAGACAGACACCCAGGACTGTTGGACTACTTGGGGTTCAGTTTTTACTGTATAATTTCCCAGTGTTTGAGAGCATCTTTAGGTAGTTTCTTTTAAATATATTTATGAACTTGCAGAAGTGATTATTTTTCTGTTTATATCTTCAATTATTAATTTCTAGCTTTCTGCAGATAAGCGAAAGAAAGTGAAATCAATTTAAAAAACCAAAACAACCCGAAACCAGCAGACTTTACTGCTGCATAATAAACAGAAAAGCTGCTGGTGAAACAGCAATCACAAACGGTTTTGACCAGAAACAATAATTGTCAAGTGCCTCAAAATTTGATCTCAGAGGCTTCCCAAACAAAGAGGAAGATGGCATGGTACAGGTCCTTTGGTAGTAAAGCCAGGACAGTCTCACTGCTCTTAACACACCTGACAGTGCCTTCTCATGACCAAGGATCTGACTGGGACAATCCAAGCAGAGCCACTGACCCAGCCCTGGAATGTTGAGGGACAATTTTCTTCACGTTGTCCAAAAAGCCTGAGGCACTTGAGCATCATTTTCAGACACACATGTTACGAAAGACAGATATTTTTAACGTCTTTTACAGGGCATCATCAGAGAGGTTACCAGCACAAATGCCATTCAGGACTAGTTATCATCATCATCATCATCATCATCATCTTCCACTGCATTGACAAGCCCATTGGAACCACAGCCTAATTCCAGCTAAAAACCTGAAAGCTGCCCACTGCTGAAATATTACGTAGAAAGCAGTCACCTCAAACACGCTCCCTGCTGCTGTTTTATATCTTTTTTATTAACTCAGTGAATAAAAAAGTCATGGCAGTAACACCGAGATGATACTGCCCTGTGCAGAACTATCTAAAAGTGCAGAAATACATAAATAAGACTTTCTAGAGTAAGACATGAGTTTAAGTGCTTGCTTAAGTGGTGTGAGTGCCTGGCCTGGGGTTATTTTAAGAAAATAAAATCTCTGTATTATGTGAAGTAGTTACAGCTGAGTGCTCGCTGGCTCTGCCATTCCCAGGCACAGTGGTCCCTCACATCCCAGGCTGTGTCAGACACCTCCTGCTCCTGACAAAGAGCAGATGGGAGCATCACTCCGCAGCTGGACATGAGCAACAGCCCCTCTGCAGTCACTCGTGCCCACAGGCAGCTCTCACTGCTCCTCAGGGCTGGGAGGCTGAGAGGCCCCACTGTTGGCTGCTTTGGACACAACATGTTCTCTTCTGCAGACAAGTTCAGTCACAGCCCCAACAGGCTGGTGGTGGCTGTTGGCAGAGAAAAACCGAGAAGAAAAATCAACTTCATACCTTTGAGTGAAACATGAGGGAAAATTGTTCTTTACACTTCAGAGCCTTCATGTTTAGTGAAAACAAGAAATGAAACGAGTTCATGAAAGACTAATTGCCCAGTTTGTTTTATGCATGAGCCCCAGCATTCCTAGCACATGCAGTTACAGCTTGTTTTCAAAGAAACCAATTACTTCATTAAAACATCATCTTCACACTTCCAGATCTGCTTTAACAAGTCTTCTCCTCTTCATCCTTCTGGCCTATTATTCTGCCATTTTTTGGTTTAAGAGCAAAGAAAAAAAGAGCCAAATGGCAGTATCTATGATTTACTAACAGCTATTAAAACCTGAGAATTAGGATCTATCCTTTCTCCTCCACAAAGCAAAGGATTACTGCAGAACTTTAAACACCTTGGTGCTCAGGCAGCTAGGAAAGACCTGTGTGGCAGGATGCTACTGCAGGTACAAGGATAGCAAGTGAAGGTTTGAAACAAGCCTGTGCCTGGGAACTTAAAGGGCAAGATCAGGAAGCAAAAAAGAAGAAAGCTCCTGGACTTGTCTCAATATTTCACTATGTGTAAGATATCCATGGAGGCCACAGACTAAGTCTAGTTTATACACAGTAAAAACTGAGAGCTGAGTGATGGGGGGGGGGTAAAGGGTGAAAGAGGAGAAGGAAAAATAACTAAATCCCCCTCAAAAGCAGTTAAAAGGATGCCTACAAAGACGATTTCTTCCAGACAAGCAACATAAAGCATAATTCAGTGAAAAGCTGTCACTAGAAAATGGAGTTCACAGTAAGCATTTGACTGCAGTACAAACCCTCGTTACAAATGAAGATGTTTGAGCCACCACAACCCCTGTGACGAAGCAGCAAGCAGGAGACTCCATGCCTGCCTGTGCAGGAACCGAGTGCTGCAGTCTTGGCACTGGCAGAGAGAGAGATGCTATCGCAGGTTGCCACGGAAACCAGAGGATGCAGCCCCAGCAGCTTCGACTTTGCATGAACTGAGAGTTGAGCCGGGCACTGAGAGCTGGTGGTTTCCTCCAGCTCCAGGCAGGACTGTGCTGGGGCTGTATTTGAGGCTTTCCTGCAGTCAATCTCCCCCTCCCACAGCCCACCTTTCCCATCTCCCCACCCGTGTACAGGCACAACCACACCCGGCCCATTTCCCTCCTCCTTCCTTCCAGCTCAGACACGGCACACAAAGGTCACTCCTCACCCACCGCTTCCATCCTGGTTCCTCCTCACCGAGATGCTGTGTGACAGCTCTTCAGTCTGTTTGAGTGTTCTGGACAGGGGTATTCCCTGGCAGCAGAGGTGTTTTACTGAAGTTCCTTTCACTGCAGAGGAAGCCTTGCTATCCACCTGCTTTTACAAACCCGGAGAGAGCCAGAACTGCTGTACGATTTGTACAGACCCAGAAAGGATCACTTCAGAGTTCACTGTAATTACTTTTTTCCCCCGAGAACAGCCGTGATTCAGAAGGGAACTGCCAAATAGGACAGTCCAGCACCAGATGAATTATTGCCACCTTTGCCAATGCTGCTCTTACCTTATTATCGTGTTCACTCCCATTGTGATATCATCAACAGGAAAACTGCTGTGGAACACATTGTTGTGAGAGAAATCCCCTTTTTGATTAAAAAGTCCCTTTAGGATAAATTTCGACTGTTCACTTATTCATAGACACACCTGAAGGCAGCATTATTTGCCCATAAATATTATGCATATGAATTCAAATGCAATCTTACATTTGTGTGCAGGCTTCCCATAAAGCTTCCCCATTGTTGCACCACTGAAGCTGTGATCCTAAAGTAACTGTAACATGTTTTCTGTTCAGTGAAATGGCATCCCAAAGCCATGCATTAACTCCTCTGGAAATGAAAATGAATTCTCATAAAACCTTTAACAGCTGTACCTCATACACGGGCAGAACAAAGCAGCACTGGGCATTTATGCTTCCCAAGGATAACTGCGCACAGAGATCCAAGGAGCTCTGTTTTCATTGCAGATTTGTATCCCCCACAGGAAAGATTATTCAGATGTGACACAGGCAGATCAAACATGCCTGATGTGTGAAGTGGCCATTGACACAGGATATTTTGGGAAGGGAGATTTTCAGCTGGTGGCAGGAGATAGCACGAGGCAATGCTAAGTGACAGGCTGGTATTCCAGCTTTGATTTACCACCCCTTCTCTGTATGGGTGACTTCCATTTTCATATTTAAACTAATTTCTTTCATGTTATTTGCAAAGTGAGAAAGAGTTAAGGCCAGTTTGTTTGACAGGATGGCAGCTGTCACTCCATGTAAACAGACCCCAAAATGAAAGAGCAATCCAGCACATGGAAGTAGAAAGTCCTGACACTTTAATTATCTGAAGAGATTACAAGATGAAAGTCTTCCTTGAGGCAAATGTATATTAGTATTGATATAGTCATTGTGCTTTTCAGTAAGAGAAATAGGAGTCTGTATTTACATAAGAAACTATAGTGTCTGAGATCTTTAAATATCATATGTATGGAAATGATTCTGAATTACAGCATTTACAAAATAAAAACAAGCTTAAATAAATATTCAGTCCATTAAATAAGATTTTTTTTTTTTCCACAGAAGCAACTTTTTTGTGCATATTTATTTCACAAATGAAGTTTGTTGCAATTTTTTTTATCCTATAAAAGAAGCATTAAATTTCTTGTATGTTTTTTTTTTTTTTTCCTAAAAATAAAACTGCAATACTCATTGCAATGTGAAGCCTGAGATTTAAGCCTGAATAAGTATCATTGCTTGCACCACATTACCCATCTCCCACCAATCACCCAACCCCACGCCTTTCCAAACTCTGGTGAACGCAGACACTCCAACCCAAGGATTTCACAGGAAGGATTTCAGGGAAGTAATAATAACAATAAAAAATATAAATAAGGTGAGGACAACACATCGGAGCTGACATTGTCTACAAACAGCATCATAAGGCTTGTGCATTACACATAAACTAAGTGAAGCTGTTTCATCTGAATCAAAATGACAATAGTGCCAAATTGCAGCACCCTTATATGGCTCATTAACACTGAACAGTAAACCACTGAGCAAAGGGAATGTCCCCCAAAAAATAAATACAATTTAAAAAAAAATTAACACCGGCCAGTTTTGCCTTATCATTTTGAGTGACGACCTTTCTCGAGCGTGATACCGCAAACAACTTCCTCATCCATTTTTGTATTTATCACTTTGAAACACAGTGTGTAACACCACGAGTCAGGAAAGGGGGCACAGCAAAGAGCTCTTGATCTCGTTTCCTCTGTAACCACAGCACACACTGTCTTGCTTTTCATGTGGCCAACTCAAAACATGTCCAAGTGCCTTTGAAACCTCAGTGCTCAGGGAGCTCTTACTGCAAATATTTCGTGCAAGATCATAGCATGAATCTGTGTGAGTCTTATTTCTTTCCTCTCCAAGTGGAGATAAAAATTATTCCCTGGTGTTTCAAATAAATACAAATGTCTTCTGAGTTGTTAGCATGAGTGAAGTACCAGTATGCACTATTTTACATGGTTACTCTGCCAAATGTGGACAACAAGTACCCTTCTCTGGCTGACCATTCTGTAGGACCTTTTGGATATCTCATTATATATCTGCCTTTTAGAAAACATTTTTAAAAATCTCAGTACGGGAGAAATTATTTGTCTTGTCTAGTAAATTTTGCTGCCAAACTGTCAAAAATATCTCTTTTAATATTAATTATTTGGTAACCACTTCCTCTGAAATTTGTTAGGTTTTAAATGCTGATATAGAAACCAAACCTCTGTGTCAGACATAATTATTAATAGGATTTAGCATGAATTATTCAGATTATAAATACTTCCAAACTATAGAACTGGAAATTGTAAAAATTTTTAGAAGACAACTTGGAGTTATTGCTCTGCTCGGTAAATGAAAGGCAACAGAAATATACTGTTTTAGGGCCTTCAGTGCTTCCTATGGGATTTACAGAAAATTCTGCCTTTGTGAATATTGAATACAGATTTGAAATAGATTTGTTTTTATTAATCCTAGCATAGGTAGCAAAAATCTAATAATGGGGAAGTTAAACGGCAGCAGGTGGGAGAGTGCTGATGCCCACAGCCATGCTGGGATTCCAGTGGACACAGGAGTGTCTGAGCTTTGGGATTGATCTGCTGGGATGGACTAATTAACTGGCTACTCTGTTCCTAGCATGTAAGATAAGCAGCAATGCCTGTTCAATTATCTGAGCCCTATTTCCTTCCACACAGTGCATTTGTTCTGCATATGGCATCGTAACATTAATGTTATAAATTTATGGAAGACTGTACTGTAGCCTTAGAGCTACAGACGCTTCGTAGTTCCCTTTAGCAGCTTAGTAAAATGCAATAAAAACTGTCTGTACAAAATTTATAATAGTGGATGTCAAAGCCTACGTGCCCTCACTGGGTCCCTCTTTCAAGTTAATTCTTGGCTTAGGTCAAATATATCAGTCCATGTAAGACTCCAGAAGACACACCAGTAGTTTAATATGTCAGATACCAGCTCTGTCACTATAGAAAGGAGTGACATGGAACATGTAACAGTGAGTGCAAACACGGACAGGCTTCATCTGGCCATAACGAGGTAATGGAGCAGAGTGGGAGGAACAGCGGGAACAGAAGATCTGAAAAACAAGAGGGAAATTTCTCTTCAGTTCCTCTGAAGAACAGGATGGGACAAAATTTGATTTCAAGGGAGGAGAGAGATTGTATGAGCTGGCACCACCACCATCCTCAGCACAGCAAGTGAAGGGCCTCTGCAGGCAATCCCTACTCCATGACCAGTTTATCTGGCCAGGCTCAGTCCCTCTGGTGAGGGTGCCCAGCACTGACAGTAGCCAAGGCAGGCCTGTCCACCTCTGCAGGTCACAGGGCAAGGCAGCTCCATCAGAGGTGCACAGAAGCATCTCTCCCTTGATTTTGAAGAAAAACTCAGGAAATATTTGTGAATATCTCCAAATTTCATACCCCTGCAAGTCCACTTCATGGTTAATGAAAGCAGCTTCTCTACCCTCTTCTTTTTTAACTTGTACACCAGCCAGCAAGTGAAGAAATGGGATTGCAGATTTCTGGCTTCCTGAGGTACATGACTGCTTTTTTTCTCCCTCGCTCCCTCTTCCTCCCCCACAAACTTGCAAAGCAGCAGCCCTACACACCAGAGTGATCCTGCAAAGGTTTGGAAAGAAAGCAAAGGGACACACTGTCCCTGCAGCTGAGCTGTGTGTGCATCACCCCTGGCACTGCAGGCTGCCCTGGCTCATTACAGCTTACAGCAGTAGTCCAGAGTGACTCTGTGTCAGGTGGGGAGTGTTCTAGGACCTCAGCAGGGAATTCTGCCTTTAGCTGTATACAGCTTATTGCTGTATAAAAGTCACAACCCGCCCCAACCCTTTGTAAACGTAAGCTGAGAGTTGGCAGCCAAGGCACACAGAAGGACCTGTGAATTGAGAAACCCAGCTGAGCACACACATTTTGCTGTGCAGCTGGGTTTCTGTGGTGCCCATGGAGTTGCTGCTCTCTTTGGTGGGTAGTTCCTCACGTGTTTGAGTCATTACCTTGCCACAGCTCCGACAGTGGTGCTTCCTGCGAATGACTGTGAAAGGAGCCTTGCATGCAGTGCAGTAGCTGCAGACTTCATCTGGAACCCAGTCAGGAGGATCTGTCAGAAACACAGCAACAAAAGGAAACATAAATCTAAAGGGAATAAAACCAAGCACGTGATTACCAGATCCTCAAGAAGTAGGGAGAATAAAATGTTAACAGCAGCTGCTTTCATCTGTGTTTCTTCAAGTGCTTTGCAAACAGCAGCTGAGGGAGCTAAGGATGCCCAAGAGGGCTCAACTCCCCCCTTCTCTTCCAGGCACCCACCTTTGGGCAGAGCACATCAGGCACTAAAATGGCCCATGACAGCTCTGGACTCGAAATAAAATCTATCTTAGTGAAATGCAAGTGGCAGGGAAAAGGAGATAAGCAAAATAAAGTAAGAAGACAAGAGATTATTAAAGCAGAGCTGGATCACAGGTGTTTCTATCAGTGCCACCCACCATCAAAACAAGCTTAGAGCTGAGATCATTCCCAGCCTCTTCAGCCTTCCCTACAGAAAGGCCAACCACTTTTCTGCAATTAGGCAAGCAACTACACAGGTAATAAACCTGAAGCCTGATTACCATCTGCTGTATTATTAGGACTCTTACTGGAAGTCACCAGTAACTACAGCAAAACCACAGAATCAAGTGTACAAGGCTTAGCAGAGAAAGAACTCGCCCATTATCACGAACAGCATGTTTCAGTTGTTTATGTCTCCTGTGAGCTCTCCAACCTCCCATAAAAGACAAGGAGGGAAATGATTTGGGTTTGGCAAGGCAGAAGGTATTGGGCTCCCTTCTGTTAAGCTGTTTCTACTCACGACAGGCTGACATGACCTTAAAGAGTCTGGAGTTAGAAGTGTAGCAATGATGAAGCTGACTGTTTAAGTAAGTTGGTAAAAATCTAATGAGGGCAAAGTAAGTTCTATCCAGGAATCCATGGACAAGGTGACCATGAACTGCTGAGTGTATTTACCCAAGTCCCCTATATGCAGCTTCTTTCTGAGTATTATTTACAGTTTGCAAGCCATGCAATTACTGATTTATAAACCTGACAAGCAAGATCCCTGCCTCAAGGAACACACTATCAAACAACAAAATATATGGTGCAGTTAATGTAGAGGTTAAGAGGGCTATAGCTACAGGCAGAAAGAAGATAATTAAATGAAAAATCCACTGTTTTGTTCCAACATAACCATGACCAGTTTTCATGTGTTTGTCACATTGCAACATTTGTCAAATTAAAAGTACAAAGAATATAGCATTCAATGCAAGAAACTGCTCAAAAAGCAGATTAATAAAAACAAATAGAACTTAGAATTTGACTCAGCTTTTATAGGTTTCTCTAAACTATTTTAGAAGTTGAACTAGCTTAAGGAAGCTATCCTTAACTTAATGAGCACGTTGGTCTGATGAAGGTTACACCTACGGGGCCAGTAACCAAACCCAGAAGTTGATGTGCAGAGAACTGACCGATGTGGTGAAAAAAAGGAGATTGCACATAGTACCTTCACCTCATCCCTGGCAACAGTTCACCAGAAAATGTTCTGTGGGGATGTAAGGCTACAAATTCCTACTTCAAAGGCAGGGTTCCCTTCAGCAGCAGGGAGATGCAGGACTGCCAGCTCAACTCCAGCAACAGTAACAAAGGAGAGACAGTCCTTTCCAATTCTTTGCCTTCTCTGCAATCTCCCTAGACACTACACATATCTTGCCCAGTGAAACTTATTCCTAATATCAGTTTATGATGTAGATGTTGAAAACTTGGTGTCACTTTCTCTGATCTGAAACTATGGCAAGCATGATGGAGGATCCCCATGTTCTCCATCCAGGAGGCCCCTTGGTTTAGCACATAGATCTGAAATAAAACCCAAAAAAGGAACCAGTAACAAAGAAAAAAGTTCCTGTTTGTCATTAGACTACATTGATTATGTTTTCAGGGATTTAACTATCCATTGACTCTCACTCATTTTGAAGACAGCAAAATTTAGGAAGTTATTCAAGCTCTGTGCCACCAGGTTTCCCTCGGCAGATCTGGTGGAAGCAGGTTTGGTAAGATGCCCAATTTGATACTGATGCTTCATCAAATGTACTGCAGTGTGTGCTACCAGGTTCAGATACTGATTTTAATATTCACAGAAAAGCCACAAAGCACAGGCCTTTCCTGTACCCCCTCCAGCATCCCAATGTGCTGTGCCACTTCTGCAGCAGCTGGAGCCATCATCACTCCTTCCCTCAGATCACAAGTAGTCCACAGACATTATAAGCCAACACAACCCCACCACAAAGACTCTGGAATTCATAAACAGAAAGCAGCTTTCTTATCAGCTGTTTACCTTTTGGTGTGGGTTTATTTGGGGGGAGGGAGGGACAGGGTTATTTTTCCTTTTCCCCCCTATTTTTTTCTTGTTTTTGCCCTTGAAGTGCAATACAGAAGAAGTTATCTTTTAATTGATCTTGCATGGATTTGTCTCCATGCTAAATAGAAAGAAGAACTGAAAAAAAGAACCCAGCAAATTTTGATAAATAACAACCTTAAACTAATAATAATCGTAAAATTTGTAATTCACGGTTACAGAATCACTTGACTGACAGATGAATTCATCTGAAAACTTTGTTTTCGTAACTTTGCTTTTGGAAAAAGTAATTCACAACTTACTGGCAATGTACAGAAACAGCACAACCCTCTCCACAGAACGCTCTCCCACAGCAGAGGGACTCTCTCTGCCTCCACGTTGGTGTCACCTCAGCTGATTCACTAAATTAACACATCAGGAGAGTGAGCTAAAGGGCACATTTTCCCCAGACAGTGACTCATCAGCAGGGGTGCACAGCCAGTCCCGTGCCCCATTGCCTCGGGGGTTTAGTGCCCTCCCAACATCCCAACTGCTCGCACCAAGATCTGCTGCACTGCAGCACACCCCCAAATAGTAACACTTGGTTATGTAACAGCTTTTAACATTCAAAATGCTGTACAAATGTAATTGCTTTAATCCTCATCACCCAGCTACCGTCAGTGTGTGGGGAGAAATCAGGAGAGGGATGTCTTGCACAAAACCATACAGTGGTGCAGCACTGAAGTAACATTTGAAATAGGGAACTTCGGGCCACTACCCCAGTGCCTTTCCTTCCAGCTGACTGACAATGGCCTTACACTGACTACAAACACAGAGTTGTGAGACTATGCACTTAGAACTAAAAAGCAGTCCTGAACTGGAGCCAAAGTGCTCACCCTGGCAGGAAGGATGAAGTCCTGGTGATTCGGTCTCTCCGAGCCCATACAAGCCCCCGTGGCAAGGGGCTCCCAGCCCTTGGTCCCCTTCACCAGCCCCATCTCGCTCAACCTTGGGAGCGGCCTCTCTGACTTACACACATTAACGACTGAGTCACTGGGCTTTTTATAGAACGGGCTTTTGAGATACTCTCTGAAGAGCACTCTCATGAGGGGATAAAGCTTCAATGTGAGGAGCAGAGTGCCTTACACAAATTAAACCCCAAGCATGAGCCTGAAGATGTGCTGGAAGCAGGGCAGCAGCACCGCATCCGCAGGCTTTTTATGTTACAGTGCTTCTCCAGGCTACGCCGCTCCATTAGCTCTGCATGCTGCAGCAAATAGCAACATCCAGTCTCTAAAGCATTATCTGCCTGTGCTTCGGGGATTTGGACAAGGAAAGGAGGGAGAACCTTGTTCCTGGGCTAATTGGCCCAGTGCTTTATCATGCAACGAGAGTTTGGAGAAGTCTGCTGGGAAATGGATGAAGTCCACAGCACAAACATCAAAGAGGAGGAGGAAGGGAAGGAAGGGATTAATGAGACAGACTACAGAAATAAATTTTAGAAGAAAACATTAAAAGCATGCACAGAAAAAAAGGCAGAGAAATCAAGAGACACAAGTATTTAAATGGATAAGAAACAAGTTTAGAGAAAGGAAAAGGCACAAGATAAAATTAGTGTTAAGACTGAAAAAGGTTCTTAAATATTCAAACATCTTGCATTGCAGTTTCTCCCAAATCATGAAATTTTACAGTCTTTTTATTTATGCTGCAGCTTTTAGATTTCACCTTTACATGTCTATGCCATCTCATTAGCTAAAAACATTTTCTGCTCTTAAAGTTAAAAGTCACATAAATTCAAGATGCTGGAGCTTTAAGAAAACCATAATCATGGATGTAAAAATCACAGACACTGTAAACTGTCAAAAAGAACACATTAATTAATTTTGTTTAAATATGTGCAAAAGACCTAATGCAGTCCCATCTAATCTTAGAAAACCAAGAAGATCATCTCTCTGTCTCAGAACACAAGAGGAAGAGAACCTGGACCCGGATCCATCGACTGTGATGACTGAAACATTAGACCAGAAAACTGAAGTTCCTTCAGTGGTACTGAGACAGAAGAGACCAATGTGGGGAGAGAAACAATCCCCAAAGTCGCTGGAGCTTGCAGAAGGCCTAGGCTAGAAAATCTGTACTCTGGTAGGAAACACCATGAATCCCTGTTGAAGAGCTGCTGCTAAACCCTAAGCTTGTGGTGGGGTGTTGGTGTTACAGCCAGACAACTCAGCGAAAAGACCCCTTTCTGCATCTTTTGTTTTTATTAAGTATTCCTAACACAGAATGCCAACTGAAAGTTCCTCCTGCATTGATGTGTGTTAGATTTCAGAGCACATAATGCAAAATCATCCTGATTACACTTCTACCAAACTAACCTGAAGAGGGCTGCTCCTACAGCAGCCTGTGAACTGACACCGCTGCAGCCATCACAGTGCATTACCCTCACAGCTGAAAAAAGGCTCAGATGGGCTTGCTGGAGCTCTTCTGATGAAAGCAGGATTGTAAATTCTCACAGTTGTAAGCACAGGAAGTAGAAAACTAAGGGGACTTGACTTTACCCCTCACTTCAACCGGCACAGTAAAATGAACCACTTTTGTCCCTCATCACACCTCATTTTCCACATGTCGTTCTGGGCAATCTTTGACTTGGATGTAAGATTCCTAAGAGGGAATTGTACCAAAGCAATCTTTGTCCTTGCTCAGTAGATTCAGTGCTGATTACAGCCACCTTGAAATTTTTTAAAAAAATAAATTTTAAGCTTAATGTAATTTGATGAAAATTTTGGGGGTGAGGGAGAAAAGAGGTACAAACTTCTGAGCATCAGCTCTTGTCAAATAGCTTTCTTAGGATGGAATTTCTGTGCAAATCTAGAAAGCTTTCACCAAGACAAAGAACTTTGCAAACCTGTCCTCAAGCCTTTGCTCTGTCTGATTCAACATCACCTTGAATGTCATCCTGGGTCCATTCTGTCCAGGTACATGATCAGCACCTGGTTCTCTGAGCAAAATATTTATGTAAAATGGAGCAACTCTTATAGTGGAAACTCTCACTGGTTTCCACTGAGATATGGGTCAAATCTTTACTTTAAATCAGATGGAGCAGAGACCTGGATCTTCCATATACCAATTAGTAGGAATATTCTCTGTAAGACCTACCAACTATTATAAAATAGAAAAAAGTTGATAATGTAGATCTACATACAACATACCAGAACACTCAAAACATATATTTAAAAGACAAAAAATTTCAAACCTAATCAAAATCCCAGTTATGACGTTATGAAGTTGAATAAGCCCGTGCCTTACTATATTTAGGGGATGTTTCCCCATAAGTACTGCAAGGAAGTCTCAACAAGTTCCATGCAGTGCCAACAAAGGGGGATATGGTCTTTGAGAAGGGAAAAGGCTCTGAGCAAGTTCTTAAAACCTATGTCAGATCGAATTATTGCACTACAACCTAAAACCTGTAAGAATCCTGTAATTCTACATGCATGATTAAATATGTTCAGTTGATTATAAAACATTATCTCCATATGGAAATTTGATGCTTGATTCTTCTCTCACACAGTGTAAGCAGAGCTGCTGAATAAGGGATAAGTGAAAAGCTGTGTGAACAGAACATATCTGGCCACTGAACTGTGCAACAGTTTAACTTCTTTCATTTAGAAGGTGTTGCTGGTCATCATTATAAATAACAGAGTAACCATAGGCACATAGAGGACAAAAGAAAAACGGAAGCAGTCAGCTGGGGCTGACAGCTAATTCTAGAGCCATGGTGATTAGATTCTGCACATAGAGGAGTTTTCCTGACCCGGTGACTTCTTACTGCAACAGGAACAAGAGCTTGAGCCTCGAGACTGTGAACTTGAGTTGTGCTTGTGCTGCTGCTTAGAGAGCAGTCAGGGCCTGTGACTAGACAGGAGCGGGTGGGCTAGCAAGGGATGAAGGAGAAACAGTGTGTGTTGTACAGCTAACAGATGCTAACACTGCTTGGCACAAACAGGTATTTGTCCTGGCAGCCACAGCAAACCCATTCTGTCTGGAGTTACAACTAGGTGGTGGCAAGCAAGGCAGTTCTGTACGGATGCTAAAAGGAGAGGGAGTGAAAATGCATGTATGGCTGCAGAGAGAGCTGGGATGCTACAGCAAGTACTTTCATGCAGCACCAACAGCTTCATAATGCTTGCTGGTTTTCCTTGAGAAAAATCTTCAGATTTCTAAATATCTCATGCTTATTCTAGGACAAGAAGTGTAACTCACTTTCTTAGCCTGCCTTTAACTTGATTAAATGGATAATTATAAATATTCGCATGTCCCTCAGTCATAACAGATCAATCCTCCTGAGTAATATGTCATTCCAAAATATATGTATGGTAAAACTCAGATTTGCCTAAATTTTATATTAAAATCATCAGACTCACAAGGATAAATGTAATGCTCCCAAATACGGTGAGCAGGGTCACACTTATGCTTGGTCCCATTAACAAACTGATGAAAGAAAACATAAAAAGGCAATAATTTTGAAGACAAAAAAAGTTAAATACTCTGTGCATGTGTACACCTATATATATACACACGGGAATCTGCTGGCAAATACAAAGCAAGTTTTCTGTTAGGGCTAGAAACATGATGCCAGATGCACAAATTGCACAAAGATATCAAACTTCTATTTCCCCAGTGTTTGGTCTTTCTAAAGCTGTACTGCATATTAAGAATGACACAGCTCTGTCCTGACAGGGATGCATTTATACAGGGTCGAGTAAGAGCAATTATCTTACATTTTCAAACACGAAGGTTTCCTTTACGTTGTGTGTGACCCATGCTGCCCACTCTCAGTCAGCTTGTTATCCAACAGTGGTTTGTCCAAGCTGGAGCTCAGGAACTCCCCAGCAATGTTCTCCCTGTGCTGGTTTGTAGCTCCCCAGGGCACAGGGAGAAAGGCAGTACCATGGAAGTCCCCAGGACACAGGCCCTGTCTGCAGTTACTGCAATTCATTGCAAGCACCACTGGCAGCCAAGAGCCCAACCTGCTCCCTTCTGAGCATCTGCCACTACAATTTGCTTTGAGTTCACATACAGAACTTTGTGCCCACTGGCCATCACCTCCATCATACAACCAGGACAAGAAATTTTACTATATTTTAAAATTACTTACGGAATATTGCATAAATTAATATTCTACTGTAAGAAAATAACATTTATTTGTTTAATGTTCTCACACTATAAATATATATATTTTTAACACTCTATGAAGTATAAATGCACATGCTTCTTCGAAAAAAATCTTAGAGCATTAGGACAGCAAAGATTAACATACAGACCATAGGCTCATGCTTTTGTTTTGCAATGGAAATTCATCTGTAGTTTATTGTATTTCAACCTTCAGAAGGTCACAGGATTTAACTCTTACACCATTGCCAATGTCAGTTGGCTCATTATAAACATTCATATTTGTTTTATGACCCAAAGCAGCTGGTGGGTTTTATATACAATAAGAATGAGAAATCTGACAAAAACAAGTGATTCATCTTCATAATCTGAGTAGAAGCTCAGCTGAATCTCAGCAGAATCTTAAAGTCATTTATTTGTTCAGGTTGCTGGGCTTGCTTTCCATTTTTTGTTTTGTTTTTTTTTTTTTTTTTAATACCAATAATTGAATACAATCTTAAACATTTACTACATTCAGTTAGAGGGATTTCTTTGATAATAGGGAAGAGCTTTCCTGCAAGTAGCTGGCTGGACCGTCTCAGTTTGATACATGTTCTGCCACAATGGCAGAAGGGAGGAGCTACTGATGTGCTCCTTTGGTTTAAAATTCACTTTTAAATACTGAAATAATTGAGTGACCTGAGGTATAGAATTGATGTACAAAAAAAGGAATTAATTAACTTTGATGCAATGCTCTCAGATTTTGTGTTGAATCCATTTACACTGATAACTGTAGGGTATTCCTGTACTCCTGTTGGTGGCCCATGGTCCAGGTTTGGACTGAAGGACAAATCCATCAGGCTTACTGCAAGAAATAGTGCACAGTGTTCAAGCAGCAAAAGTTGCCTTAACCACCAGACATCCTCCACCTGCACCTAAACATCACCCAAAGTCAGGGGCTGCTCCTTCCCCAGTGGCCAGCAAAACCAAGGCATACATGGGGAGGTGTTTAAGGGGGGAAAAGGCTCATGGCCACTGAGGCTAAAATCTTGGTGAAAGTTCAGGCCTCATGCTGGATGCCTTAGGGAAGGCAAAACCATGTATCCTGTTAGCTATCCCTGCATACCTAAGCAGAAAAAAGTCTGCACAGTGTTGCCAGCAAAGGCAACTTGCGACCTGAAGCAACAGGGGTTTGGTATGCATTGGAGGTGAGGGGTGCTTCTACAGTTCCCATAAATTCCACAAATTGACCCACCTCAGATATCCCTTTCTGTAGACTTTCTGTGATTTCTTCTGTTTTGGAAGGTGGAGCTCATCTCCATCCTCCCCAGCATCCTCTGTCTCTGGGATATATAAAATTCCTGCCCATCAGGAATGGAGCCAAGTAACAGCAGACTACACTCTTTAGTTTACACAGTCAGAAGAGCTGTACTGGCTTGTACGAGTAGATACTTACAGCATAACCACTTACAAGCCAAGGGAGGCTCCCAGAGAAAGCCTGCAAGGAGACTGGTGCAGACATGGCCAAGCCTTGCCAGTGAGCCTGTGTGGGTGCCAAAAGCAGAGTACCTGCAGGACACCTGGCTAACTGGCTCTGTTCAGAGGATATGTTAGCATGGAACAACACCGAGCCAAGGCAGCCAAGCTCATTCTGGCATCCACATCTACTTATTCAAAAGAGACTTGGTTATCCCACAAAGATCTGCTTTCTGCCACACAGGCACACATGCAACACCTGCTATTCTGGAATAAAGGTGCAAGCAGGGGGTTGTTTTTGCTGAAGTTACTGTATATGCTATAAATACTACAGATCTGGTTTTACCACTCACTTAGGGCAGGGCCGTAAGTGGTTCACACTGCCTGGGTGCTGCAGGGGCTTTTGTACCTCCAAAGATTCTCCTTTACTGCGCTGGCTATAACATCACCTAAGTACCTAGACTGTTGTCCTCTTATTTCAGTAAATAACATCCCAACTCACTTCTCCAAACATAAAACATTCCCCGTGCCAATAGCAGCTGCCCTGAAAGGCTGAAGAACCTTAAAAGCTGAGCAACATGCCAGGGAAGAGAAGTGACTTTGCTGTGACAAAATGTACATCCACTGTGAGAGGGTTATTTAGCATCCTGCAGTTCAGAATAACTGGCTTTCAAGTTCTGTAAGTCAAATTCACCGACAGCATCAGCATCGATCCAAAACAAAAGACTGTGAATTGAAATGGTAGAGAAGGAATAATCTCACACTCTTTTGCACTGCAGCCCATACACAGTAAGGATTTTGCTTAAAGATTTGTTCCTTGCTGCACCTTCTGTGACATTCTGAATTACAGCACAATAGAAAAATCAATTAAAATGACTACTGAATAGTTCTTTATCTGCCTGCAAATCATCTTCCTCCAGAAGAGATAATATTTCTGCAGTGCATTATACATGAATTAGCCCTGCTGTTCTAAACAGATTAGATCCTTTAGCCTGCAGCTTCAGAAGAAGGCAAGCAAACCATGGGTTTTATATAAGAACAAAATAAGTTATAAATATGTAGTATTACTCTAAAATCTAATCTTTCAGAGTTCTTTTTTTCCCCCTGTGATTTCTGATCTTTATTAGAAATGACATGAGGCAATATTTCTTTTCTGTTGGTCACCACCCTCTGTATACAAGCAGAGGCACACACTGCTTATCACCCAGCTCTGTCATCCTGCATTCCAAACCTGTCACTGGAAGGACAGTCCTGTACGTGGACAAATACATAACAATACATCAACGTTTTAAAGCACAGGGAAATTACTGCACACTTGAGTTTCTGGGAAGCTCAGATACAGTTTCATAGCTGATGGTTGTCTTGTACTTCTGACTCAACCACAGACATATTGCTGCTCTGATAATTGGGCTCCTGGTGTGCTGAAACCACCACTTAGCCTTGAAGATCAAAGCTGATTGCTTTCTTGTTTGCTCCATCTCATATATCTCTTTTCTTATTCTTTGACTCTGATGTCTTTTAATCCATTTTTTATACTTTGCCATAATAGGACTTTAGCCCATAACTAACTCTGAAGCAGCTCAGATTAATAAAAGAGAAACAACTCATGAGTTTTCAAATACATGAACCCCAATCAAAACTTTGAGACTTACATGCTTTCTTCACTCTTACCATGCACTCAGTGAGATTTGAGCAACCTCTGCAGGCTTACCTAACACTATCCTTTTCTTTGAAATAATATGGTGACAAATGCGAAAATATTACCCAAAATATTTTGATCAAAGACAAAAGTAAAGAAAATATGAAAGGTACTTCTACCTTGGGATAAAGCAGCATGTCCACATACAGCAAACGATATAAAAACTCTCTTAAGATTTGGCTGAGAAGACCTTACTTAGGGCTTTGCATCTCATGTAACCCTCAAACTCGTCAGATGTAACATCATACACTGTGTTAAAGCCTTTACTACACAGACCCTTTCTACACTGATACAGAGGAATTCATACTGAATATGACAATTTGTGGGTAAGAGTTTCACGAGGCTATTAGAAAAAACCTGAAAGAAATATGCTCAGTTTACCTTCTGACTTTGGCTCTAAAACACAGCATGATAACATCTTACACTCACTTTCCAGAGCCAAACATTAAAAGACTTGTCATTTTAATGATCACTTTTTTATACATCAGTGTTGTCTCATTTTAATTCTTAGAAAAAATAAAATACCTTCAAAGTCCCCATCTCTGGCTTTTGCTGCAAGTTCTGAGGATGATATACTTTCTTGACACAAAGCACAGTCTTCTAATGCTGCATTCCTTAAACCATGATTAACTGTAAAATAATTCAAAAAGTACTCATATTTCTCCAATTTTCACTTAAAAGATTCATGTTAGAACTACACTAGCACCTTCTTAGACCTCTTGCTTTTTCTTTACCCTGACACAAACAGTAATTTAAAAGTCTCCTCTATTCTTTGGGATGACAACAGAAATGAAAGATGCTGTTATTACAGAACATGCAGTCCTCTTACTTCTGCTAGTTTAGCTGCATCCTACATTTTATTTCCCAATTCTTAACTTGGATCCTTTAAAAGAAGTAGATTTTGAGAACGAGAGATTCCCAAGGTGATTCACACAGATCAAATCACATATTATCAAAGAGAAGCTTCATGCCAAAACTCCCTTTTTTTCCATTCATGTTGTTTAAGCTTACCTTTGTCAATACCATCTTTTTTTAATGCAAGAGTTCATCCATTAGAAACCATATCCATTCAAGTACTACTGATGAATATATATTTCCCAGTGATAATTCTTTACAGCTCCAGTTTCTTTATTACTCTTATTTGAAGGTTCAGAAGCTCTTGTGTTCTCTCTCAAGCAATTGTGTCTAACCCCATTTATTTATTTATTTATTTATTGAACAATAAAAAACCCAGTCTATTTTCACATCATGACAGGCTGCCACCATAAAATTGTTGTGGAAGTTTCAGCCAAAAGTAATAGAAGACTGTAATGCATGTTGTCCATTATCCCACTGCAGAGTTGGGACTGGAGTGCAGGTTTTTTCTGCTAACTTGATCCAGCTTTTAACTAAGTGTTTCACATAAAAATCCCAATGCTTTTAAATGAAACTGGGAGAAAGAAAAGAGTTTTCAATCTGGAGGAAAGGAAGTAGGAAAAAAAATAGAGCTCCGATGACTTTGAGATGCTGATAGTTCTAATCATAACAAAGGACAAAGGTAATTACAGCCTTGCTGAAATGACATGGTTATTCCTGGATAAGTTAGCAGACTTGCCACTTAGAAAAGAAATAATAAAAATGATCACAGAGAAAAAAAAAGTCTTGTGTTGGCTCATGATCTAGTTTTGGTTCCATTACTTTAATTATCTAGAATTCAAATGTATTTTTCTATTTTGTAGCCAAATTCTTCAATTATTTCAAGACAGGACAGATTTCAGCATCTTAGAGTCTGCTCTTTGGTAACTTAAAAGGTACCCAGTGTGAAACAATACTGGGGGGTGACATTTAAATCTGTGAAGTCCAAGCCCTGCACACATGGTGTTATTCCTAATGGGCTACAAACACTGTGCTGCTGTTACACACAGAAATATGGAAACAGCAGATGGACTCTGAAGCTTTCAACTCTAATATTTGCTTTAAGACAAACGCCTGTGTTCCTATACAGTGACTTCAACTTGTTTACAATCTGTTTCCATGACTTCTTTTAAACTTAGGTGAAATCACTGTACAGCGAATCCTGTAAAAAGATAACAATATGTTAAGGGAATTCTTGTCAAATAGTTCATGGATCCTCATTGGGCTGCCAGAAGAAACTCACTATAGAAAACAAATGTTTAAAGTTTTTACCTTTCTTCTGCTTTTCCTTGTCTTCTGTTTCAGGTTTGGTTGCCATAACTTCAAACAAGGTCTTTAAGATGCTTCTCAGATCACTCGCATAGTTTGTCTGCAGCTGGTCAGCAACACCTTAGAGTTTGAGAAAATGGGTAAATAATTTCTGGACTATTACATAACCCTTAAATAAACTATTTAAATCTGCCTGTTACTACCAGTAATGACCTCACTTATTTTTAGGGGATCACTTGCTCACATTAGGAATAAAAATTGAACATCTGATTAAACTAATTCTCCATCATGGCCAAATTACATTCTGGTTTTTATGCTACCTGCAAGTCAATACATATCTTCCTTATCCTTTGGCAGGAAACACTGAGAGATTTGTATGAAAACAGAACTGCTAAGTCAAATTTCACTCCCTGAACACAACAGGACATCACCAGGAAAAAAATCAAACCTGATACAAGTTCAAATTCTTCAACAGTACAGGTCTAAGTCGTCAGCATCTCTGGCATCTCTGATTCTCTAAGTTCCAATCAGGTAACAGGTTCTTCTAAACCAGACAGCAACTTAAGCCCCAAAACCAGAGTCATCCTGCAACTTCATCTCTAGTCCTTTCTACCATAACTCAATGTGCAACAAACCAAAACCAAAAAACCCCAAGAACAAAAAACCAAACAAAACCCCAAACCAAAACAAAAACAAAACCCCCAAACAAACAAACATCCCCCCAAAAACCCCACCAAAAATAGTTTCTACATTCAGTGATTCCCATACCTGAGATACAGACAAAAAGGCGGTGAATAAGATCATTACTGCCATGAAATCTAGACCTGATCTTCTCTCGTGTGGCAATTTTGGCAGCCTGCAAAGCGAGCTGGATTTCTTCCTGATCGATGTCATCAGATGAACAAGAACTTGTCATTAAACTGCTGTCAGAGAAAAAAATAATGTAAAGGAAAGTAATGTAAATCTTCACTCAGTTGTTCAGCAAATCCTAAAGGATTTATGACTCAGGCAAGACTCTATAGTACCAGAACTAATTGCTGTAAATTCTTGTTGAAGTTAATCAGCACACAACCAATCACCATCATGTTTTGATTTTCACTCTGTGACAGCTGCAAAAAAACTTTAAGTAGAAAATCACTTGTCTGTATTTTATTGCATTTTTCCTTAGCTATTACAAAGTGCTGCACCATTTTTCACATTAACTTCTTCTAAAAGCTCAGTCCTGAGACCATAACTCCACCAAAAATCCTGAAGGGGAATATCAGCCTAAAAATGTGAAGGTCAGTTCTGAGTCAACTTAGAAATTTACGAATGTGGAAATTATTTGAAAATAAACAAAAGAAATTCTGAATTATGTTACCTTAAAATAGCAAGGATAGAAGCTAAACATAACATCACCAAAAAACTGAAAGAGCAGTAATAAAATATGATTTACATAGTAGAGGTAGGTTAATTCCCTTATAAATGTAACAGTAGAAACTTGTGAAATGTCAAACTATTGTAAAGAATGGCTCATCACCTCTAAAGAGATTTAAATGTGCCACCAAATGTCTACTCAAAATTTAAATTTTCTTTTAAAAACCAGATGCCAGACATTCCCACACTTTCACCACCACCACCATCCCTACCACTTTCCTCTTACAGAGAAGCTTGAAACAACCTGAGACAGCAGGGAAGCTTTGGGGAGAATCTTCAAATATCAGGAATTACCTTAAGCATTTGTAAATGAAGATGTTTAAAACAGGAAGTACTTAGGGGAGAAGTAGCACTTTGCCCCTAAAAACCCTTACATGTGAGAAGAGCAAAGGATATAATTACATTGGAATCCTAAGGATTCACTGTGCTGACCAAAGGAGAGAGGAGCCTTCTTACTCTACTACATTCAAGCCAGAGGGAACACTAAACCATTTTTCTCCACATATTGGAATGAAAATAATATTGTCAATTATTACAAAAAACTAGATTTTTTTTACTTATAATCATACTTTTGCTGTCCAAAACTCCAACACTCTTTACTTTGCAGACAACTACCGTGTTAAAAAAAGAGTTACTAATTGCATAAGTAGCATGTATAACCAAAGAAGTAATTTCTAACACATTTTGAATTCAATCTGCTTTTTTCAGGTGCAGAAATATTCACCATCTTGCAGATCCCATCCTTATGGCAAGCACACATGAATAGTTATTTTGGGATAAAACACATAGGTAACATAATGATTTGTAACAAAGTTTTATAGGATGTAGTTTTCAAATTCTACCCATAGGCTCCACAGGTAATCCTTTGAAATATAAAAGAGAAATAATTAGGCCATGCCATCTTAAGAGCTCTAGGAAAAACAGACTGAAAATAAATAAGTACTGGAGATTAGTTATTGATAGAAATATCAATGGAAGATGTGTAGCATGAGTTCTTTCAAATACAGAGTAAAGAGTAGGCTTGCAGGAGACTCATTTTGTTCACATTATCTATTGCTCCTAACAAAAGAAAATTCTTGTAAAGAGATGTTATTTCTGTGTTTACAGTTCCAACAGCACCATGACTGACTGGGCTTATCAAAGACACTGAGAATGAAGTGAGAATTCTCTTTCAATTTTCCTTTGCTTTTCCACAGGGGATACAGTAGATATATAAAGCAAGCCTGCCAGCGTGGAAAGGCCTGTGTTCAAGACAAGGGAAAGGTCACGTACAAATGTGGCTTAGGAGGGAATAAACTGAAAGGCAGCGAGAGCCAGGAAGCGATTCCTGACTCGCCAGGGTGTGCAGTCAGAGAACTGCCTGCTCACACAAACCCTCTCACACACAGATAAAGAACTTTGCCTTGCAACATGGACAAATAGGCTCTACCTTTTTTGTTGTCTTATGTAAGAATTTTCTTGGTGATATACATACATGCAACATAAATTGCAATCCAAGGCAAGCATGCACTTCCTGACAGAGCCAAATGCAGTCTGTGTAATTACACAACCTCAACACAAAGGTCTTTCTGAAACTCCCAATACACAGAAACCTTAGTGCAGGGCAAAGCAGAGCTGCTGAATCAAGGATGACTTTTCCCTCCAAATCACAGCTGAAGAAATATTTCAAAGTAAGGTGTTAAGTGGGCAGAGAGCTGTGAAGAAAGCTTTTCAAGAATATAAACTACTTAGTCCTTTGCTGTTTTGCAGAAAGGAAGAAAGGCTCATTCCACAATTTTGACCAATTTTAATAATGTTTGCCTTTCTGAGCCTCCTCCAACTGGGAGGAATGCAGTTGTACCTACTTCATTCAGGGCATGTGGTTTGACCTACTTCTATTGCAGACTATTCTGTTGGATTTTGTGGTGTGTCATTAAGACTGGCCATGTCACCACAAGACTGGCTGGGACTGTTTTGTCCTCACAATCCCCAGCACAGAGCACATATGAATTGCTCCAGCACAGTGGGATGGAAGGTCAGCAGGTATGCACACTTGCATGTATAACATAATTTCATATGCACACGCCCATGTAAAGTACAGTATCCACACACAGGAGGTTCAGAAAAGAGGATATTTTGTACTTGGGATTGCTTGTGCTACTACTAAGAGAAAAATGAATGCTCCAGAAAAATTTTAAACTGGACCTAAGAATTGCTACAGAGTTAGAAACAATTACTCTGCCTTTACCAACACAACCAAGTCTGACTTAGACAAAAATGACTCTCAAAGAACAACTAATAACTATCTGTTCTTTACTTAAAGTATATCTTACTCTTAAAGAATGTAGCCAAAAACCTAATATTGTAGAGACAGTCAGAAATACTGTAAGAACAGAAACACTGCAATTGTTTCAGAGAAACAGCAAGAGTCAGCTTTTTTTTTTTTTTTATAACAGGGTATCCCAAACAGCAATGACTGCATTCATGCAAGTAGATTCTTATTATTTTTTAAATTGATGTTATAGAAAACAAACCTGAAATGTGATCTACAGGGTGCAGCTTACCTTATTTTTCTGTTCTATAAGGAATACCTTTCCTACTTGGCTTATCTAACATGGGTAATTTGGATCAACATTCCCAGCCAATACCAGATGTTTAGGAAGCATTTCATTAATGTCAGACTATGCTTGGATCTGGAATGTTTCACAGCCAGTGTCTGCAGAGTCATGTCTCACTCCAGAATACAAACAGCCACGCTACTGCTAGAGACAAGTCCTCCTTTTCTCAACTTCTTAGTTGAAGGGAACCCTGAATTACCCAATGAATTAAGTTACAAAGAGATAGCACCAAAATACACATGGTGGTCCCCTTGTGAAGTGCTTAATCATACACACAATGCTTATCATGTATTTATTTTTCAGACTGTGAAAACATTGCCAAGTTAACACATCTGAAGGTGAATATAAAGAAATAAGATTTTATGTCAAAGGTTGATTCCAAACAGTAAATCTGCTTATACCTTATAAAGGAACAGATACCCTGTGGCAGATAAAATGAATTAGCTTTTTGCTTAACTTGGCTGCAGGTACCCATTTTGAAATTACATTTCATTTACTACATTAGAAGAGCAGTAAGACTCTTTCAACACTTTCAAGGTGTATCTCTATAACAGCTGCCTGGTCTCAAGGCTTGACTGTGAAATTTAGCCAAATATGTACAAGCAAACAAAAGCCAATAATGTAACTGTACATAGTATCATCTTTCACCTGTGAAAACAATCTGCTTTACAGCTTTTGTGTTCCACAGGACACTTCTGAGCCAGTTTAAGTAGCAGTATGCATACATAATGGAAAACAGGACTGTGCAACAAGAAGGTTATGACTGACATTTTCAGAAATGCACAGACATTTTAGGCAACCATCTGTGATACTGTAGGCTTTGGGCTGTATTTGTTGGTCATTGACACTCATCCAAAACCAGTGAAAGCAGCAGAGCCTAAAACCAAACAACCAAAGTCAACCAATTCAAAGTTGGTCTAAATTTAAATATTTTATGTTTGTGCTCAAAACATAGTCAACAGCTACAGAAATTTGTGTCCACTCACAGATGTCTCCTTTCAAATTTGTCTAGAAATGTTTGATTCTTTAAACCTGAAATCTGCTCTGAACGAATGCAGAATGTATGAGTTTCTCTGAAAGAACTTCCCATTATTCACAAACAAACCCTCAGAGTATCTTAAAAATGCATTAAAATATACAGCAGTGACAGACAAAAAGAATTTAAAAGCTCTATGTTTCAAATACAATGAATACAAAAAATCAACTGAATTTTCATGTTTTCAAATCAATCACAAAAAACCTTTAAAAAAACATGGTTTGGTTTTGTTTCTTTGTCTTTTGAAATCTTAAAGCAAAAACAATAGGGGGTCACTTCTTGCAAAGGAGAAAGCCCAACAGACCCATTCTACTCCATATCACAGAATCAGAGAATGGTTAGGGTTGGAAGAGAGCTTAAAGATTATCCAGCTCCAACAGAAATATGTGATGCAATTATGTCACCAAATTTAAAAGGAAATTAAGACCACCTTTTAAGTCTCTGATTTCAGGCAAGGTCTTCAATGACAACTGATTTTCAGGAAAAGACTTCAGAAGATGGTCAGTGGTGCCTGTAAACAGACAGGGCTCAAGTTTCAGCCACACAAACTCATCCCATCTAAGTCTAAGAGAAAAACTCTATAACAACACTACAAATGTTTACTAGAACATTTGAACATAACTCAGTGACTAACCTTACCATTTCTGTTATCCAAATACCTGTGACATCAGGGATTCCTATTCACTTCCTCTGGACATCTCCAGCAAACTACACAAGCATGGGCAGAAGTAGAATGTAACTCTCTGCAACAGAACAGGTAACACCTTCCTGCTGTAGTGTGAATTTAATGCTGGTGAATCCACTTCACAGTGAATTAAAAATCCATACATTAAATGGTACCATTCTGATGCAGAGGTTCACCCAGAGATGCATTTTAAGACCAAGGTGCTCTCTAGGAAAGTTTGATACGTCCTATACATTAGCAAGTGAGATCCTTGACAGTAGGGAAACGTGAAAAATTTGCAGAAAGTTTTCTGTGATTTCACACATTCCTAATGTTCTACATGGAAGGACATTACAGTTATAAACCATGTTGAAAGTTTTTACAAAGGGTCAGTAGCCCAATTCTTAAATATAAATTAGTTCATTTAAAAATTGATGAGAGACTGTCTACAAATTATAAACCAGTGCAGTTCCGTGGACTTAACTGATATCAATTCATTTGCACTAGTCTGCCTTAACAAATCTCTCATGTCCATTATTTAACACCAGACGTATTGAATAACTAAAGATATAAACATGTGGAGATGTCTCAGACACGTGAATTTCCCCATATACACAGGTACAGTTAGAATATTCTAGTTCTTACAGCATTTCTCAAAACACATTACCACGAGCTCCCCAGCTTTCATGTTTTGCTCATACAGAGTTCAGCATATTGTACACAATATCAATAACATACACTTTTTATCCCATCTTCAATATTTAAGATTTTCTCCCATTTGAATTTTTTCAGACTTATGGTAAATTTAAAAAAAAAAACCAACAAAAAACAAACCAAAACATTTGCAGGCAAGTCTATGCTATGGATCTCATAGAATTTTTCAAACAACTCCAGCAAGTTGGTACATTGCTCCCACTGATATCTGTGTGGGCTGTAACTGGAAATCTCACCACTAACCTGTCAGCCAAGCTATTACTCTTACTCTTCTACTTCAGAAGGCTGCAGTCAACTCTGGGTTCCAGTTTGCTAAAAGGAATAAACAACTCCAAAGGCCATGTAAAGCAGCAAACACAGTAGTTCAGGAAGACAAAGGTTGCATACATGAGGAATGACAAGAGGAAAATTACAGGGGTTTAGGTAAGAGAACTGTAACTCCTGTATCAGTGAGAAAAAAACCCCAACCTACTTGCCATCCTGCTTTTTGCAGTACCTCTAGTGTTTCTTTTTGGATACTCTCACAAGAAACACAATAAACAGTAGGCTAAAACCTGTTGGTTTCTAACATGTGCTAGTTTTGATATGATTGGAAGAGAAACTGTGAGAATCATGGTTTCTTACAATTATATTAAGTGAAGTGGGTGGCTACACACTCAATTTTAGAGTCATTTAAACCCAAGCCAGAACATGTCCTGTTATTTAGGTAATAGCATATAGTTTTTAAACTAAGGATTATGTTTTAAGGAATGGCCCCAGCAGCTACACTTAAAGCAGACAAAAAAAACTTTAATGCAGAACTTTATTTCTTGACTTCTAAACCCTAGTATTTTATTAAGCCAAGAGAGTTTTAAAACTTAATCCCTTAGCTATTTCCTCTCTGTTTTAAGAGAAACAGCTAAAGAGGGTAAAAAAACCCCACCAACCAACCCACTCACCCTCAAAGCACACCAAAGCTTCAGAACTTTGTCTTGAGAAACAAATAACACAACTGCATGCAAATCCCTCTAGCTAGAAATCACCAAAAAAACTGGACTTGACTAGACAACAGTATTATCACATGTATGAACAATGCCCAGCTCCATTCACAGGACATGTGCTAGAAGCCCCATCTGCTGTCAATCTTTTGAATTCCTCAGTGGGGGGGGAATTACTTTTCCTACACTGCAGGATTTCCAGAAGCCTGTTCTTAGCTTCTCTTGCCACTGTAGAGGTGGGCAACCTGAGGTTGACTAATGAAAATAAGGAATTTGGCTAACAGGATTATCCATATGTCCTAGGTGGTATCTTCAGTCAGGAAAATATCCTGAGCACTGAACTCTATTGAATTTGAAATCAACAGCAACAACTTCTGCTCCAGACCCTGGCAGCTTCTGCAGCTGCCCACTCTCCTGGAAGAACATCTTGAATCTTTCCTCAGCTGTTCAGACCTCAAACTGCAGAGTTTTCTCCCTTGGACTTTGCAAAAAACAGAGCTGTTAAAGCAGCATCTTGCTAAACAGATCCACTCTGAGAAACTCAGCCTAAGAGAACTTATGGCTTACTCAAACTCATTAACACGCTGGACTGGGTTTTCAGATGAATGCAAAGATACAGTATTTCAAATGGAAATTAAAATAAACAACATTGCCAGTGCAGAATTTATCAACTTTAACAGTGCTCTTTCCCAAATAGCTGTTTTGGTCATTATAGATAAAGCTTCCATAAGTGTGCACATGAACAAATAACTGAAGAGCATTAGTAATCAACAGTGCTGCTTTCTAACTATCAAATTTAATGTCAGGTACTTGGAAGGTACCACATTTACTGTTTTTGCTAAACTTTAAACCAGAAAGGGATAAAACCTGCAAGATAAAGTTACTGTAAAATTCAAGAAAAAACAGAACGGAAAAACCAAGAAGTTAGAGTATTGCCTGTGTTCTGCTATGACTTTTTTCAATTGCACCATGACATTTTTTCCACCACTTCCTTGTAAACAAATTTGCATTTAAAGCTCTCAAATATTCACTCACACTGCAAAAGGATAAATAAAATGAGATTAGAGCACAGAAATATTTAAACTTAAAAAAAATACACTGAACTGGAAATACTGAAAGTGAAAACCACGAATAGTACAGCACTTATCACGAAATGATACATAAAACCAGCTCTGGTATCCAAGACAGGGACAGAGATACATCAGTCCCAGCTTTTACACTTGATGCAGGACTTGACAAAGGACAGGCAGAACTTGGATACCTATTGATATAAATATTTCAGGGCAAAGAGTAATTTCATAATGCTCATCAGCAATGTCCTCTGCCATAGGCAAGCCACAGTTCGGCAAGGCATTGCAACTAGTGAATTAATTTAGTATCCAGTTCCTGCAGATCCACTCTGGACTTGCAACTCCTGTGTGTGACAAAAATAGGGAAGCAGCCTCAGAACACTCACCAGTATGAGGAACTCTGAGGGATAGTGAAACTTATTAGCACAACGTTTTCATATTGCTTCCATTGGTTCCCTCAAAAAATAACACAGTACCAGCAGCAGAAGCATTAATGGATCCTAGGCTCTAGGAGAATTCCACAGAAATTTCGTATCCAGACGTGGGAGTCAAAGCTGAGAAAAGCTAATCGAAGTATTAAGTGGAACCTTAAAATTTTAATTAGAAAAGATAGCTTTTGCTTTATTTTTCACCTTCAATGCCACTGTAAGTATGAGGAAATCCTCTCTTTTTTCCTCCAATCTAACTGTGGTTTTACAAAGTCTCTTTAGGCACGGACAAAAATTCTGCAAAAATTCCAGTTACTATAGTGATTTTAATTACACATAATCTGAAAACTCCCAAACATGCTATTCTAAGGGTTTTACTGGGGAAAAAACCTCAAATCTGTAAAATAAAACCTAATTTCTGAAAGCTAGTAATTTTGTTCTATTGCTATCACAGGGAACACCAAGTGACATTCAACAACAGATTTTTTACACATCACTAAAATGAAAATGATTATAATTGTGGCCAAATTACTGAAAATGAAAATTGCAACTGAGCTATGTAGAAACAAGAACACAAACCCATTATGATCACTTTGTGTCAGTCTCCAGCCATACGGTATGTTTGATATGCCACTTGGAATACAGCCCCCAAATGGCAAATTGTGGGGTGTCTACCAATTTTGCTAGAACAGTCTTACTGCCTCTGCCACTGATGCTAGTCAGCCTAAAATACTGCTCTATTTTACTTGATTTACACAGAGAGCAATATCTTCTATATTTACTTCAACCACACTGAACATTTTAACACCTCTAAAATATGAAGTTTATCATTTTAATAAGGAAAGACCAAAAAACTTCCAACAACTGAAGTTTCACCTTCCCACTGTAACAAGCACTTGTTAACACTAGCTGCCTGGGTTATTCCTTGGAAAAAAATAAAATCTGCATAAAGACAAAGATATGCATAAAATATAAAATGCCTTGTAGAATATCCTAGAAAGAAACACTATAGCTTAGAAAATGCTGCACCATTTGGAGATTTAATTTTTTTCCTTGTCTTGCAGGGTGAAGAACAAGATAGGCATGAAACGCATCAAGAAGAACCCTGGCAGTGAAAACCCAGAGACATCTGCTTCAGTCACATATGTCTCGCTGACTAAAATCACAAGCAAAAGCTGACAGACCTCATCAACGCTGACTTTTTTGTTTTGCTGGTACTGCTCAGCTGATTGTTGGGGCAAGGGATTTAGCAGCAAAACAAAAAGGCTGTATACAGCAACCTATCTATGACTGTATTAATGCTGCCCTCACGCTGCTTGAGTGACAGCTGTGCAAAACAGCACAGACTCTCAGTGCCTAAGACACACACCACACTTTGCAGTTACAAATCATTAGGCAGGAATAGAATCTATACTGCAAGTCATTCAGATTTGCTCAAGGTTTAAGCCCCTTTCTCTCCCCACAACTCTGCTCACCAAGCTCTATTTCCAGGACTCCAGCACAGTACATGTAAAGCCATTTCTAACAGCCCTTTTCTGGTTGCGAGCAGTCTCTTCAGAAAAAACTGAGAACGAAAATCTACAGTAATGCACTGATCAAACCAAAAATGACAGTACCAAACATTAATGCAGAATGAATCTGTCATTTTGCATAGCTTTAATGTAACCTGACCAGGTTAACAAAGGTAAAAGTGCAAGACAGAAGAACTGGAGACAGAGTTGATCAGGTAGACTGACACTTCAGTTAAAATGCATTGTTAATGTATTTGTTGTCCTCCACATTATGATCTACAAGATCCCCAGAGTAGCTGTGATCTCTGTTAAAATCTTCAGGCATGTAATTTGTGCTGTAGCTTTGATAGCTTAAGCTCTGGACCATGGGATGAAAGAACTGAATTCTCCTACTATAATTCACAGTCCTGGAGAACAACCAAGTTCTTTTTCCTTCTTGAATCCTTTTCAAGGCGCTGAGTTCTACTGATGAGAAAGCATAGTATAAAACCTGCTTCTGTAAGAAACTTGTCCACCCACAAGAATTTTGCTTGGTCTGTGAGAGAGGCAAGAAACTGGCTCAGAGCTCACACTCAGAGTGCTGATCAATGGTTTGTACTTGGGCTGGCAGCCTGCCACAAGTAGGAATTCCCAGGGATGGACACTGGGCCTCACGTGTTCAGCATCACCAAACAATCTGGATGACAAGGTTGTGAGCACCATCCCCAGGTGTGCTGCTGACACCACACTGGATGGGGAGGGGGAGCTGTCAGAAGGCAAAAAAGCCATCTCACAGACCAGGACAGGCTGGGAGAGTGAGCTGGCAAGAAGAGTGTGGAGTTTAAGAGACACAAGTGCAAGGTCCTGCAGCAGTGACAGCACCAGAGAGCCTGGCACAGGTTGGGATCCTCTGCTGAGGGGACCTGGGGGTGCTGGTGCACAACGAGCTGAACAGGAGCCAGCAGTGAAGCTGCTGCAGCAGTGAAGGCAGCTCAGATGCTGGGATGCACCCACAGGGGCACCACCGGCAGAGATGAGAGATGTGAGCACCCCAAACTACCAAGAGCTTGCCAGGCCACACCTTGAGTACTCCTGTGTCCAGCTGGGGTCTTCACAGTGCAAGAAAAGACACAGACGGGAGAGCATCCAAGGGAGGGCCATGAAGATGATGGAGAACCTGTCCTATGAGGAGAAACTGAAGGAGTTCAGTATTTTATTCCCTGGAGAATGCTCCAGGGGATCTCACCACAGTACATGAAGAGTATAAAGCATGGAGCCTGACTCTCCACAAGGAGCCACATGAAGAGGACAAGTTGCACCATGAGAGGTTTCATCTTCATGTAACAAAGAAATATTTTACACTAAGAAGGATCAATGTCTGCCCACATATACACAAATATAGATATTCTAACTGAAATATCCAGATAAATATCCCACTCTAATTGCTGGCAGAGTCTTGCTGTTTTGGCATAAACTTGACTCACAGTTCATTGCAGATACTGTTTACACACTGTAAACAATGGGCTAAAACTTCATCACCAATTTTTTTAAATGCCTAAAACAGTAGAAAAATATACTAAAAACCACCAGTATTTAAGCTGCAATAACATATCTTAAAAAAAACCCCAAACTTGTTGACTAGGGAAAGCATCTAGTGTAACATTAAGGTTAGTTTTAAGAGTTATTATTAATATTTAAGGTTCTCCTTTATTGGCTCTTTATAACCTTAAAATGAAGAAGTAGAGTTTACCATGTGAAATTTACTCTAGGCAGGCAAACACTCGAATAAGATTCATCAGTATTTCTTCCTCCCTTCCACTCTTACACCAAAAACTCCAATGAGACTCAAAATCAACTAATTGTAACTACCTTGTTCTTCTGTTGTCTCACTTATTTTTCCCTCATTCACAAAGCAACATTTTTCAAACAGGAACAAAAGGAACTTTTGACACAGATCAGGTGCCAATGAAATCAAACTTTCCTTAACAAAACGATTTGAGACGCCCTCTGTACTTTTATTTTTCCCTCAATTTATGTTCTAGAAATCTTGAGCAAAGTTTTAAATTTTTTTTTTCAAATTATTGTGTGAACTGCCAGTAATCAAAATATGCAACCACAGTTTTCATTTAAGACTGAAAATCTTCCGCCCAGATGCATTTCAACAAATTACACACTTAACTGAGGTTTCCGCTTCTCTCTACTGACTAAATGGGGAAACCTTCAGGAACTTCCAATTCAGGTGTGTGAGTTTGGTGCCTAAAACTAGGTGGGATGAATATAGCTCAAAAAAATTACACAGTGTTGGTTGATAAAGAAAAAGTCTAAGGTGGTAAATCACAGGTTGACTTGAAGCAGCCTCTTGAACTGGTCCCAAATGGCTCCTTAAAGCTTTTTCCTCCCAATAAAAACCAAAGTGGCAAACCGTGATCCATGGGTTGAACGGTGCTCTAGGATCCAAAGAGTGGGAATTTTCTCCCTGGTTCTCCATTTGGAAAACAATAAATGTACACATGTGCAGAATTCCATATATACAATACTTCATTGTTTCAAATCCATGCCATCTATGCTATTTAATATGCTACTAATTCAACACTGCTACTGCAGTTTAACTGGTTTTGCTACTAGAGCTAAATTTTCTGAAGTTATTCCCAAAACATGCTGCAATCTGACAACATGACTATCAGCCTCAGTACTGATTATTTAATAGAACAAAGGAATTGTTTATGTTTCACAGGAGGCTGAAAAGCCACATAAATGTATTTCAAGAGTTCTATGTTTAGCCAATTATTTTTCAGATAAAATTGCAAACATTACATTTAATTTCTAATTGTTGTTAAGTGAAAACTGCAAGAAATTAAGTACATTAAAATGGTATATTTCAGAAGAAAAAGAAACAACCTTCCAAATCAGGCATTATTTTGGATATGCATATGGCATCATGGAAAACTTAGTTATTTCAGAAAAGAACATTTTAGAGACTGTCTTTGCAAGGAACATGTTTGTTGTAGCAAACAAATAATGCAACTCTAGAGAAGTTGTTTAATAGCCAAATAGAACTCTCTAAAGAGAGAATGGGAGCACCTTAAAAATAACATATTCTAAAAAATTATACAAATAGATGCACTGAATATTACATTTCTATGCACAAAAGATCTAGGAACATACTACTGTGAAGCACTAAGGCTTCTGAGCTTTTTGTTTTCTTTTATTTCATTAAAATATGTCATTAAAAGAAGTTTAAACTGTTTTAAAACTAGGTCTTTCTAAAGGGGAAACTCCTGTCATTTCAGGCACTTCGCTGGTTTGTTTTACTGGACCACAAATTACAATAGCTTCATCTCTAGTAATATCCATCAGATGCAGAAAAATAGGCAACTTAGATTTCATCAAGCCACCCAAGGATGATGCAATGCTGTATTTCAGTGGACAAAAGCACCAAGGCACATGTACAAATACTTCCTTATAAATCAACTTTCATTCACCTAAGCATCAATACAGTGGCAACTGCAGCACTCACATACAAAAGCAGTACAGTAAGGCCTTCAGAAGGGGTGGTGCATCTAATCAAGACTTATTCTCACTGCTGCAGTTATTCCTGAAGAGTAACTGAGGCTCCATCTACCATCCATTCAGACAGCCCTGTGTGAAACAGGCTTCGATGTATACAGTATTTGGAATAGGTCAACTGCTGCAGGCAAGTAAATTGGGTTTTGTTTGAAGAAGAGTCAAAAGGAAATGTATTTCAAAACAAACAATGAAAACCAATTTTTGTTGCATCTTTCTGCCCTCATTTTAAAAATATGAAACTCTAAAAACTTGGGTACATCCTAAAAAACCTCCAATTGCTATTTGCACTATTTCATCCATCACTATTAGGAAAGCCATTTTATCACCTCGTTTCATCCCTAAACCTAGATGAAATTTGAAAATCCTGAAGTTCAAATGAAGCGCTGGGGAGAGAAAAACATAAAAAAGAGAGGACAAGCAGCAGTGGAGGATGATACATCAGCTGAAGTAATGGTATTTCCATCTGTCTGTACCAGAGCAAAAATGTTATTGATGATGCATTGATTGCATACAGTGCATGCAATACATCTCACACATGTATGTTATGCAACAGTGAAAACCACAAAGATCTCATTTTTATGTTTTAGTTACATTTTTCTGCCCTAACCTTAATTCCTCTATCACTCTCATTAAGTGCTTTGAATAAAACTGAAGTTAAAACACCCATGCAGTTTCAGAAGATGAAAATATAAAATAGTATTACTAATAACACCAATGGTTTCAATCCCTGTATGGGCCATTCACTTAAGGATTGACCTCCGTGACCCCTGTGGGGCCCTTCCAATGCAGAATATTCTGTGAAGTCAGAAGCAATTCTTCACTGTATTCTTACCAATGCTGGCCAGCTACAGGGTGTAAGTTAAACTGTTGTTAACTGGAACACTCCCTCATTTTACACGGCAAAACAAAATGGAAAAAACATGTTTTCTAGAAAGCTAAGGGCTAGCTAAGAAAAACATCTGCAGCTTGTCACGGTACAAGCTGAAGTGTCTCCTAAGAGCTGCTATATGGATAAATAAAAGCAAGATCATGGACATATGTGATTCCTGTGTGCATTAAAACTCTTCCATAAATAGTTGCCTCACATTTGTCACAGCACTGAAGCAAGTTGGCAGGTTTAAAAAAAAAAAAACCAAACAACCAAAAAGCACCTGTTGTTTAAAAGCAAGAATACTCAGAAGTGTTGCTGTCACTTGATTAATTCAATGAAAATTTGTAACCAAGCATAATTCAATACCATTTGTCAAATCTGACTGTGAAGTGATGTTATTACCTCAGAGCGTATATGCTGGAGAGACTACATGTAGTGACAGAAACACTCTCATAGTCACTGCTGGAGATGGAGCTGAGGGGGGAATCACGTAAGCCATCCTGAGAACTGAAAAAACATACGGAAACAAATGAACTGCTGAAGCGAGCAAAGGCAAAAACAGAGCATTGCGATAAGTCATGGCTTGTCATGGGTTATACAGAAATAAGAATAAACTGGCAGTTGCATTTTTTGCTCTTCAGAAAGTGATACAAACCTATTCTGTTTTCTTCCCAAAAGGACAGGCAATTCAGCAAAGTCAGTGGGCACACATCTTACAACAATCTTCAGTTTAATTCATGCCATACAGTCAAAATATTCAGGAAAGAACCGAGAATCTTACATTTTCATTGGAGATAGAGGGAATAGCATTCCCATGCTGCTAAGTGTGGTATAACCTTAAAATGAAGACATAACAAAACTGAAAGTTCATAAAGTCATCTTGGGTTTCAGACCAAGGCACAGTAAACCATACACTTCAAAAACTTCTGAATATTGTAACAAGTTTGATCTAGGTTTCCTCCCCGTTGGAAGGAAAAGGTTTGTTAGAAAGCAAAAAAGCTGGCACTTTGGTGATGGAGCTGAAGATAATACACCTGCCCCTAAGTTTGCTCAGTCCCTGTAGGTGCCATAGATGTACCTCAAATTTTGTGCTTTGAGCCAACAGATATTCAGAAAGGAGCAATCCCATGGCAAACCACTGACACTTAGTGGAAATCCACTAGCTACTAAGTAAAAGGATATGAATAATTTAAATGAATGGTACATAACTTGTCTCTGGCATCCCTGGACTAATGAAGAGCCTCTAAATAACACATAATTTCAAATCTTACATCATATTATTAATATAAACTAGGACTAGAGGATTAAAAATAGTTTCATAAGCACTATAAAACCATCTTGTAAAGACCAATTTCTTGTTTGAGTAACAATTTACTGCTCAGCTACTGGAAATTCCACAAGCAGAAAAAAAATCAAATCATATGAGATAAGAAAATATGTAATCTTGAGCAGAGATATCAAAGCTGTATTGGCTCTAGGCGGTGCAGAAGATTCATTCAAGCCTGCTGAACTCAAATGTTCAGTCAACAGAAATCTTTGGACAATGCAAAGAGAAGACTAAGAAACATCTCCAGTTAAAAGAGAGGTAGTTATATAGGTCAGGGTTATTTTACCTTACTTCTCCACAATTATTAGCAGATTTGTTTTATTTTCTTTTACGTTTTAGACATATGCAAACCAGTTACGTTCCAAACTCTTTTCTTCTACCAAATTTACTATTACAGCTATTTTTTCAGCTAGAAATCTGGAAGAATGCTTAAGGGGAATTCTTCAAAGCAGTGTATGGAAGGTATGTGCTCTAATCCCACTATGAAATAACAGGATTTGTTTGCATACCTCCCACAAATCACTCGGAAAATGTACCCCTTCATGTTTCTCATTTCTGACTGCCAATTTAAAAATAAATCCCAAGTGTACCATGCTTTAGTTGAAAGGAGAGACTTCACAACCGGAAAATAATTTTATCAGACTTGAACAAAAATCTACTTAACTTTCATTCGTTTTATGTAATTTCCCTTGCTAATTCTGCTCATTATGAAGAGATATATGCATTTAAACAAAGGCTTACTCTTTTATAGCTCATCACCTTTACCCATCCAATCTTACAATACGGTCATGCTACTAAAATGTGCTTTTACTATCTGTTTTACAGCAGCTAAATGACATTAAAAAAACCATTAGCACACAATTTCACACCATGATTAGGCAGGTGTGGTGGTGTGCTCACCCCCCCTTTTCTGTTTAAGCAGAAGCCAGAGATGGCAGTCTGGATGTCTGTACCCAAATTGGGCTCTGGGGAGACAGGTAACACCACAGTAGCCAAGAGCCATAAATCTTGCACAGCAGCTGAGGGCTACTTGAGCATGCACCAACCACAGTACAATGGGCATGCAAATATGACTGTAAGCCACTCATCTTAGCCCCAAAATAGTGAACAGTCCAGGGCCTGTTGAACTCTTCTGTGTGGCAGCTGGCTGCATGCCAGGATCTCCCCTTGAGCAGGGATGCCTCTCATGATGACTCCTCAGGGCTGAGCGAATCCTTATCACATCAGATACTGAGTAAGTGAATTGGGAATAAGTGTGCTGAGATGTTGAAATATTAGCTAAGTGATAAAAAGATTGACTGCACATATATAAATAATCCTTTAGACATAAACCATTGATCACGTCAGGAACTAAGTCTGGATCCAGCTGCAGCCACACTCCTGTGAACCTCCTGACTCAGTGAAAGGGTCTCCCTGGCAGAATCTCCTGACTCAACAAAAGGGTCTCCCTGGCAGCTTTGTCTGATCCTCTTTTCTATGCACTAAACACTGAAGTGTACCTTGCCATCAAAGCTGGTTACACCACTGTCACATTTACCATGGAATTTTGTTAACTCACTGTCTTACATCGTTGCTTCTCTCTTGCGAAGCTCATCACTCGTTCGTTCAGAATAAACTAATCTTGGAACAGTAGAACCAGGAAACAAGAACAAGTAACAAATTCAGCATTTTTATTTTGCTCTCTCACCTCCCCACTGACTCCAGATTTTTCCAGTGTAACAATCCTGCCACTGGGTAGTAACAATTTTTCTGAAAGATGTCAGGTTTGCTGTCCTTAAGTGTCTTCTGTGAAGCTCTGCCTGATATATTTGAAGTCCAATCAAAATATCTCAGTTACCAGTATTTAAGCACTGAAATTCAATTTTCTTAGGTTCTAGTTTCTACTTTTTTGTTTTGTTTTAAAAGATTTAATCATTTAAGCTCTTGCACAGAGCCAAAGGGCTTTTTTCCTAAGAACTAAAAAATTCTCACACATTTTTGGGGAGTAAAGTACTCTAGGCTAAAACATAAACCAAACCAACCATTATCCTAAAGCACCATCTCTCTGCTAAGAGCAGATGTTATTTATTGCCAGCATTGTCCCAAGACATGAAATCACTTTCTATCATCAGCTAACTGTGCGGAATGGACAGGCTGAGAAAGAAGGCAAAACAATAAAGGACCTTAATGGTAAGTAACCCCAACGAGCATAATGGCCCACAGCCAGCTGGCATTATCAACTCGCTGCTATCTTTATTTTCATCTTCACAGATGTCTTCTCAACAGATAATAAGGCCTCCCCTCATCTCTTCTCCATACTTCCTTGCCTTTCATTTCGATCTTCTTTCACCCCATACCAGTTCCCATGAGCACAACTTCTTCTCACCAGTTCCACCATCTCATCTGTTTTTAAGTCTTGTCTTAACACTGTTTGCCACTCTAAACTGCTTTATAAATGCCTTTATTTTCCACTTCTCCATTTTTCTCTTGGGGCACAAATCTCACCATGCTGAACAATCTGCTGATTTCAGGATTAGATATCATCCAGTCAGTTATCATCTGGCAATTCAAATTGCTTGAACACATTTGACACAAACCACACTCACAGACACTAGTTTCTTACAATAAACTATGTGTAGTTCAGGCAATTACAATGTGTAAACATTTTTCTCATTCCTGTGTATCAATATAGATTGAATTATTGTACTGGAAACAGTATTTATGATTTACAGTGCTTATTTCTGGTTCAGACTGTAACTCTTCAGATAAAAAGTTCTGTGTTTATTTAGTACCAAGAAATGGGAATCCAACAATAATGACTCTGTTTTATACTAAATGTTAGACTAACTAGCTTTTAAATAAACCCAGCAAAACAAAACAAAAAACCACAATCACCAAATAAAAAAGATTCCTGACATACTCACTGCTTTCCCTCTCAGTACACAAAGACTCAGGATAACTGTAGATTTTTCTTCTTATTAATGTCTGCCTGAAGATCCTTTCAGCTTTTCTAAGGTGCTGGTAGATCCTGAGGTGAATTGACCTGTTTTTTGCATCTCAAGATTGCCGTTATCACATGATGATGGCTCTGCACACACACTCATTAGCACAATTATGAGAGAAAATCCATGCATAAAGCCACATTCTGCAGCTGAGAGCTGCTAACCCTTCCTCCCCACATCAGCCCACAGGTGACCTGAGCTTCACCATGGCATGCTCATTTGCAATAACGTGTTGGATCGGGATTCACAGGACTTCTTAAACTGGGTAAGGTGGCAAAAGTTTCTTTCATTTGTAGGTCTTCGACGCCTACAGTGCTATTTTAAGAATGACTTTCTACCACTTGATAAAACCACTCCATGCGCATCAAAACATAATTCTTCAGCACTTCTGATAAAAATACAGAATAAGGATTTGGGGACACGGAGCAAAGTGACACGGGGTGATATGGCTGCCTCTTTTCATGGAATACTGGCAGACTGAACCAATGAACCATTTATTTAAAGCTGTTGGCCACTTTTTGTAACTATTCTAAGAAAAAAACAAACTGAAAACCACCTTTATTTTATCCATGCTTTTTTCTACTGGAATGTGTTTCTAGCCTCTTACATTTAATTAAACCTCTGTTTCAGGGGATGGTTTCTTCATGAATGCTACTAATTGAATACAATTACATTTCATATTACAATAGTTAATTGGCACAAGTGTTGTCTGACTAGCTCACAACATGAAGGCTAATTCTACAGCCTCATGTGTCACATCAAATCCACTCAAAATGTATTTTTTAAAACTTTTTAACCTGTTATTTCAGGAATCCCTATAATGAAAGCTAATATGGTTCACTGTTACTTTAACTGATATTTGGACCTAGTAAAAGGGAAGCTGGTATAAAACAGTGACATTTTCTGTTTGCACACTAAGGCTTCGTAACAGCAGTTGTGTTATCGGATACTGCACAAAATCAGTGTTCAACAGACAAGGTAAAACACAGCCACTTCTAGTTTGAGACTTGCGTCGTTAAACAGAAGGGGAGGAGGGACAGATAAAAATAATTTATACTGAATGTGAATGTGGCTAGATGCACAAAGGCAAGAAACAGAATACTAGAGGAGAAGAGAGAACTTCAATCGACAGCCAGATAAACGATCGCTTAAGGGAAGGTTTGCAGTTAAAAGGCTGATGTTTGGTTCTCAATCAACTACTGTTTGCTTTGTGCTGATGAGAATTTTTCTTTCTCCTGAATAGCTAGTTAAAAGACTAATCAGCACAAGATACTAAACAGACATCTTTTTGTTTACATGAACTTGTACAGCTGTCCATTAATTTTTTATGGAAAAGGCAAGATGTTCATGTAAAAATATACACAATTTTCTTAAGACTTACTGTAATGGGAATATTATAGAAAAGCATGAATTGAAGGCATTTAATGAAGTTAATTTGTATTTCAATATCAATTAATCTAGTTTTGATAAAGGAGTACTTGTAGAATTAAAAGCTAGAAACTAAGACAAGCTAGAAAGGTACTTTGTGTGAATTTAGTTTTGTTTTTTAGCAAATGTTAGCCATCCCCAAAATACAAATGGCTCTTCTCCATGCATTTATAAAGGTGGAATGACTTATCTTAAAGTTGCTGTACTGAAAATTTGCACACGTCACATGTTGCTAAGGAGTGAGCAAAATAAAGTACAGGCCAAAAGAATCAAAATTAGAAACCAACTGTCTGAAACAGGTGTTCATCTTTTTACAGAGCTATTCTAATATACTGAGGAAATAAATTTTTTAACATATTACAATATTTAGTGTAATATATAAATATTGTACAACATACACAATCTAAGATTTAAAGAATTGCAGGACTAAGAAATGAGACAACTTGAATACCAAGCTAGAGAAGAATAAATTATTCTTCTTATTCTAGAATTGCAATACAGATCAACAGATAGCAAAACATGCTTTTCCAAGGATGCCTCATTCCTCCTCCTTACACTGCAAAAGCATATGGCAAAATATTCTATTTTTTAGCCCCCACAAGTAAATGTGAACATCGCTAGCATCCAACAGTGAGTGGACAAAGCTAGAGCTTGCAGGAAGGGTGAAGCTAAGAAATGCTCCTCATTACTAATTGCAGCTCCTTTTGCCAATTCTCAGGTGCACTGCAAAAGGCTTCATCAAGAATACATTCAAAGAGATGAAGGAAAATGCAAAAAATAAATTGTAAAATTTAAGCTGGACATTATAAATAGACCTGCAGAGGAAAAGCGAGAAACTACACTTAATAATCCCTTTTTTTATATCAGAACTGTTTTGAGGTCAGTATGTAGATACACAAACGTGCAACAGAACCAGGTATTTAAGACTAAAACATGAAAACACCAACATTGTACGACAATATCAAACAAGTTGCCAAACTTCATAAAACGTTAGCAGGTTTACATGGACTCCTCAACTCTGGAATGAACAGAAAAACAAGTATTTACACAACACACAAAAAAAATTATCCTCCCTCTTTGTAATTGTCTTTCTTCTGTGAAAGAGCAGGCAGAATTTTACGTTTAAATGAACATTTAAACAAAAAAATCTGTATAGTCTGCTTCCAGTTGAATAAGCAAGGAACACTAGATACAGATGTAAAGCTTGATTTTGGTGTTACATTGTGTCCTTTTTCACCCCAAAACACCAAATGGTGCTTTGTCATAGTTTTATCATCTTCTGTTCTATTCTTACATGGCTTTTTCCCTTTAACGGTTTGTTTTGCTATATGACAGCCTTTATTTATCACCTTGTCCCTTCAGCAGATCAGATGCTGCATCTTTGCCAGTGCTTTTCTTGTACTTGCATCTCATTAGCGCTGCTGCCCCAGACTCACGTGCTGTTGGTGTTTCATATCTTTGAGATATTTACAAGCAAATAACAGAGAAAGACTATGGCTTAAAAACCAAAGTAGAGACTTGTCAATACCCAGTGCGGGCCTTCTGTGACAGTGCCTCCATCAGCGGGCAAGGGAAGGGCTACGGGATGTCATTTAGCTGCACTTCTGTAAAGCCTTTGACACAGTCCCCCAAACATTCTTCTCTGTGAACTGGAGAGAGATGGATTCAATGCACGGACTGTGAGATAGATAACAAATTGGCTGGATGGTCAGATCCAGAGGGCAGTGGTCAGTGACTCAAATCCCAATGGACATTAGTGACAAGTGTCCCTCAGGGGTCTGTACTGGGACCAGAATTACTTAATATCTTCGTTAATGACACAGATGAAGGGATGGAGTGCACTCTCAGCACATTTGCAGATGACACCAAGCTGGGTGGTGCAAGTGACACACCTGAAGGATGGGATGCTACCCAGAGGGACCTGGACAAGCTTGAGATGTGGTCCCTGGGAATCTCATGAGCTGTAACGAGACCAAGCGCAAGGGGCTGCACCTGGGTCAGGGCAGCTCCCGGTGCCAGCACAGGCTGGGGATGAACAGATCCAGAGCAGCCCTGCCCTGAAGGCCTTGGGGGTGCTGGTGGGTGAGGGGCTGGACATGACCCAGCCATGGGCACTCACAGCCCAGAAACCACCCTGTCCTGGGCTCATCCAAAGCCCCGCGGGCAGCAGGGATGGGAGGGGATTCTGCCCCTCTGCCCTGCTCTGCTGAGACCCCACCTGCAGCGCTGCACCCGGCTCTGGGGTCCTCAGGAAGGACATGGAGCTGTTGGAGTGAGTCCAGAGGATGCCACCAAGATATCAGAGGGATGGAGCACCTCTGCCGTGAGGAAAGGCTGAGAGAATTGGAATTGTTCAGCCTGGAGAAGAGAAGGCTTCAGGGTGACCTACTTGTGGCCTTCCAGTACCTGAAGGGAGCCCACAAGGAAGATGGAGAGGGACTTTTTACAACAGCAGGTAGCACCAGAAAGAGGAGGAATGGCTTCAAACTGAAGGAGGGTAGGTTTAGATTAGACAGAAAGAAATTCTTTACTGTGAGGGTGGTGAGACACCCACACAGGGTGCCCAGAGAATCTGTTAATGCGCCATCCCTGGAAATGTCCAAGGCCAGGCTGGATGGGGCTTTGGGCAACCTGGTCTAGTGGGAGGTGTCCCTGCCTGTGGCAGGGAGTTGGAACAAGATGATCTTTAAGTTCCCTCCCAAGCCAAACCATGCTATGGTTCTATGAAATCTTTAGTAGAAGAGTGTTCAATCTGTATTTTAAACTCCACTGAATTTTGAGGCTAGACAGAGAGGCCTGAAATACCAGCTATTTCAGATGTAAGGAGTATTATGGTAAACCCATCTGGATCACAGAGATTATACCTATTTTGTCACACTGTGTAGTAAGGTGACTGACTTACTAAAACAAACAGTTTGTGTCACAACATAGACATTTGAGAGCTGCTTTATTCAGAAAAGGGAAAGAAAATTTTCTTCTACTTGGTGACTTACAGTAACTAGAAAGTAAATACATTTATCAAGTTGATGAATGAGCCTATCCTGCAGCTATTCCATGTGTATGAGATTGCTTATTGTTCTAGCTAATGGGTCCATCATTCTGAAAATAATCTACTGTCTCCAACATTTCCCCTATGGTTAAGCTGGCATTCACAAGCATGTAATAGGGAGCAGTTGCAGAAGCCTAATGTGATCTTCCAATTTAAAAATACCATCAAAAAGCAGTGATTAGTCATTGCCCAGGCAGCATGAGTAAGGAAAGGTCCACAAAGTTCTGTTTTGTAACTGAATTCTCTCTTTTACTGATAACATTACTTGTGATTCAGAGGCAAGACTCAATTCTATACATATATAAAGAAAAAACAGGATCTATCCATATATAATTTTTTATCTAGTTCTCAGTAGAACCCCAGCATCTCCATCTTTCACAGAATATACCAAAGGAGTTGATGTTAGAATGTTACAAATTCTTACAAGCAGCAACAATCTAGTAACAAAATACCTCCATCCCTACTGCTCTACTGCTGCAAAAGTGGAATACTTGCCAATTAATAACAGATATACTGTAGTCTCAATAATGAATACAGTTAATTAGAAGTAATCAACAAAGTAGCTGTGTAAGAGGCCATGGTGAAAACAGGCAAATCCCAATAACTTGTTAACAAAATATTCAAAAACATTCACCCAATGGTTTTAGAACTCAAGAATGAATGAGATGAATTATTAAGCTCTCTTTTAAAACTTCCTTGATGCCTGGAGTCTAAAGGTGGCACTCACTAAAAATAAAAAGGACTCCATGGGGATTCAAACAGCTCTAGCTCTGTGAGCCTGATGGTCATACCAAGCAACTTAAAATATATCAACAGCTAAAATAAGTAGACAACAACATGAAGGCCTAGCTGGGAAGAAGTAATGTGACTTCTGCAGAGGGAACCTCTTGGGAACTCTGTGAAGGGGTCAAGAAGCTTGTGAAGAATGGTGATTCATCTGTCAAAGCCTCTGGATTTCCAAATAGCTTCTGTCAAAATCCCTCACTAAAGCCTTTTAAGAAAACTAAGGAGCTACAGCATAAGAGAGAGGGCTCCAAAAAGGATAAATAATTCTTAATCACAAATAGGGAGAAGCTGTTAAACGATCACTTCTCAGAAGAGTGGGATGTCACAGCTGAGGTTCTTCAGCACTCTGGGAGCTTTGTTTTTGTTTATGATCTGCAAAAACAGAGAGAGGAATGAGCTCTGAAAGGTTACTACCAACGCAAAATTATTCGGGGTAATAACCAGAACAGACTGAAGAACTGCCCAGAATCTTAAAGTCTGAATAACAGGTAATAAAACAGCAAGACTTAACTGGCAAACATATGAAGAAAAATTTTAGCATCAGATACAGAATGACAGCCTCTGAGATCACAAGCAGCATCTTGGGGCTTGAGCAGACAACTTCAAAAAGAACCTCAGCACACCACTTAGCAAAAAATCCCAAGTCAAACACTGGGAACCATTAAAAAACAACAGAAAACAATTATGCCACTGCGCACGGTGGTTTAATTAATCCATGGTGTGTTCATATCTTCACTAAGTGCAGTTTTGATTCACTTATCGCTAAGAGGAAATAGTACAATTGAAAATTGTTCAGGGCAAGAGATAAGGCGTGATCAAAGGTATAGACAATTTGTGGACAACTTCTGATCAAGCAGGCTGTGACTTTTCCAATCTGAAAAAGTAATGACACAGACAAAATGTGACTTAGGTCTACAAAATCACAACAGGCAGGAGAGGCCAGACAAGGAATCAGGAGCAAACAAAAGCAAACGGGAACAGAGACTTACAGAATTCTCTGTAAAAGGACAGTTTTCAGATAAAATTTTTAAACAATATTAACAGAGGCTGGACAAGTCGGTGGATAAGTTATTACATTCACAAAACATGGGAGGCTGAACCAGTAGCTTATAGATATATATAATTTCATTATATTTTTCAGACCTGTTCTCAAAAATTTCATTTAATATCCTACCCAAGGCAAAAACTGGCAGACAAATAGTCTGAATTTTGTATAATTTATGAGGAAAATAATTAAACACAGTAATTACTTTTAAGCAGTATTCCACTTGAAGTCTTGCAAAATCACAGAATGTCAAAGGGATTAGTGAATTACATCTTAAAATGAAGTCCATTTAGAAACCCCATTGTAAGGCCTTGAATATGATCATACTTGCAAACCTTAGATAAACAGTCAGAATAATGAGAAAGATAAAATTACCTTCTCAAAAGTCGAGTTTTATGCATGCTAAGTTGTATTTAACCTGTAAAAGGAATTAGGTCCAGGCCAAAGAACTCATGATTCTATTTCCACTACCAGTAAAATATTTCATAATTGAATTGGTACACTCATTTCTGCAGCCTTTATATTGTGGTTATGCTTCGTGGTTCAAGTTACTTCCACTGTGTTATCCTGAACTCTATAAACATAACAAAATGGGAGATCCTGCCTCACACACACAAAGAAAGCCAGATGTCACAGAAATACAGAAAACACAGGGAACTTATCTCTAATGCCTTCCCTCTGCTTCATGATATTGATACTTCAGGGAAGCTGAGAACTCACTACAAAACAGGTTATCCTCTAAACAGTAAACCAAAATAGACTCAGGTTTTCTACTGATCTGTGTAAGATCCCCAGTGTTCTAATCAAAGTTGAGCTGAAGTGTGGCATTTTCTTTATCACATGTATTATTATGCTATCTCCCTGTTACCAAGTTCCTTATTGTCATTAAATATGTAGAACCTTAATCCATGACCTCTATCCTTCTATCAACTTTGGCTGAAATGGTCCAATAGGTTTAAAAGCCACTTCTGCACTTTGTTAGGCTCCTTCAGCCCGCACACATTCACAAACATACTTGTGCCCACAGGCAACATAGTCAGATGAACCCCTTCCTCTCAAATGAAGCCAAAGAAAAATGTGTTTAGATCACAATTTAATCCTGTGCACTGATGCAAAAGTTAACTTTTTAGTGTTTGCCAAACACACTTTTGCTGTAAAACAGCAGAGTACAGTGGAAGTAATGACCCAGGTACCATTTAGCAGCAATGCCCACTTGGATACATTAAGCAGGTAATGTAACATTGATTTCAATGATACAGAGACATTAGATGATTAAAATTCAGAAGATCTCCAATCTTTTGCAGAAGAGTCTACGTCCAACAAAAAGCTATCTGCATTAAAAAATACGTATGGATCAATTCTTTAATCCTGCAACACTCTATTCTCCTTAAAATCAACATTAACAATACATTACTGCAGTACAAGGATACAGGAATTCATGTACATGCAAATTACTACCAAGACATCAAGTTGCTCTTACCTTGAACTAGATCTTGACTTTACATCTTCCTTTGCTGTCCTTTCACTACTAGCATCTTCATTGTAGTCCATTTTTTTATCACACAGTTGTTTTCTCTTCTCCCACTTCTTCTGCTGATTTGAGATGCTTTCTGTGTCTCCTTGGGAGTCACTTTCTGCTCCTACCTGTGAACCTGAGGAATGTGCCAGGCACTTAGAGGAGATTGGCAGTGTTTGTTCTTCACTGTCAAAGTCTCCTTCTGCTAACAAAGCAGAAGTTTCAGGTTTTAATGTTTCCTGCTCAGGGACTGAATTGTCCAAGTTATCTACATGGTCCATTTCCTTAGACTTTACTAATGTGTACGAAGCATTTACAACACCTCCTGCAGAATGTTTAGTCTTTAAACCTTCAACACCGTCCTCCCTGCTGTCTTCACAGCTGCCACAACACACACAGGAATTAATTAGACAGTTTGTGGCAGCTATACTGAGTTTATGGGATTCATCCTCCTCCTCATTTGCTAATGGATTGGCAGATCCAGGAACACAACTAATAGCTGCTTCTGGGGTTGTTACTGGGGATTCTGAGCTAGAAGGAGATTTAGGATTGAATATTACAGTAGCAGATATTTTCATTCCCCCTGTCCTGTGAGCTATGACTTCTGCCGTTTCTGCGTCATCGGCATACGCATCCCAGCCATTGAGGTATAACTGTGAGTCTGGACCTTCTAGACAGCTGCATGAATTTGGAACTGAAATGCCAGACATCTGTTTTCCATCTTCAACATTGTTATTATTGCTTAAGTCACTTTCAGCATCTTTTAAAAGCAAAGTTTCCTCTGCCTGATGGCCATTCTCATAAAGCAAAGCATCTCTATATTGCAGGTTCTGTTTTGAATCGTGGCAAGGGTTATTCACCCAAGCAAACGTATCACTTACTGAATCCAACCCAGCCAGAGCTTCTCCTGCTCCATCTAAGTCATCCATAAAAAACACTCTGTCCTCTTCATCAGTTAAGTTGTCAAGATGGTGTCTTGTTGGTGAAGCTTCTGTGCTAGAACTATTTCTCAGGCTAGGTCTGTGAGCTGGAGATTGACAGATGCTTGGCGGCGAAAGCAGAGAAGACATTTCATCTCCGACTCTGTGTACCATCCTGTTCAGCTGCTCCAGCTCCTGCTCATCATACTGCATGGAACAAGCCAGCTCAGCCTCTGTGTTCTCAGCTTTTGCCGAGAGTTCCTTAGGAGGCAAAGTTGCAGTTATGCCTGGTGTAATGACAGAGGGTACTTCAGGATCTGCTCTGACAGGAAAATCTACATCTTGCGAGATGCAGAGGTTGCGTTCCAGTGTGTGCAGTTCATCCTCGGTCAGTGTCTGAAGGAGATCCCTGAAAATGAAGAAATATACACATCACTTGTCATTTATAATCATGAGGCAGTGATGCTACAGATTTTAAAGCTTTTACTGTTAGTGCAGAAATCCAGAACTTGAGGGCACAGAGTACTTTTGACTGTGTAATTCAAGGTGCATTTGGCATTCATATCCAGAGCATGTGACTACTGATGCCTGAATTTGAGATTACTCATGCAAATAGAGGGTATAAAATTATATACATGCTTGCACTGAAGCCTCAAAATAAATCAAAACACACACAAAAAGGGAACTTTTCCCCTCCCCATCACTTATAGTGAAAATGTCACCCACAATTAGATTTATTTTGCCATTTTAATTTTTTAATTCACAAATTTGATTAGCAAACCAATTTTCCATCGTTCAAGTTGATTGAGGAAATCATTCTGCAAAAGAGTACTGCAGAAGTTTCACAGCATTATACCATCAGATAAAAGAATTCAATAAAATAGTAATATTGCTTATGCAACACTGATATCTGGAAGTCTGATCACTGAAACAGGCATTGAAGTTGGCTCTCTCCTGCCTCAAACACTGAACTCAGTGTTCTGGTTTTGACTGGCATAAACTTAATTTTCCTCACAGTGGCTACTATGGGGCTGTGTTTTGGATTTGTGCTGGAAATAGTGTTGATAACCCAGGGATGTTTCTGTTATTGCTGAGCAGGGCTTACACAGAGCCAAGGCCTTTTCTGCTCCTGACCCCACCCCACCAGTGAGGAGGCTGGGGGTGCACAGGGAGTTGGGAGGGGACACAGCCAGGGCAGCTGACCCCAAATGACCCAAGGATATCCACACCATATATACGGCATCATGCCCAGTATATAAAGCAGGTGGAAGTAAGAGGAAGGGGGGTTGTTTGGAGTGGTGCCCTTTGTCTCCCCGAGTCAGCATTACGTGTGAGGGAGCCCTGTAACAGAGCCCGGCTGTCCTGGGGATGGCTGAACACCTGTCCTGGGAAGTGGTGAAGGAATTCCTGTTCTGCTTTGCGTGTGTGTGGGGCTTTTGCTTTATCCATTAAACTGTCTCGATCTCAACCGAAGACTTTTCTCATTTTTACTCGTTTCTCTCCCCAAACCCACTGGAGGGGTGAGCAAGTGGCTGTGTGGGGCTGAGTTGTCAGCTGGGGTTAAGCCACAACACCAGCTCATTAAGGAGTAAAGCTTCTGCACCATGTTAAGAACAAGGCAGGTCTAGAAGCAAACACTGAGCAATTTAGTAAACTGTGTTTTCTGCAGACATGCAGCATCTCCAGTGTTACCAAGAGTCCTCAGTACTGCAGTTTAGGACTCTGGGCACCTGAAAATAAAGAGTTATTAAGTTCTTGATAACTTAAAAATGAATCCACAGACACAGCAGCACTTATTTTTAGGTCTGAATTCGATTTACACTCTTCTTCTCAATTAGAAGCCACATATACAAATATCCTCTGTCAAGAACTGCTGCCATCATTTTCAAAGATCAGCAAGTGTATTTTAGCATAAATGAATGGATGGGAAAAGCAAGACCTGTTCAACAGAGGTTAGGAGTCCATTATTCCTCATGTGTTTAGGAATCACTTGTTAGCAGGTGATATACAGCAGCAACAACAACAACAATAATAATAATAATAATATTATCATATTAAAATAATTCCCTTAATGGAGTAACTTATGTGTAAAAAAGAGACCAAAAAACCCCCAAAGAAACATTCAACACATCTCACAACTTGACTTCCAGTCAATGGTTTACATTCTTAACTTGTTAACTCAAAGACCAAATATTTTTGCAAGTACTACCAGTTTTTCAAATAGCTCAAAACATACATCTCTAGTGTCTGACTTGTGTATCAGCTACCTACAGTTTGAAAAACTCATAGTTTGGATAAGCATGTTTAAGTCAGAAAAAGAATTATGGCTATGTACATTCCACAGAATTAACTTTTTTTTTTAAATCCTCCTTTATATGAGTAATATGACCCTGAAAAAAGTTCTAAGCCTCCAGAAGTACTGCCTTATAAGAACAATTGCACTATTGCAACCTCCCTTTTCACACTGCAACAGAGAAGTCAGAGTTTCATAGAATCATTCCATATGCATCTTCAAATCCAAAGTTTGACAATTTTTTCAGTCATAAATGAGTAAGAAAGGAAAATGGGCAATTTTTGTTAGGCCCACCTGTCTAATAAGCTATAAACCAGTATTGCTATTTGGCACACTAGAACATTTTAAATATCTATACATTCCTTTCTTTTGTCTACACAGTATGTAATGATTCCACCTTATTATTACTCAGATCTTGTATTTAACCAGTGTAAGAGATTAAGCACTTAATATCACCTCAAAACCAAACTGAGAATGGCTTAAGTTTTAAGGTCAACATACAAATAGTAGTATTATCACTGTTTATTTTTGAAATAACTATACCAATAGGATGAATAAAAACATAGAATAACATGATTGCTGCCATGAGCATTTGTATTATGAATTTCCATGTTAGTTTTTACAGAAACACTGATGTAGAATTTTATAAGCATAATCAAAGTAATGTGAGATTTTAAAACCAGTTGGAGTTTAATTTTAAAAAACCACAACAAACAAGAATAAGCACACAAATGTAACAATGAAGGGTTTAAGCTTGTTCCTCACATATACAAAGATATAATTAAGAATGATGCACTGGGCCCAGGGAAAATCTAAGATTGAATCTTTGGACTTCCAGCATCTAGTCTAGGGTTTTATTTGGTCTCTAGAACACCACACAGCAGCACCCAGGATTATTGAATTTCTGGGTGCCCAGATCTACTCTGATTCCCTTCCACAGGCTCAGAGAGCCTGGTTGCTCAGACCCATCCAATATCAGTTCCACACATTCACTGTAAATTCAGTGCTGGAAACACATATTTACTTTATACTGGCTAGCTCTATGGACCTGAGTAATGAACTCAATTTCTGCCAAAAACAACACCTCACAATTTAAGAGCAATTGTGTGCAGTTTTGAGGACAGCAAATAAAGCCTGATTAAAAAAAAATCCCAATAACAACAACCACCAATGAAATCAGCTGACAGTCCTCATGTTTTTTTTGGTGAGTCAGATCCATGCAGCCTTGGAAGAGTAACATAACCAGTTGAATTACATGTAGTAGTCGACCAGTCCTATAATTTCAGTAGAGAAATAATCCTGCTTTAAATTCAAAGGGAATATGCTCATTTTCTTAATTCAAACACTGAAAACTTTGCTATTAACAAACACAGCTTATTCTAAAAGAGGTTCAGGCAATTATCTTCACTTCTCTGGTTAAAAATTCCCTAGATTCACCAGCCATTTTTAAAGATGACAAAGGTTTGATCCACAGTTACCTTTTAGATACACTGTACATTAGATTGTACACTGCCAACCTGCCATGTTGCAAAATGACTACAAAGATACTGAAAATGAATGTTAACCAATATATGGAAAGAAATGTGACCTTTCACTACTAAAAAACTAAACATCAGGCATCATCAGTAAACTACAAGGTTTGATTAAACTGTAGCTACTTCAGTGGTCCACCTCCTTTCTGCTGAAGAACCTTCAACTCATTGTGCTCATATGGACAAAGAGAATTTCTCCCTCTGCTTTCATTATTCAGAAGCCACAGGTAAAGTTGGCTTCTGCAATCCACTCTGACAAGCAGCAGTGTGCTTTCTTCTCGGAGAGGCTTCAGAAAATACTGCATTTTAAAAAGTCCATGTTGAGGTTTCACCTGCTTTTACTCTTTTTGGCATTGTATCACAGAAAGGCAATCTAGCTCTAAAAATACGAGGAACATTCTTCTTTCTGTGGTTACAGCTACTGGCAGAAAACCAAAGCAAGTTCTTCAGATGTGCTCTGCCTGTTACAAGCAGTAGTAGAGATTTGCTCTGCCTACTGCAAGACCAATGAACATATTTTATTCTACTGCCAATATCCAGGGTACAGAAATGAGTTCTTCAAAGACATGAGGCCAGATATCCATTCAAAGACAAGTTTGGCTAAACAAAGGACAGAGCCACAAACACTCTAATCCCGCACATTCCTCAAGCCTCCTCCATTAACTTTACTCCTATTCTGACTAGAATTTTAAACTGCCTTGTTGTCAGAGAATAGCTTTGTCGTTATTGCCAGCCTGTGCTTCAGTTCATGCTCCAAAGGGAGCATAACCAGCTGCCTCAGTGGAGCTGCCACCGCAGGAGCCAGTGCAGGCTCAGGGATGCCACGCGCGCCCTCCGCGCTCAGCTCTGCACACCGAGGTCCACAGATCTGTGTGACACATCAACGCTGAGAAACCAGCACTGACATATGTAACAAACAGCACTGGCTCTCCTTTACTGCCACAGTTTTGAATCAACCCAAAGTTTTGAACACAGCCAGCTCAGAAAAACGAACCAGTTTTTCCCTAATCGCTGTGCACACTTTAAAAGGACACAAATTTCATGCTGCCCCCACCCAATTCTTTAACACACAGGCAGCATGTATGCTGCATTTAATTTCTAGTCAATGATACAAAAAGGTTTCAGTGTACTTAAAATGATATGATCCTCTGATTCTGCACCACCAAAATCCATAGGCAACCTGTCATCACTTGTAATGGTCCAGAAAAAAGCACCAGGAAAGCAAAGAGCTCTGAAACAGGGCAGAATTAAGGAGAACTGCAAAATTCCAAGAATGCTGACTTTTGAAAATCTCTGTACAGCAGCCTCAAATGCATATATAGCACACATAGTATTTTACCACAAGAATCCTCAGTGCCACAGGGGCCTAAGTTCCACGTCTATGCATAGAGCAGATGATGTGATTTGTATACTTCCTAAGCAGATTGCAGTAGTTTGGCAGAAATGGCTCAAACGCCTTCATTTCAAAGGCACAGAGATAACACTACTATGTAATTTTGCATTGGCAGATGTATAAAATACCTATGCTAATGTTTTACACACAAAATAAAAGTCAACACAAGCACCTGGCTTAGATATTAATTAAAACATTCAAAGCCATAATTTGCTGCTCAACCTTTCCAAAAACTAAGCAAAAACCCTTAGTGCTTTTTCTCAGAGTCTCAACAACCTCTATTGTTTTCAAAATTGTCAGCCACCAGTGGGACACCAAAAATTTTCATACCTAATAGATATTTATCTTCTCTGCTAGTTCTGATTTAATTATGTGGATCCACATAATTAAATACAGTACTTATCTTTGCCTTATGGATATTTTAGGATAATACAGTTTAAAAATTAATTACCTGTAATCCTACAAAATAATCACCTCTGTATTTGATGTTACTCCATGAGCTAAAATATCTAGGTGGCTAAAAAGTTAGAGAACTTTACAGAGAAATTCACTGGGATGTGATCATATTCTGCAGGAAGATGTTGTTCTCTATTCTTATAACAGGCACACAACTGCAATACAAAATGCAGCTCTTTTAGCAAAAGACTTCTGAATCTATTTTCATGCCTTAACTACTGGTGATGGAGACCAAAGAAAGACTCCAAGAAAAAGACACTCCTCCTTTGTTGGGGAGCAGAAATATCAGTATCAAATATCTCATTCCATCATCTTTACACATTTCTATGAGCATTCTCACAGAGTAAGGATTGCAGCCTGATGAGTTAACAAAAGCCTTGATAAGAAAAAAAAAACCCCTACACAGCTTAGATACTTTTAAAAGTAATTCAATTACCCTACATGAAGAGCACAATTATTTGTATCTCATGGTTATTTTCATTCAATGCATTTTTCATTCAGGAATATTACTAAAGGATCTTTTTGAGCTCAGTTCTTGCCAGTATTTGAGTTCCTTCAATTCAGAGACTGCCAGACATGGAATTTTATATTACTTCTTGCTTGAAGTTTTGCTCTGATAGATGTTATCTCACTAAGAATGCTTTGCAAACTCTGTCTCCTAGACAACCAAAATCACAATTTTTAATGTTCCCTTTCCTTCACAGAATAAATATATGTCTTAAAATATATCAGAACTTTTTCAAAATTGAATCTGAAAGCCTTTTTATTTTTTATAGTTTGCATTGAAAACTGTAGTTATTGAACAAACAAGCATTGTATAAATCTATTTTCAACTCCAGAAATAAGTTCACAGTAACTGAAAGTTAAGTGGACTGAACAATACATTGACTTCATTGATTTTCATTTTCCACATTGTGAAATATGAGGATAAAGCAGAAAATACAGATTATGAGAAGGATATTAGCTTTTAAATATCCTTTTAGCTTTAGACAGCAAGTGGAATGCTGGTGAAAATATCTGCAATAGCCACATATTGGGAATAAGGCATTTTACTGTAAACTTCATGGACTTTTCAAGCTTCAGTACCAATAAAGCTTTTTCCTCCTAGCTTCAATTTGGCTCCTCAATTCATGTTGTTATTCTTAACTCAGTGTTTTATAAAACCATAATCACTCAAAAAGCCCCAACAAACAAAAAATGTTGATTTGTTAATTTTAATTCTCAGATTTCAATATGAACATCACTAATACACCTAAAAATAAGACTTCTAGACAAAAATAGCAGGAAGTCTTCAAGGGACACAAGAGGATGTGGTCTAGATATTTATAAAGGCTAACTTCAGAAATAGCTCCCCTCTGAACCACCCCTGACAGAGCTTACATTCTCCCTCAGGAGATGCCTCACCTCTAAGGGATGAGAGATCAATCTGGATAAAGTATGTGCAAACTATTCTTACATCAAACTGTCACCATGACATCCAGGGAAGGCGATAAACTGCTGAAAATTGGACACAGGGGAAAAAAAAGAAACCCTGTCAAATTAGCTCTAGAGATTTCTAGGAACAAAAGTTGCAATTGGTATATAAATTCGAAGTCTAAGAAAATAATAGGGCTTATGGATTAAGAAATTTTTTTAACATCCAGATAAAATACATAAAGAGTGAAAATGAAGATCCTTTAAAGATACAGCTTAATTTCTCCAAAGTAACAGATCAGTCTTCTAAAGACCTGAGCTATGAAAAAAATATATTTTAGTACTCTTTATACTTGAGCCAAAGCCCACATCTCCAATGATAACCAAGACGGAAGCATTATGGAAAGAAGTATAAAGTGATTCATCCTGTAAAAAACAAATTTGCAATATGAAAAACTGGTAGTCATTTCTATTAGGTTAAGAAGTATCTGAGTATTGCATCATAGCATAACAAGAAAATGTAATAAGCCTAGTTAAGCAGAAACATTGATGCTAATTAGAAACAGGATCTCCCAAAAATAAACTATAACTTTAATATTTGAGGCATCATCGAACCACAAGGAAAATGTGAAATGCTACAAAATGATACTAAAAAAAAAAAGAAACTATCACAGAGATTAAAAGTTTAGAAAACTACCATGAAATGAAAAGCTACATTTAGTTATTTCACGGGTGTATCAGGCTGATGAGAGGAAAATGCAGTTTATGGTTAACACAGCAAGTACAAACACTTTTCTAAGCATTTATGAGTTTTCAGGCCTCTGATTTTCACTCCAGAAGAGAAGCAGTTACAACTATCTTTTATTACTTGCCTTATTTTTCTTAGCAAAGTGTGAAAAGGTCTGAAGAGTTCAGACATATCTTCTGGTTTATGGTCCAAGTTTAATGGTCCCTCGGAGTAGACAACAAGGCCACTGTAATTCAAACACACGCATGAACACACACAGAAATGAAAATTTTATTACACAGAGCAACCACTGAATAGTCAGAAAAGCAACTGTACATAAACATTAGAACGACATTTAACTACATCTCCTTATCTTATTTTTGTCTTATTCACCCACAGCTAGAATTAGATGCTATTTAAAGTAATAGGAAAAGGATCCCCTCCACTCTGTTTCCCCCTTCTTAAATATGGCAGAAAAAGCAATGGAAGCATAAAGGGAAGAACACGCATTTATTTCATTGCTGCAGCTGACTGATTGAAAGAAAAAACAAAACAAAGCAAAACCACAAAGGAAACCAAAGCAAACCAATTATCAAGTACATTGGGGAAAGTCCACTGATTTGAGATACTGCAGATGGCTTTTTCTCTCCAGTTTACAAAACATCCAGGTAAGGCAGCTGACTCGTGAGCTCCTAGTTTTCTACCTCTAAGATAAATATAACCTGGTATTGACACATGGTGAAAAAAGAAAACAGATTTTCTTAATCGCATAAAACACATTTTGAAGAAACCATGTTTCTAAATCAACTCAGCACTTGTACAAATTTTCCTGGAAAGAGCTAAGTTCACAATCCTGAGAGCCTCCACGTACTTGACTGTAGATAGATACCTCAATAGCTCCTTCTGACCAAATCACCACTGCCTAAACCTGTTTGTGTGTCAGGGATTAAACAAAATTCACCTTCCTATCTGCTGTACCACACCATACTGTGTCTGAGAGTGGATTCCCACCAGGCACCTCTCTGCTTAAAACTGCTTAATCCTCTGCCCACTGCAAAAACAGTGCATGTTTCCCAAAGGCAACCCCTTCTCAGAGCTGAGATTACATTGGTTTTCTTTTTCCAAGGCCATTTTCCCCTTACTGTCCACAGTCTCAGTGCTCTGTTACCCAAGGTGTTTCAAAGGTATGTTCCTTTTCTTCAACTCAAATTATATGTTGTTTCAGGGAGCTATCCAGCACCCAAACCATCCAGAGTAACAGGGACCCTTGGCTGGCTAACACAACTATCAAAGTCATTTGCTCACAAGTTATTCCCTAGCAAGAACTCGTGTGACCACCAAAGGCTCTTGGGACACAGCAGCAAAGCTGATGTCACAAGCTATATGAATTCCTCTGAAGTATTAAAAAAAAAAATCAGGGGATTAGGGTTTTGAGGGCAGGAGCAGGGAAGAGGAGATGAGAGAGAGAAAAAGTTGCTTCCTTTGCATGTCACTTTTTTTTTTTTTTTTTGTGGCTTAAGACAAATTATCTTATTGCCAAGGATACATAATTTTATCTTTTTTTCCATGCTTTCCAAGCTTCAACAGGCAGGCTGCCACAAAGTGAAGCAGTTATTGCTGACTCATGTCTTATGTTCTGCATAAGCAAATGTTACTACTTTGCTCAGTGAAAGTTCAAGGCTACTCTCCTCAAACTTCTACCTGATGCCAAGTCACCGTTCCTTTGGCTTTCAGGCACAGTTTGCATTCCACAGAATTTAATTCTCGGAAGAAATTAAAAAAAATATAAGTGGGCTAGAGCACTACAGGAAAAAAAATATTATGAAATGGCTTCTGTATATGTAAAACATTTGAAAGAGCTCTGAATCAAAGCCTGAATACAACTGTAGCACTGGAAAGAACTAAAATTGCTAAAAAGTGTGTCTCAATATTTCCTACAAGGTTCAAAGTTCACTGACACCTGCTGAGATACTAGGCAACATGCACTGTGTAACATGTCTGATAAACTGAGGTCTGAAAAGAAGATTAAGACAAAAATGACCCTGAAAAGTGTTTCTTAAACCCATCCTTCCCATGAAGACACAGAGCCACAGCCTGACAACTGTGCATTGCCTCTGTCTTGCATTTAAAGGTTTCTCCTTTCACAGTCTAAATAAAAGGCTTGTGCTTCTTCCAGAAAACATTGTATCTGGATGGGGCAGTTATTTTGTGGAACTTCACATGACAGTGATTTTCTTATCACTGGATAATTAGGGGCAGTTAAACTTGCTTTTTTCCTTCTCTATCAAGCTTTGTAATTTGGGATAGAAATGATCTATTTTCCAGAGAGCCCCTGGTTTTTCAGTTCTCCTTCATGGTGTCTTCCAGCAGCTTCAAACTGAGTTCTTATGTTCCTGTTGTCTTCCCATAATCAGATTATTACTGTCATTATTTTTAGAATGACAGTTACAGACAATATACTATTCAACAGGAACAACAGGCCACAGGGATTTCCTGAGGAGAAGTGTATTACACTCAGGATTTGAGGTTTTTTATTTCTCTCAATTACACTACTTATATTAGCTAACTTTAAAATATTCACAATGGTAAAATATTAAAAATATGCTGGCTTTACTCCATAGAAGCTGCTGCCTTAGTAAATAATGAAGACTCATTAGGAAAAATGCATCTGATTTGTTCAATATTGCAAAAACTGCATGAAGCAAAAACATTGTTATAATTGAGCTGCCTTGAGTGGTCAATACATGACACAAATCTACACAAAAGTTACACACATTAATACTTTCCTTCAAGAGAATTAAGCCTAACTCAACAGTTACAATGCAGTTTGCCATGATAATGTCTTCTGAACCTAGAGCCATTGAGAAAACTACACAAATTTAACTGAGAATTTGTAGTTTTCAGGACTTGTATCCTTAAGTCATACTATTTTTGAGTGTCACACAATGATGTGCTTTCAAAAATATTTCTGACAACATGACATTGCAAAGACCGATGTTTCTAATTTTTAATTTTTGCTGGAGAACACCTGATCAATTGTTCCTGCCTTCCATATTTAGCAATCTACCATCTTCCTTTTTTTGTCTTGTTAGTCTACATTAAACTGGTAATGATTTAGAACAAAACACTCCTCCTCATTAATTCTTTTTAAAGAACGTTAAAAGCAAACTCAGGTGAAAGACAGTCCGTCAAAATTCTAAACACAGCTTTTCAAATCTTCAATAAACCTTTAAATGAGGCAGAGCAGAGAGTAGTTAAAAATTACTTACCATACAATGGCTAATCTTGGAATTGTAAACATTAAAGCTGGTTCATAGTCATCTATCATGTCTTGAGTGAGGTATCCAAGCCTTAAGGCTCTAAGCAGAAGAATACAATTATTTAGTAAGACATCAAACTCTTGAAGAACACATTTCACTACAGAAAAAACTGAAAAAATCATTATAATCCGAACCAAACTGATAGTATTTAACTCATGCACTGGTCTTGTACAATCTAAACCACTATGTATATAACTGACTGCTTAAGGCTGCTTTAAAGAAAAAATAATATAATCTAAACATGAATGCAAGAAAAAAATCCCTTTAAACACTTAAAGCTTTTATAGTCATTCAAAAACCAATCCAGTTTTATGAAATTTTCTCTATTTATTGTTTCATGTCAAGCTTCAGCTTGACACTGAAAACCACTTGTGCTGACAATTTTTCAACTAAAAGAAACATTTTTAAAGTAATAGGGGAAAGTATTTGGTTTCATTTTGAAATTCAAATTGCTCTCATTATCAAGGTAAATCTCCTCCTTAACTAACAAAAAACCTAAAAACCCACCCAAGAACAGCCCAGTTCTACACAGTGACTCTTACTGACGTTTAAGAATTTAATATTTGGGGAAAACTTCGTTGTTCTCAAATAACTTCTTAAATGTTTTAAGCCCCTTTTTGACTAAACACCATTTTGTTTGGATTTTTTTACTTGGCTATGCTTTCCAAGTTTCTTCACAATTTCCAGATTTCACCATACGTTTCATAAAATCCTCAAATTTCTTCTCTGACTTGTTCATATCAGTGCTTAAGACAGCACTTAAAACTGCACATTAGTCCTGCTTTTGGTTCCCAAAATAATGGAAATAACTCTTTCTTGTTCCTTGTCAGCACTTGTCGAGCCAATACTGCTGGTGGTGGATGGGACCCGACCACAAAGCAAGCCCTGGTTGGTACCAACAGTGGATGGACATGCTGGTGTGTGTCCCACCCTCACTCCCTGTTCCTTCCTACAGCCCAGACAGATTATCCAAAGCTACAAGAAACCATCTTTTTCCTCTTACTGGGCAAATACAGAATCACAGAATTGCCAGGACTGGAAGGGACCTCCAGAGATCATCCAGTCCAAGTTCCCTACCAAGAGAGGGTCACCTAGAGCAGGTGACACTGGAACACATCCAGGTGGGTTTGGAAGGTCTCCAGAGAGGGAGACTCCACGACCTCTGTGGGCAGCCTGTTCCAGTGCCCTGCCACCCTTGAAGTAAAGACATTCTTCCCCATGTTGATGTGAACTTCTCATGTTGTAATTTATGCCCATTACTCCTTGTCCTGTCCCTAGGCACCACTGACAAGAGTCTGGCACCTTCCCCTTGACACCCACCTTTGGGATATTTGTGTACATTGATCAGATCCCCTCAGTCATCTCTCCTCTGAACAGGCCCAGCTCCCACAGCCTCTCCTCCTAAGAGAGACGCTCCAGACCCCTCATCATCTTTGTGGCCTCCACTGGACAATGTGTATGCCATAGGTGAATATGTGTATGTGTAGTAGCTCTCTGACTGATGTAAGTAATTGCTCCTGCTTGTTGTGACCTTTTTTGAGTTGTAATCCTGTCTTCCAAAACGCCTGGAACACCTCTGATCTTGGTGTCATGTACAGATCTTGGCAGGGTGCTTTGTACTCCTCCCTTCCTTAATGAAAGGATCGACCACACCAGACCCAGGGTCCCGCTTCACAAATTCTCCTAACATGACAGTAAAACCAACACTTATTCTAAGGGCCTTTTACAGTCAACTGGTGTCTAATAATTCTACACAGAATATGATTCACTAATTTCCTTTTAAAAACAGTACTGCACTGCTCAAAACCCCACTTAAGCTGAGTATTTCACATGCTGTTCCCCTCTACTGCCCACCTGCAGGCTAGTTAATCTGTCACAAGGGAGAAGAAAAAACAGTTGTTCAATACAGTACATTACAAATTCACACTTTTCTTTTCACCTTATACTTCCTGAAGAACTTATGAATTGCTGAATTATTTGATTATTTTCATCATCGTTCCTTAATACACATAGAGCCAAGGACCAGTCCTTTGAGATTGTAAAGAGCTTTTACAAGTTCTTTATGATAATCACTGGAGGTTCACAGATGATTTGAATCATCTCCCCATGTATTCTTGCATGAAATATCATTAAGCCTTGATGTCTTGAACAGATTTAGCTTATTTAAATGCTTAGTCTTCACATACACATCTGTAACCAGGCATACCAACAATACTGTTATTGTTGGATTATTAACTCTTGTGTTTTGGGGTTTTTTTTTGATGTAGAAAACAAAAAAGCACAGGCTTGTGCCTGGCAAGCATGCTTAATACCTTTAAACTTTGTACTTGGATACTTACTAGAAAAGCAAAATACCTGGTGTTTTATGACAATTCTTCAAGGTTATAGTTAATGTACTTTTATAGAAACTGAGACTGAAAGTAAACATAGAGATTAAGATCTAGTCCTTAACTTACCTCTCCACAGTTTCACAGAACAGTACGATTACCTCTTGCTGTACATAGTATTCTTTTGGAGACTTCACAGGTACCATGGCCGACACATAACTACAAAAATTATAAAATAACACACCACTGTTTCACATGCTTTAACAAATAAGATTATAAATAAAACCAAACCTAGGACAAATCATCTTAGAAGCCTAAGATGATTTCCTGTACCTGTACAAAATAATTTGTTTCAACAGCGCTCACCATGAAACTGCACTGTGTAAGACTGTATAAGAAATGCGGCCAAATTATTTATTGCAGTGGAATTGAGGCACTCAATTACTCAGTAGTATTTTAGAAATACAATTATACACATTTAGCTATCAGAACTCCATACTGTGTGGCACAGGGCCCTAGAAGGATCTTTACTGCCCCATCTTGAAGACTGAATGGTACTGTGCATTTCCTTAAGAAAAAAAAAAATCTGCCTTAAACCAAACATTTATCTATAGAGGTTTTACCTGAAATTAGATTAGTGAAATTCAATTACTCAGAGGAGACAATTTATGACACAATTTGGCCTAAGTTCTATGTGGAATTACTTGCAAAAGCACTAATTCAACAAGCGTAAGAAGCACTGGTAAAAGTTTAGTGGTTTTCTGTCACCATATTACTTAATTGGTTGTTTGTAGAATACAAGTAACACAGAAAGAGAAGAAGCTGTTTGCAAAACAATGGTAAAGAAAAATGCTGTATGTAGAGAGTTGGTATTGACAGACCAAAAACTGCACAGACACTGCCAAGAACCAGTTACTGGTTCTCATTGGTGTCTGCACTCAAACCCACACTTAAAAACATGTTTTTAGACAATGTTTTCAATTAAAGTGTTTTCAATGTAACAGAATAATGATGCTTTTTCTAATCAGAAAAGAATTTCTTACCTGAGTAAAAGAATACAAGAGAATATCAATACTGAGGAAGGGCAAGCAGTGAGACGTGAGACATGACAGTCTATAGGTTATTCCCAAGAAATATTAAAAGACTACCCAATTCTAAGAAACATGTTCTGCTAAGGGCAGCAATGACTGTACTGTATTAGATCCATAGATAATCTTGCCCATTATCTTGTCTGTGGCCAGCACCACAAACATCTAACACACAGGCAGGTAGCTGATTACACTCTGAAGCACAATGTAAGACTGGTCAATGTGACCTTTGATGCAAAAAAGCATCACCTCAAAAAGCAGTTATTTTTACTTAAGCTATAAACCTCAAAGTCATTTTTCAATCACAAGTTTTCAAATCAGTTAATTCCTGTGGTTAATTATGGCTTGTGTAAAAGCATTTTCTCCATCAAAATTCAATTTGCCTTCTTAAATTCACTGGGTACATCTTGCTTGTATCACTAAGCACAAGAGAACAAAACCTCATAGTCTCTAGAATATTTGTTATCATTCTTTTCTTTTTAAACATCTCATATTTGTTGCCTTTTCTCTGACAAAGAAAACATTAAGAGATTTATAGTTTCCTTTTGTCTCTTGGAAATTCTCCCTCAAATGCCATATGCCAGTATGCAAATGGGAGATTATAGTTTAGTTGGAGAGAGCAAATGTTGATTGCTAAAAAGCTATTTAGTTTTCATTATTGCTACACTGAAAGGAAAAAATCTTACAATACAACAAACTACTAAAGAATTCAAATACCATGATAAAAAAATTTACATACTTTTTCCACTCAAAGAATACAGAGCAAAACAGCCAATTTCCAAATACCAACAAGCTACACACAACAGCTGCAGTGGCCAAGACACTGCTCACAACACATTTACTTCAGCTCTTTTACCTTAATTCAAACTCAGCAAAAAGGACATCAAAATGCTTGAGGGAATCTTTCATTTTTTCTGTGTAGAGGTTCAAATCCCTTAAGGCCTGGTCACGAATGATATTTCTGACTTCCTCTAGGCTTCGGGTCAGATCCTTGGCCAAGGGCCTCATAGCCATACTCTCAATTTCACGATTCATAATAATTGAACCAGCAGCCAAACACTATGAAAGATTTGAAGACAAAATATTAGTTTTTACAAAGTAAAAGTACTTTTATACTTAAAAACAAAGCACAAGATGTGCTATTTAACAAGATGTGCTTTTGAACAGGGGCAGTACTTAACCCCAGCTGGCTGCAAATTATTAAACAAGTGAAAGATTTAAGACTGGTATGCCAAGAGTCAAAAGCTTTCACAGAAAAGGTTAGGGAGCAGCTCAGCCAGGGAGATGTGAACAGGGGAAGGTTGAAGTACAAGAACCACAGTGCTGACAGAACAACTAAAGCTATTCTCCCACCAGTTAGGCAGTAAGCATTAGCAGGGTAGATCCTCTATGCACACATGGATTGCTTGCATAAGAGAGGTGGGAATCCAGCAAAATTACAATCCATGGACTGTTTAGATTCAGGCTAGACTGCTTGATTTGGTAGAACAAATCTATTCCTTATAAAAAGAACAGAAATTCTGCAACTTTGATGTCTTTTACTGCAAAACTGGTCACACTATCACACAGAGATCCAGTTAGGCCAGTATCCTTCTTCCCACAGAAACCATGATTATATATAAAAATCACGTCACCGAGTGATTCTTCCCTTTCAGTGTCTGGAAGGCAGCTATTTAAGAGACTGCTTACCCCGGGCATTATACATGGACTCTCTCTGACCAGCTGACAAATACATGAACTGTAACACATTCATAAAACTTCTTTAAAATCTTGCCATTAAAAACAACTGCTGGCTTTATTCTTTTATGGATACATTTGGAAGACAATGAGTAGTGATATAAATAATACCTGCTGCATTAATGGAAGCACTTCTGTTAACTGAAAATTACAAGGTTGTTCTCAAAGATCAGGGGTTTTCCCCCCTTTTTTAAAATCTGCATTTGCAGCTGTGTCACTCCACTCTCCCTGGCATCCTGTGAATGGGAGGCACATCTGCAACTCAGTATGAGGGACCTGCAATCCCCAGAGGGATCCTTTCTCAGCAGCCTGATGCATTGATTTGTGCTTCGAGGGCACTCAGAGAAGATCATGTTCTTACTTCTTACCAGCCAAAGCAGTATTTGTGGGAAAATATGGACAAAGTAAGTGTTACCTGCTGATAGGTACACTCAGTCTGATAGCTCAGTGATTGCACTGACAAGGACACAAGTGTGTACTCATAAAGCTCATACAACCTTCTTGCTACATGCATTTACAGGAGGACACTGCCTACAGCTGTAGGAGTTTGCATTATATCATCACTGCATATGTTACTTTCTCTGAAACCAACAGGTCTCTCCAGCCTGATGGTTACACAGTGAAGTTTGATCTGGAAACAGGTTTAGCTTATATAACACAGCAGTGAATAAAACAAGACTGAGGACAGGATTACAAAGCACTGACATACCAAATTAATTTTGTAAGTTCTATCTGAGACTTCTCTGACTCAGAGGAGCCTACAATTAACAACTGTCAAAGCAAGTTTCAGAAACAGAACATATGGAGGCATATTGGACTGAACAAGATAGGAGCTCTTCAAGGAGAACACGCACTTGAAAAAGAAAGGAGAAATTGGTAGAGGAGAAAAAAGGGATATTGACAGGAGCCCAAGGATTGCTTCAAATACAGGAGAGGCAACACTGAAAACAAGACCATAATGTGCTGTTGTGTGCTGGGATGTCCGGACTAATCCCCTCTCAAGTCTCAGCCAATTCATGGTGACTTAAGTGCCCTTCAGGCCAGTAAAACTGAAGAGTTTAATCACTAAAGATGCCACAACGATTTATTTTTTTTTACCCAAAGACATCACATCAGTACTAATACATAAATATCTTGCATATCACATCCCTTTTTTCTGACACTTCAGGCTTCCTTTGGTTAACATAATAAAAGTTTATTCATTACAAAAACTCCTTGTTCCTACAGGCTGACTCTATAAGCAAGTCTTTGAGAGAAACCAGGTAAGAGAAGTAGACTTCAGTGCACAGGAACCATATTTTTGGCATATATATGAAGCAAGGAATTTATGTGCAACAAATGACAGCTCAAAATTGCATATATTTAGGATGAGTTATAGCGTAACATAGCCATTAAAACAGTGACAGTATGCACTTCTATTTGTTGGAGATGAACTTTTGTGCTGATAAAACTCCCTAATACACTTTTGTTTGTTTCTAAGATCTTCAAAACAAAAGATGTCTGATCAACATAAGAAAAGGGAGGGGGAAAAAAAAAAATGAAAATAACCTGGTATGCTGTTAGCCCAACCAAAACCACAGATAAAAAATCCCATTTCTCCAGGCACCCAGAGCAAGTTCTCACAGACGTTTACTTTGTTCTGTAATTTTATGTACCACTTTCAGAAAAGTCTGAAAATATACTTGTGGCTTTGTGCAACAACAACAAAAAAGTGTCTATTAATCCCAAGCAACAGAAGAATGACAGACCTACCTCTGCTCCAAACCAAAGCTGTCCTGCAAGGTTGTCATGGCGGATTTCCTCTGGAAACTTAACACAAAAGTCTCGGTTGGCCCGTTCATGTGGAATGCATTCATCCATGATCTGATTTATGATGTTCAAAACATTATCCTGAAGCAAAACACAGGATAGCATATATACTGTTTGCACAGAAAACCCACAACACTTTTTCTAACTTTTTAATAGTTTATTAGTGAGGCACCAACTAATTAAGATAGAAAACGCAGTATTTAACTCCCATGGTCTTCATAAACACAGAGAAAACAGAGGAGAATACTGCTCTGAAACAAGAGCAGCAAACTTCATTCTTTCTAGTTTTCCTAGAAACTGTTTCTCTGATTAATTGCACTTAATTTTGACTACTTTAATGGGACTTCTGGTGAAGAGGCATGATACAAAGAGCTTGTTACCACCAGCTATCTGTACATATCAGTAAATAAACTAGAAGTACAAGTGAATTATACTTCATCCAGTTCCTCTCACCAGCCCCAACAATATGCAGTCCATTATTCCCAAAAAGAGCACCTGACAGGGTACCTTGGAGTTGTTAGAAATTGAGTTATATTGGGACCATTGTGGCTGAATAGATTTAAATTCATCCTGGGAATCTAAAGCAGGTGGTTTCCACACCTGAATCCCAAGTGGGCAAGGGCTGGCACACTCACCTACCGTCTCATCACCCAGGAGGATAAGGGGACACCACACAAGTTAGAGCCTTAATAACTACTCTGATCTACATCTGCACCAGGACAATGATCAAAGACCTACAACCAGTTTCTTGATATGCAGTAAATAATCTGTATTCATTTATTTGAAAAGATAATTTTCACGTACCCCTGCCGGGAACTGCACGGAATTTGATTAACATAATAAAGGTAGATTGAGAGCATGAAAAAGGCTGAGTGCTTTCATTAAAGATGTTTTGTCTGTTTCATACTTGTTGAACTATTTACAAAATTCATGTTCTATTTAAAATATTTCTCAAACAAATACAACCAAATCCATCTGTAGAAAATTGTTTAACAGACAGAATTGCTTTAAATCTGCACTTCACTGTTTTATTTTCACCTGCATTTAAAAAAATAATAGAAGACAGAAATTTTGAAGAAACCTGCCCCTTTAATATGTTCCCCATCAAAAAAGACAAAACCTACTTTAGCTACAAAGAATGATGCACATTTTCTGCAATTTCTGCACAGACTGATGCACCTGCTGTTGCCACAAAATAATCTTCACATTAATGATGTAATTACAGTTGTCTTCATTCAAAATAAATTAATAAATCAACCATCAACAATATTTATCACACATTGGTATAAGGTACATGATGTGTTAACAATTAAAACACTTTTACAATAAAGTATTTTTTGCAAGGCTGTCATGAGATATTATGTTTCATTTCAAGAAAGTTGTTAAAAACAAACAAAAACACCTCATACAGTTATAACAGATGAGTCAGTGTAACATTCAACCATCTTCTCCAGAAATAAGTCTGAAAATCAAATGCCCTGTAGCCCCTCCACGGCATCACAACACAGACCATGGCCAGCAGGTATAAGAATAGACAAGGAAAGAAAACTAGAATCATAAAATACCTTAAGTCCTAAAATACCTTATTTTAGAGATGCAGCCCTCCCTCTGCTGGGCCTATTGTACTGCCAGGGTCAGTGGGGCACTAGGATCCCTTAGAATCCAAAGAGATGCCCATTGTAGGAACTGAGGGAAAAATCAACCAGCCTTAAATATTCCCTAGTGTTATTGCAAGGAGAACAGATGTTCAAATCCTCGAAGAAGAAAGAAATGAGCAGATGCCCACACCCTGCTTCAGCAGCCTGAACCACTGGCTGAAGAACACTGTCACCACCTCCTCTCCCCAGCACAACATGGAGTTAGCCAAGCAATCACATCCAAATCAGTGTGACACCTTAGGGTCAGAAAAACCAGACTAATAGGATATTTCCTCTTCTCCTTCTGTTTCTTAATTTGGGGTATTGAGTATACTTCTCTCACCATTGTTTAGCTAATCTAGCTGGGGAACCAAAGTATTTTGAAAGTAGGTCTCATAAAAACAACTCCTCAACTACCTAGCTCGTACCCAAAGTTACAGAGCAAAGACTGAAACTGAGGATAAAAACATTTAAATTGTAGAAGGGCATGAGTCACTCAGGTATTTTAAATCTGTTATTACTGATCTATTTTGAGACCAGGTGCTTTGCCTGTAGCTCTCACTTTACCACCAGAGCAATACAGGTTGGTCTTTATCATTAGGATGAAAAAGCCAGATTCCTGTTTTCAGAGTTAATCAAAGTTTGCAAAGGCCTTTTTGCATTGAAGAGACAGAATGGTAAAAAGTAATCTTACCAGTTCAAATTTTACAAAAGTTTCAGGAAATACAAAGAAATATTAAGGCAGGAAACTCTGAGAAGAATACTATTAAATCTGGTTATATCAGATTTTAAGTAATCCAATTACATTTTATTTTAGGACATGATATTCCAATTTATTTTACTTGCCACCAAACTTCAATATGGGGAAATGCAATTTTTCTCTTGCTTTTTTTTCCTAAAAAGCTACATAGAATAAGATGAAAAGCCATATTGAAAAACTTTCCTCCCTAAATTTTATTTTACTTTAATGGATTATTTTTTAAATGCAATCTTATTTGACAGCAGCTACAAGACAGATTGAATTCCCCTTTCATAATCACCTATATACATACTCAAATTTCATGATGTATCAAAGAAAATTTTATGCCAACAGAGTAAAGCAAGAGGACTCATAGCTGGTAAGCAACTGTTCCACGGTTCTGTTCTGTTTTTTTAATCATCATGCCTGTTAAAAAGCACTAAGATTCTGTCTAAATCATCTCAGGAGATAATTATTACAAGCATCATGAAATTTCATATCTTAATGCACTTAAATATTGCCACTAAAGGCAAGAGGATGTAACGAAGATAATTCAACTTTTTACAATATACTAATTTTTAAATATATAATTTAATTTTTTACCACCTAAACAACATTTAATATTCTTCCTCATTTCTTCAACATTCCTATAATCTCTAGTTGCTTCTGCACCAGAGCACCCAAGATCTACCAACACAGCTCCATGTATGCCAAACTTTGAGTTAGGTACTTTTTTTAAAATGTGCCGTACTACTAAGTTAAACCACAGGTAATTAGAATTTTAATATACACTTCCCAATGGAGATAAATCACAATAGCTCCATCTCCAGCAGCAATGTTTGTATAGAGTCACCTGGCTTCACACAGGCAGCTGGTCAACTGTACCAGAGAGCTAAGTGCAAAAGGCAATTAAAGAGATGGCCATCTTCTCCTGCTCAGTCCAGCAGGGATAAAGGAAGATTCAGGAAAGAACAGTTGATGGAACTTTGCTATACAATGTACCAATACTGAAAGATTTCCACAAGGTGAACTGCTTTTGCTGTTTCAAGATGTGCAATTTCCCAAATTCTCTGTTGTTCTGCAGGGTTTATTTTATCCTCCTACAGAAGAAAAAAAACCAAAACAAACCAACAATTCTCCATCACTTCCCTTCCCTCTTCCATTCTTCTTATGACACCCAGAGCAGAATAACTTACATAAGAAATCTGGAATATTTGCTCCCATAATAATTTCAAATCTCAGCTGCTTTAAAACTGGAAGGATGCCAGCCAATTTAGACAAACTATCCAATGCACTGTAAGCAAATTAGTCCTTTCTCTAGAAGAGCTTCAAGAAACATTCAATTTATTTAATTACAGTATTCTGCTTTGTAAGCTAATAACAAATGGGTTTGGATACATGGTAGCACTGAAATTTTGCTCTAATTTAAGCAACAGAAATCAATTAGTTGGAATTGAAGTAGTAAATCTTTCACTTGATCCATCTTTCTACATAAAAGCCTCTGGAGTTTAATGCATCCTTTGGTAGCTTTATCTGTTATCTTTTGGTTTATCTGCATACTGGGATGTGCAGAGTTTTGTTTCAGATGCTCTGTTGAGGCTTTACAGCAGCACAGGCAGCCACTGCAGAGATTCTGCTTTGGGATTTACTCCAACCTCCTCATTTCCTGGCAAACACAGCTCGATGTTTCACATAACAGAGAGCACTTAAATTTCATTTTGATAGGGAAGATAATGAGTGGTAGTGAGACAATGTACGTAGGTAGCCACAGTAGAGGACAGAAAGTTGGTTTATTTTTGGCCCAGCAGTAATTGGCCATATATTAAATAATCAGAGCATAAAGCTAACATCAACTGCTCCACTAGCTTCCAGAATAGGTACCAAAAAAATGCCAAGAAATTCATCTTTCTTATACTGTGAAACATATGTCTAGATCAACAAAAGGCAGACTTAGCTACCCTTTTGCACATGTCCTTAATAAAATTTACGCTGCTCTTCCACACCATTAAATTTAATATGACCTTTCTAAGGTCTTTTGCAAGACTTCTTCAAAGAAAGGTAACTTCTTGTGTTGTTCCCTCTTAAATAGCCACATTTTGAATTACCAGTAAAACCTAGCCAAGGCAATATGGTCTGTGATAATACCACTAGGAGCTTAATAATGATATTTTAGCCTCTTTGTTTAAATAAGACCATGACATTTTTTGTTAGCTTTTTTCTAGTTTGATGTGAAGTTCCAGAACTCCTTCAACATCATATTATGACAATCAGAAGTCACTGATCAACACAAATTCACGCCAAAAATAAAGGAATATTTTACTGTAATTAAAGCAATTAGCTACTATTTAGGGTTTTATGGGCTACTTTAACAGAAGAAACCAGTAAATAAGATGGTGTACTCTCTGATGTAACAAACATGATTTCAAAGTACACACAGAAGTCCAGGTTGCAGAACCCAGACAGGTATTTCACATTAGAGATCCAGAGCCTCTCTCTAGACAGCAGAGAGTTCCATGGCATTCCCTCCCTCCAGTCCATCTTGCACAGATCCCTAACGCTGTGCTTTCAGGCTCTTTGCCTCATCAGCTAGCTGACTATTTCCCACTGGTAACGTAGCACCACGGAATTGTTTGGGCTGGAAACCTTTCAGATCATCAAGTCCAACCATTAATCCAGCACTGCCAAGTCCACTGCTAAACCATGTGCTCAAGTGCCACATCCACACATCTTTTAATTACCTCCAGGGATGGTGACTCAGCCACTGTCCTGGGCAGCCTGTTCCAATGCTTGACATCCCTTTTCATGAAGGAAGTTTTCCTAACATCCAATCGAAATCTCTCCTGGTACAGCTTGAGCCATTTCTTCTTGTCCTATCCCTTGTTACTTGGAAAACCTAACTACAACCTCCTGTGAGAGGTGATAAGGTCTCCCCTGAGCCTCCTTTTCTCCAGGTTAAACATTCCCAGTTCTCTCAGCCACTCATAAATCTTGTGCTTGGTCACACTACTGCTGATCCAGGCCAGGTGCCACTGGCCTTCTTGGCCACCTGGGCACACCTGGCTCATGTTCAGCCACTCTCAACCAGCACCCCCAGGTCCTTTTCCACTGGGCCCTTTCCAGCCACTCTGCCCCAGCCTGTAGCACTGCAGGGTTCTTGTGACCCAGGGGCAGGACCCGGCCCTTGGCCCTGTCGAACCTCAGAGCATTGGGCCCACTGACCCAGCCTGTCCAGAACTCTCTGTGGAGCCTTTCTGCCCTCCAGCAGATCAACTCTTCCATCCAATTTGGTGTGATCTGCAAACTGACTGAGGGTGCAACTCTTGATGCTCCACTTTCTAAAAGTAACAGGATTTTCCTGTGTATGAACTTTGGGGAGCAGCTCCTAGTTTAACCTAGTCCACTACAGAGTAATACCAAAATTCACCATGAAAAGGCAACTTGGATATCTAGCAATTTAAATTCTGCATTGCCCCAGCCCAGCAACAACAACTCTCAGTAAATAAAAGAGGAATCCCCATTCACAGAGGGCAGAATGAAGGAGATGTCATCATGAATTACTGCCATCTTCACCTTGCCTTCCCCTGCTGCAGTGAAAGCATCCTGCATCCCCAACACATTCGTTGCTGAGCTGGCATGGAGCCAGCTTTCTTCCCTACGGTTCTCTGCTGCAAATTAATTCCCTGACCTGCAGTGCACAGCATTTTCATTCCACTCTGTCCACAGTCTTAGATAACAGGCAGTTTCTCAGAATGACCTACTTGATCCATGTGAGCAACTGGAAACACATGAAAAAACTTGTTAACGTGGGAAACTACCATTTAAGACTATAGTACAAAACATTATTAAAATCATTTTTTCAAAGAAAAAATAGCTTAAAATATTAACCACTCCCTACATAAGATCAAATATGAAATGTAGAAAGGAAATACAATCTGTGTTAGTTGATGGAGTTGTACTGATGGCCCAGCTCAGAGTCAAGCCTTTTATATTTCACAGCTGTTTGCTAATTATGCTATAGTGACCAGAAGTTTCCCAAAAAAAGGTGAAGAAAAGCTGTTAAAAATATTGTAAAAGACACAAAAAATTATTTTATTTACTGATTACAAATGCTTAACTCTGCACATTTGNAAGGAAATACAATCTGTGTTAGTTGATGGAGTTGTACTGATGGCCCAGCTCAGAGTCAAGCCTTTTATATTTCACAGCTGTTTGCTAATTATGCTATAGTGACCAAAAGTTTCCCAAAAAAGGTGAAGAAAAGCTGTTAAAAATATTGTAAAAGACACAAAAAATTATTTTATTTACTGATTACAAATGCTTAACTCTGCACATTTGTTTTTTTTACGCAACTATAACATTCCACTGATCACCTGACATCACTGGGGAAAAAAAGGCAAATTTAAAATCTGTGAACGAAGCCCAACAGACACAAAAAAATCAACTCTTCTGATACTTATAGGTTATTTAGTGTGTTTAGCACAATTATACTTAAGTTCATTTGCAGTGAATTACAGTGAAAACATATGAAAGAGTTGACAAGCCTGCCTATTGCAAAATAAATGTTAACAGCTTTCCCTCAATGGCAAACCCAAATAGCAAACAGGTATCTGACACCAACTGTTTGAAGATGTCAGGCAGCACAGAGAAGACATCTGTTAGAGCAATGCAACTCACACAAGCCATCATTACTAGGAGTAATGAAATGACAAATGTTGCCAGTTACAAAACAACTGAACTGGAGATGAAATTCTAAAGGAAAAACACCCAAATCTACAAGTGCTATTATGACAGGAAAAAAGTAAAGTAGATATGTGTACTGTCTCAGATTTAAGCTTAATGTTGACATCATCACTTTAAAATGGCTGTTGTCAGTTTTTCTATTTTTCTAGACTGGCACTGTCCCCACCTAAATTAAATTGGAAGACACTGCATAAAGAAAATAATTTTCTTTGAATAAGGCTTAGCTCACTCTCATGTCAGACAACTGCCTAATCCTGGCACAAACTTCTGACATTCCTACCTCTGCATCAAATCTCTTAAACACAGACATTACAAGAGCTTTTCTAGAGTCCACCAGTTCTGTTCCAGTTTAGAAAAAGCCTCAAAACTATGATACAATTCACAAAACAACCACTACTCCCTCCTCATCATAGATCAATGAGAAACGCCCAATAGGTTGGACAGAGTCTGCTTTTGGTTCTTACTTCTCTCTGTTGTTCAAAGGTATCTTTGTCTGCTATGTGAACACGAAGGTTTCTTTCAGTCAACTTCTTCCCTTGATCTCAATAATTACCCTGCTGTCTCCTTCACTGACCTTTACCAACACAACTAATAGAACATCTCCAGGGTTGCAAATTAAGCAGGCAAGAAAGATTTGGCCATTACTTTACCTAAAAGTACCCCTGTTTCAATCCACGCTGTTTAACCTCTGTATCAATTAACAAAATAACATCAGGAATAGATTCTTGCCAACTTCTAACCAATCATTAGGTTTCAAAACCCAGCAGGGAGTTTCTTTCAGTTTTGGCTAATTTGTCTCCTTTAATGAGATCTATTTCTGCCTAATTCTACAAGAAAATGTTCTTCAGTGGACAGATGCAATCAAACATGAAAACATTGCACCTCTGAACTGCCTCATTGTTCAGAGTGATTATGGTACATTCTCCCAGTTTGCTCCTGTCAAGAATGTTAATGATACAATTAGTACTTCTTAGATAACTCACTGCCAATCCACTACAGCACCGTCCTCTGAGTTCTTTAAGGGCTCTTCACAGATACCTTCTTCATCAAGGGATGCCAATTGATGCTGACTTTCTTTGTAAAAACTGCTTCTCTTCAGCTTGGATACAATTCAGATAAAGCACAGAATGAAATGGCTTATTTTTCCCCATAGAGATTCCTTATTCTCAGATTCTAAGACTTCAGCTTATCAGATAGTAGGAGACACCTTCAGATAAGTTTTTTTTCTACACCTGAAACAGAAAGCCACTTCTCATCACAGACTGGCACCAGGCCATTTTGCAGTGTCAGCCTTTAGCAGCAGGGCCAGCTCAGGAACTCAGCCCCTTATCTCACCTGCTCTGCAGCCTCTGTCCCCACCTCGGGGCTGTCACGGGGTCTCACCAGCACTCCCAGTGCTCTTGTACTGGGGGCACCTGTGAAGGGTTTCAGTGCACTGATCCAGAGTAACTCAGGTCATTTCACTGCTCGAGTTCACAGAATGACTGTGCAAATATGTGCATCAGTACAGCTGAAGAAGTCTTTCCAAGTGTAAAGCTGACCACAGATTATTTAAACCGGCCTTGGATAAGGGTCTAAAACCCACTGCTCTCTCCGAGCTATGCTTTGAGGGGTGCCGTGCTTAAGTGTGGGAACAGGAACAAGAAGAGTGTAAATTTGGCATGGAAAACTTTTAAACTGACACTGCCAATGGACCATGGAATAATGCCTAAGAAACTATCTGTGATAACACAGAAAAACACATTTGAACAGGGTTATTTTTTATATAAAGTCAGAGTTCATTTATGTTGTTTGCCCATGCTCAACTACATATCCGAGCAATAAAGTTAAGATATTTACTGAAACTAAAATGTTTATAACATTTCCACCGAGTGCCCAAGGGCTTGCTTGAATCAAAGACTGGGCAACCCACATGCACTGCTGCTAAATATGTCACAGAACTCTGACCAAAACCACTCAAATTTACAGAAATATTTCCTTCTGAAATCACTCTATGCCTTTCTATTAATACAATAAAGCTCACTGGTAACCCACAGCACTGGTAAATTTAAAAGCCTTTACCTGCTGGGAAAGAAAGAACATAGTTAGCATTAAAAACCAATGAAAAATCTGATTTCAATGAGTACAGAATTAATTGAGTTATGCTGAAGTTGGGCAGCTGGAGACAAAAGACAAAGAAAGGCCAATGTGAAATTATACCACAAATAAAGAGTTATATCCAACAACGGTTCAACTCAAAACTGTGGAGCCCAAACCTTTGCAGACTTTTAGAATAAAAATGTTCAAGCTTCAAATAATTTATACTGTCTGTGTACTTTAAATGAGCAATTTAAAGTTCTCCTAAAAATTTACATCAATATAATGCTGCTTTCTTGGTTGAGAAATCCCCTCATAATTTTCTTTTCTCCATCATAAAATATGATATTTGCATTGCAGAATAAGCCAGACAACCACAAATATATTAATTTGATCTACTGAGAAAACTCACCACATTCCAGCTACAGGGTTAAATTATTTTACAGTCAAATTTCCAAAATCCCTGTGGAGGACAATTGTACAAATAAACAAGGCTGGCACTGAGGCCAGAGGTTTGTACAAACATATGAAAATGAAAAATAATTTTTCACACCAGTTATCACGTAAGTCAAAAGTAAACATGACTCTGAAAGCCTGCTAGAATTCGTCTCTGATTATTTATGTCTGCATCAGACCTAAACAGAAAAAAAGTGAACAAAAAATACACAAAAAAAGATCTTTTCACAGTATCAGAACAATTCTAAAGCACAAATTACCAGAGCTTACATCACAAAGGCAGTTTAGCTCAGTACCTCAGCTGCACAAATCAATTCAACAAGCTTTGCAGCCTCAAGATGATCATCATTTAACAGCTCTACATGAACTATTACACTGTTTGATTATGAGCACTGTGTATGTGGAATAGCAACAACTTGAACAGTAGTTACAGACACCGCAGGGCAACTGAGAAATCAAAGAACACAAATATCTGTTGCTTGGTATTTGCGTAAGTAATCTTCAGGCACAGAAACCTTGAGACCTCTAGAGAACTGAAAATGTATTCTCGGGGCAAACCTAAGAATTTATATTGTGTACATAATATGTTAGCATCAAGAGCACTACATTTTCTGAATTAAATTCTGGGCTTTTCTCAGAAATATGGAACAAGGAACAGTATGAGCACGTAAGAAATATCTAGCTTTATTTCTTCATGGTGTGAAGAACCGTGTGCTTGGGGTAATGCTGCTGCTGTTCATCTCAACATTATTTTGAGAAGTGTTGAAAAAATAGCACTACTCTGAATAAAATGGAAATCCAGCAGGAGAGAGTAGGTGGTATAAGCAAAAAGGTAAGCTTTCTTAACCAACAGTACATTTTCTTCGTAATTCACTTCACACCAGTACAGACTTCCCAAAGCCTTTAAAATGGGACGTTTTTATGTGTTCAAGTAGTGCAAAAGCACGCAGCAGCAAAGCACACCATCTGAAGCCTGCTCTCCAACATCAAATTCATCCTTACCACAAGCTGTTTTCATATCAAGCATTTCAAACTTCTTCAAAGCAACACTAGCTTGCTAATACATGTAATACTTTCAAAAAAGAGTAACTTTTTAAAGTACTGTCTTAAAGTCTGCACTATTTTTCACCAAGAACACTGTGCAGCAATGAGTTAACACAAATTCTTTCCAAAGCATAAGCTGGAGGCAGAAGACAGCCAGTTCCAAAAGGAACTTGAAATTATGACTGAACTATTTAAGCATCTCGTTCTCTCTGGATAATTATCAAGTTATAATGACTGAACAAGCCACCCTAATGGCTAACAATTTATTTTCTTCCCATCACCTTCAACTCCAGCCATTCAATTAGAAGTTTATTGTTAAATTGCACACTGATAGTAACAAAAGGGCAGTCTGAAATTAACCTATTCTCTCAAACTCCAAAATATTTTGTGATTCCTCCTTCCAATAAGTAGAAGTCCTTCTTGTGTCCAATATTTAACATACGTAGATTAACACCTAAAGGCTTTCTGGTAAAGGTGCAGCATGAGGATCCAGCAAGAGGAGCTTGAAGCCTTGGCCCAGTCCCAGAGACTTGCCATCACTGGCATAAGCAAAACCTAGTGGGATGAGTTCTGTGACTCAAGTGCCCTGTTGGATGGTTCCAGGTTCTCCAAGAGGAATGGGCAGGGCAGGGCAGGTGAGGTTGGGGCTGGCACTGTTTATAATGGTGGGGCTGGAATGCACAGAGCTTGCAGTTGGCAATGGCACAGTTGAAAACCTCTGGGTAAGGACTAAGGGACAAACAAATGAATTGGGGATGTTGTCCTGGAAGGAAGAGACTGAGGGGAGACCTCATTGCAGTTACAACTTCCTCGTGAGGGGAAGGGGAGGGGCAGGCACTGATCTCTGCTCTGTGGTGACAGTGACAGGACCCGAGGGAATGGCCTGAAGCTGTGTCAGGGGAGGTTTAGGTTGGATAACAGGAAAAGGTTCCTAACCCAGAGAGCGGCTGGGCACTGAACAGGCTCCCCAGGACAGTGGTCACAGCACCAAGCCTGAGAGAGTTCAAAGAGGGTTTGCACAATGCTCTCAGGCCCATGGTGTGGCTCTTGCGGACGGTGCTGTGTAGGGCCAAGAGTTGGACTTGATGATTGTTGTGGGTCCCTTCCAGCTCAGGATGTTCCATTTGAGGGTTTTGTTTAATGAAAACTTACTTATGACAACCTGACACATGAGAAAACCAGACTGCACAATATTCCACAAAATATTCTTCATAATAATCCATTATTATGAAATGAATTATTTCTTATTAAAAAAACACACTTAAACTTTCAAATATGTTAAGGTCACAATGAAAATTAAATTCCACTGCTAAGAACTGTCTTGAAAAAATTAATAACTTGCCTTCTTGTCTTTCTTATCGTACTTTCCCAGCATTAAAGAAAAAATAAATAAATTAAAGGGATTTTTCTGTATGATTAAGTGAAAAGGCTTCTAGCAGAAGAAAACAGACTTAATCCCCAAATACAGAAACATCACAAAATAAATAATTTGCATGTATTGTTAATCTTGCTAATGTGGTGCTACCACGTGCATATGGAGGAAAGAAGGAAAATTGCAGCATATTTAAGTCATGAGATACATCAACAATTCAGTGGCTAGATACTAGAATCTACCCTTCTTTGCAACAGTAAAAAAAAATATATAATTAAAATTTAGCCAATCACACTATAGCAGAGCTGACAGCAATCCTCTGGTGGCACTGCTGAAGAGTGTGGAAGAACTGTAAAGCCCCTGATAGTCAGACACGTCACATTACATTACTTCCTACATAACTGGATCTGGTATAGTCTCTTACTTCACAAATGCTGAGAAAAGTCAGGTTTAAAATGACCTGGCTCCATTGTCCTCATTTAGCCTTGAAATGCTCTGGGAATTATACCACTGTGTCTCGGGTCCACTACGTCAGTATTCAGTCTGAGCACCAACACGTCAATTCGCCATAATGTAAAAAGTGTAATTGAGAGCAAATAATCATACATAAAGAAATGAAAAATCATCTTATTTTTTGAAAATTATTAGAAGACTCCAATACCTCTGAAATTAAGAGCCTTCTAGAGCTGTGTTCTCTTTCACAAAGAAGAAAATGCTGTATTTTTAAATATGAATAAAATTTGTGACCAAAAGAAAAAACTGCTCTAATTGAAGTACATATGAAATAGTCATTTTTCTCTTCTGTTATCACCTCATGTTTTATATGGATGACTCCTTCATCTTCCACCAAAGCCAGTGGTTTTCCACAGGAGTTTGGATGCAGTGAATGTGGTTACCATGAGCAGATGGTACAATATAACCTTGCATCACAGTGTCTTTAGTAACAACCTATGGCTACCCCAGTATGCACCATTTAACATAATACAATCACATCCCTTTTTTCACTGATAAAAAATTAATTGTGTTTTGTATACAAAGATAAGTTCTCTTTTCATTATTTAGCAACTTGTCAATCTAGATTCAGTTTCACCCTTGTGCATTATTGATTACCACCTGTGTTGTCATTTCATGCTACATCAACTTTTATTTATTTTTAAATATATATAATAAGAAAACTCAAATGTCACACACTGAAGAGCCTTTCCATTTCCCACTACAGGGAAACCAATGCATGCACTGTGACAATTCACTCAGCTCAGTCACGGTTCTCTTCCACTCTGGAAATGTTACTAAGCAATTTGCAAACCCTGAAACAACTTCAGAGTTCTATGTGATGGTGTTGTGTTGAAAGTTTGGTTTGTTTGGGGTTAGATTTTTGCTGGTCTGGTGTTTTCATTTGTTTGGGTTTGTTTTGGTTGTTTGTGGCTTTTTGTTTTGTTTGTGGTTTTTTGGTTGTTTGTTGGGCGTTTCTGTGTTACAGTTGTTGGTGTTTCATGGGGTTTTCTTAATTAAATAAAAAGCCAGTACAGAAATCTGCCCACATAGATGGTGCAAGCTGATGTGAAAGACAACTGGACTGCTCTCCCTGTATCAGGCTGCAACTGGTAACCAACTCCTAAAGTGACCATTATCAAACACTATCACTGTCAAATACTGTGTAGTGTCTCACTGAAGCAAAGAGCTTCCCCCACACTAGACTTATCTTACCCATCCATCTCCATCTTCAGAAAGCAAATAAGATTTCTAAGCTTTTAATATATGCAAAAAGCATATTTCAAAGACAAAGAATATATATTTTCTTCTTGTATGAAAATTTTGATTCAACAAGGCCAAGTGCGAGGTCCTGCCCCATGTTGGGGAAATCCTCAACACCAATACAGACTGGGTGATAAGTGGATTGAGAGCAGCCCCGCAGAATAGGACTTGGGGGTACTGGTAGATGAAAAACAGAGAAGCAGCAACGTGCCCTAGAAGCCCAGAAAGCCAAATGTGTCCTGCGCTGCCTCTAGAGAAGTGTGGCCAGCAGGTCAAGGGAGGTGACTGTCCCCCTCTACTCCACTCTCCTGAGACCCCACCTGCAGTGCTGCATCCAGCTCTGAGGTCCTCACTCCCCACTCTCTCCGTACATCCAGCGCTGCCCCATCCCAGGTGCAGAATCCAGCACTTTCCCTTGTTGAACTTCACCTGGTTGGTGACTGCCCAGCCCTCTCATTTGTGAAGTCTCTCTGCAGGGCCTCCCTACCTTCGAGGGAGTCGACATCTCCTCCCAGTGTTGTATCATCTGTGAACTTGCTCAGTGTCCCCTGCAGTCCTGCATCCAGGTCATTAATGAAGATGCTGAAGAGCACAGGGTCAAGGATGGAGCCCTGTGGAACCCCACTAGTGACAGGTCACCAGCCTGATGTGCTCCAGTTCACTATAACTCTTTGTGCCTGACCCATGAGCCAGTTGCTCACCCATCCTATGGTGTGCTTATCCAGCTGTGTGCTGGACATTTTGTCCAGAAGGATCCTGTCAGAGACAGTATCAAAAGCTTCACTGGAATCCAAAAAGATTATATCGACTGGCTTCCCTTGACAACTAGGTAGATTACCTTGTCATAAAAGGAAATCAGGATTGATATGCAGGACTTTCCTCTCATGAAGCCATGCTTAGATTGTTCTTAGGAAAATTATTTACTATGAGGGTGGTGAGGCCCCGGCACAGGTGGTCCAGAGAAGCTGTGACTGCTCCATCCCTTGAAGTGTTCATGGCCAGGCTGGATGGGGCACTGAGCAACCAGACCTAGTGAAAGGTGTCCCCGCCTCTAGCGGGTTGGAACTGGATCATCGTTAAGGTTTCTTCCAACCCAAACCATCCTATGACTCTGTGATTTTGGCATGTGACAAAGTAGATTCCCCACGTATGCTCCCAGCAGCACCGTTCCTTTGCTTCTTGTTTGCCATATGCAATTTACACCCTCTTTCCACACCCCACAGTAAGCTCCTTCAGCCTGTAACACATACTCCTTTACAATGAGGGCAAAGCTTTGTTTCCATTGACACTTGTATCTCAACTTATTTCATAGTGATGCTTTCAGTTGTTAAATCAAGCTAGAAGAAATATGGAGAGAAGTGTGGTCGAAACACAGCATTTTTGATAATATTCACCATGTATTTTCTATTGCTACAGAAACTGAGACAGACAAATACGACACGCTGAGATATGATTAGCTTTCTCTAAGGGCTCCAACTCCTCAACAACATTTATTTATGCTACAATGGATAATCAGGTTCAGATTCATAGGTGCCTGCTTCTTGGCACTATATGAAGGAGTGACCTACACACAAAGCAGTCCACTAAAGGCTACATTTTAAAGGCTAATGTTACAGCAAACTGAAACTGCTAAAGCTGACTTGGAAATGCTGGGTTGCCAATTGCAGTAATTCAGGAGATGCTTCCCAAGAAGGTAAATAGCAGGAAAAGAGTGAAGAACAGTGTGATATACTACCAGTCAATGCAGTGTCCATCACTCCTAGCAGTGAGCCAGAAACAGTTAAGTCTCATAAATATTATTAATTCCCCATTTTACTATTCTGTGGAACTGTGTAAATGGACAGCACAGGAAAGGTTATGGTTTGCTTAAGGTCAGTGCCCTGATGGGGCCAATTCCTTCCTCGTGCACTTCAGCAGATCAAGTGACACACTGCTGAGATACAATCTGCAGGAATAATGCTGATAAAACGTGCTGGAACTGACTCGTGCTATTCTGAGACCTCACCACAGTACCCAGGGAAATAATTCTCAGTGTACTGAAACAGCAAGCAAGGACTGTGATCCTAGAAACATTCTTGCAATGTGAAGTACTTATGCACAGGTTTGTTACCTGTCAAGTCCTAACAAATCTCTGCATTAGAAACAAAGGGATTTTTTTTACTCTGTATTCTTAAACAAAACAAATGAAGCTTTGTAATATTTAACAATAAACCAACTCCATTTAAATAGCTGATAAATTGTATTAAATCAGTTTACCAACTCGACTAACAAATATTAATCAATGTGAAAAAGCAATGATCAAAGCAAATTAATTTAGAGAATGATCGTGAATGCATGAGTGAATAATTCAAAAGTGTACATGAGTTACCATCACTTCTTGTAAAATTCAATACTTTGTGATGTTGTGAGTAGCATAGGAAAGGACACCTTATTATACCACTAATACAAAATACTGCAATGATTTGTGTTGCAGGAAAAAAAAACCCCAGATGAACCAGCGCTGCATATTACTGAAGATTCACTAATGCAGAGATGTTTTTCTTAAGGAAAAAACAACCCCTTTCCTTTTATAACAGTCAATCAAGTTCAATAAAGCAAAGTATGACATACCTATCTTTTTGTTCCTTTTACAAAAACTTACACAGCTTTTCATCATGCATCTCAGCACACTTTAGGTATTGCTAATCTTAACAGAAACCAGTAGAGAAGTGTTTTATTCTGTTGAATAGGTATTAATCACACAATAAATGCAAGATACTCTACTGATAGATATGTTACATTCTCACAATATTTTATCACTGACATGCAAACACCAAAGCAAACTGAAGGATGGCATTTTTATAACAGGCTACCATAACTGGAAAACAGTGTTACATCACATTATTGTGGAAATGAAAAGTTTAGCTTTGAAAACCATTATCTTACTCATCTTACCATTCTTACTCATGGATTATGCTACTCAGCATCCTGCTGTACAGTCAACCCACAGCATTTGAAAACCAAGCTGCAAGATGTTCAGAAATTGTGAAAAGTTAATTTACTGTGAGAAGTGTGATTCTCATCAGCAGATAGTCTTATGACAAAGCAGTGGAAGACAACATTCAGAGCTGCAGTTCTTTACTAAGGAAGCAACAACAGTCTTGAAAACTGCACTCATCTGCACATCCACAGGAACAGCACAATGCACCATGCCTTCAACTTGCCTTGACTAACACTGCCAGTTTTGTTAAGATAGAAAACTTTAAGTATGTCCACTACAGAGTATTACATCCTTTAGGCAGAGACCTTCTGATTTGTCTGAGTCTATTCACACACTACAATAAACTTGGAGATCTTTAACAAAACTATCATAAGTTCAAAGCAGACACAAAAATGTAAAACTTGGCTCGTCAGATATGGTTAAGATCCAACATAACACCCAACCTCTCTCCAAGAAGAATCACAGTTTGTAAGACTTGTCAGCATTAAAGAAAAGCCCCTCATGCTAATTTAAAGGCATTTCCTTTCTCTAGGTTGATAAAAATACAATTCCAAAACATCATCTGCTAATCAAGCACTATCAGTGAATGATCTGAAAATAAGCAACCCAGGAACAATGAATTGATTTGAAAATTAATTAATTTAAAAACTAGATGCTAAGATAGAAGGATATGGAATTTTAGAAATCTTTGTCTCTAGAAACCACTAAAATCTGATAGAAATACTATGCCTCTGTAAATTTCATGGAGAAAAAATTTGGGAATAATCTGGACATCTTAAAACTAAGGTTTCCATGAAAAAACAAGGACAAAATAGGAAAAAAAAATCACGCAAAGACTGAGAGTCTGGTTAACTGTGTCCTGTGGTCACAAAATACTTTTCAAAAGCATTGCTTGAAGAGTCAGAAAGTGCACATCTCTAAATAAAAGGTCTCAGAACTGCATGACTGTTTTTGCAGATACAGAGCACAATGCAGCTGCTATGTTACTTTTACATGCTCAACCTTCTCCCACAACATTCTGAACCCAGGGCTGGCTGTTGCTTCTCTATCATTCTCAAACCCCACCACACCTTAGGCTAAAACCAATTTTTCCTCCTACCATTAAATATTTGGTCAGCAAACACCTACATTTTCAATCCTTAATAAAACACTGTTCCTTCTCCTGTTTGGCAGTTACAGGACAAATTCTTAAAAAAAGAAACCAAAAAACACTGCATTTACACAAAGTACTACAAAATAACATAAAACCTAATTAGCAAAGCCATTTTTGACATGACATTTGATGATGATCTGATCTATTCTATAGAATTTTGAAAATTACAAATTACAAAAATAGCTACATAAAAAAAAACCCTCCATCTTTTCTTTTGGCTCTAGCAACAGACTGCTGCTACTAAAACAATCTGTTTGACAAATGAAATTACCAGACATCAGAAGATATTAAAGAGTCACAAGGTAGTGAATCACTACAGAACAAGCCAAGCAAACTGACCAAGGAGCAATTAGTGTCTGCATTTCTTGCACTCCTACAAGTGAAACATTCAGAGAAGCTACTTTTTGAATAGAACAGTTCTTCAGGTCTGCCTATACTACAGGAAACACATCAGAAATCCTGTGTGCCTGCAGGGAAATGGAATAAATTGTCATTGACAGGGATAAAACAACCAAGGAGATTCATCTTGTTCAATGATACCGTAAATCCACCCTTATTATCAGAAAATCTTTCTTGCCAGTCTGGAAAGTATTTGACTAGAAAGTTTGTGGAATATCCACAGCTGGAGGTTTTGTACAAGTCAGATAAATATTTGTGAAATGTGGTTTAGGCACAGCTGATCTGTCACACGGAACACTGAAGTCTTCCTCTGAAGATGACTTTCCCCTCTATTTTTTTTGCTCCAAGTCACTGCATTTTTAATTGTTAACAAACTTACAGCCTGCAGTTTGGTAAACCCTTAAGCTCCACATTTTTCTCTAAGAACAATATAGTAAGAAATTGTGAAGATATTCAAAATAGACAGAAGTTTTAAAATTGTTTCTGACATAATACATTCACTGTCAACTCTTTCTCTGTAAGCTATCTTCAAAAAGCTGCACTTTTAAAATTTAGTTTTCTTGCAAGCAAACACAGAGCATCTGACTGTTTTTGTTTTCAACAGACTTGGCTAACTTAATGTGAACATTTCCTACAATGACCAGGGCACTTTTCTTGAAACTCATCTTAACATGATTAGTGATTAAACTTTTCTACATAACGAAGTTTATTAGGAATATTTTATTAGGAATAACAGGAAGAAATTTTAGCAAGGGTGGATCAAAATACATTCTTTACGTTTAACTGCACCATATTTTAGTTGGTGGAGATGTAAATGTGTATTTATTATTATGGTCTTTCCATTTACAACTTCCCTGATGTGACAGCAAACATTTATTTACTTTTCATACAGAAATCCTCCTACCATCTGAGCATCATGTATTTTACACTTGAACCTACTTCAGTTTAAAGTGTTTTTCTCAGGTGTGACTGGGAGAGGAAATATTAAAGTATTCATGCAAATACAAAGTGTACAACAACAGTAGTTTCTACCTCTAAAAATCTGAATTAGCTAACCACCACATAACCCTCTGAATGTAGTTCACTTACTAATGAAAAACTATCAGATTCATGAGGTATGAAAGCTGAGTAGCTACAAATGACATGGCTATTTTTAGCTGCTTGAAATGTTGAAATATTTCTCATGTCCTAGTAAGCTCCGTATGCTTATTTTATATAAAGGAAACAAAGTTTATAATGTGTATTCTTATTCGGGGAAAGCATCTACACTCTTAAATGAGATGTAGGAAATTTAATTTATGGATAGTAGTTTCAAGAATACACCCTTTTCAGTAAGGAAAGGCATGTATCTAACAAAGGTTCATTTTAAAAAGCTCTGACAATAAAAACTAATCAATACAAAAAATATTAATGTAATACATTAAATGTACATTGAAATCCCAGTGAAATCAGGAAGTTGCCACTTTGATTACCTGACAAGAGCGAAACTGGTTGACCAGCAGCGTACATCTCTGTGGGTCCTTCCTTCCATCCAAACTGTCCAGTTCAGCTGCTACTTGATTTAGTTCCTCATCAGCATAGTAGAACTGAGCAAGGAGCTGTGGGTCTGTTCTCTGTATTGGAGACATGGACAACATTACATTACTTTTGCAAAAAAAACCAAACTAAAACCATTTCAGTTAGCTGTATTTACCGTGATTTTTTTTTTTTTTAACATATAAGCCAGATAAGCAGTGTGGCAGCATGGAAAAGAATGATCTTAAGATATTTACACATACTTAGAAATTTTGTCTACTTTGCAGAAAAAATAAAAACTCTCAAAAAACCTCTCACATAATAAATCTGAGACATTACTCAGCTACTATTATCTCCAAACCACCCTGGCATTCTCACATTGTGGTGTAATTATCTCGAGGAGCAAACAACTGAATCACAAGTTTTGTTTATTAAATAAAAGCAGACTTCAGCTCTAGGCAGAACAAGACAAAGTTGCTTTCCAAGTTAAAACAAACAAACCACACCCCCCAAACCTATCAAGCAATGGAATAATCTATCCAGCACCATGGTAACCTTTGCAGATCTGGTCAGAATTCTCCCCCATTTGAACATCACAAGAATGAAGCCACAGAAGAGAAAGGTACTGAATCTACCAGGGTCAAAGAGATGCAAACACTTTACAAAACAAATAATAATATCACTAAACAAGACATTACAGAGAGAAAACTACGTCACAAGTCTTTCAAGTGGCAAAGAATAGAATTATCACAACAGATTTTTGGCCACATTAAAACAAAGCAGCAACTATAATAAAAAGACCAATAGAATAAAGGAATGCTTCCTCAAAAACTTTTAGACATATTAGTAATAAAGGTTTACATCCTAAAAGGATTTTTTTTCAAACATTAACAGCTAGGAATTCTGGTTTCAGTATCTTAAGTGCAAGATGTCAAAAATCTACACTCTTGAATAATGTCTTCACTATAGCCCTGATATAAAGGTGCCCAGGGAGAAGGATAAAGCTTGTGATATATGGTCAGGGAAACAAACAAAATTCAAAATGAATGGTAATAAGAGGGAGAGAATGTAATTGAACTATTAAATTTTATGTTGTTTAGCTCTAAATTTCTGTATTTATAGTCAAGCTTAGTAAAGCATTTTTTAAGCATTCCCTACCCGATTACTTTTATTATTTCTGATTTTTATATTTTCCTCCAGCATTTATCCACAACCATTAAAACTTTCTAGACAAAGTTAATAAACACAGATGCAGGAGTCCGTGTATGAAATTGAGGCAAAGCATGACTGCTGATTTTTAAACATCTAAATTGCAAGCAAAATAAGGCAATTTATTAAGACTGCTCTCAAGCAAAACAAGCATGCATGAGATACTTAGCTCCCACGTGGCTGATTTTTTCAGTTAGAGCAACAAAAGTTTTAATTGAGTTCTCTCAACTGTGTTATGTTTGGTGTGGATTAGCAGTGTGATCTTTGATTAATTGTGCCAATCATACGTGGTCCCTAGCAAGCTGAAACTGCATTAAACTCTAAATATCTTCACAGGGGCCACTTAAAGCAAATAACCACAAGTTTACAAATTCAATTTACTGCACTTAGTAACAGAAAATTAGGATAGTGTCACGTTCAATGCCAATTTTTATTTTCAGTTTATGCAAAATATGGTTCAAATAATTTAATCCAAATTCCTTACTCTTCCTTGGCAGAGCAAGAATTAGCAATTCCCATCCTTAGATACTCAAATTAATAGAAAGACTTAATTTGAAAACACCTTAGAGAGAACCTGCCACTTATCCTGGTAGTCTGTTTAACAAACAATCCCATTTCACAATAAATTAATGCATCTAAGTTTTTGTTTTGATTTGCCGGACTTCAACAACACTGCTCATTTTGCCTTATTCCACTGCAGCACTGAGTAGTTGGATACAGTATTACTTCTATTTGCCTATTTCTGTATCCACTGATTGCAGTGCCCCCTTTAACCATATCACCACTGTAGGCTGCACGTATGGGTTTGGGATTTTTGAGGAGAATTTTTGTTTGGTTGCACAGGAACATTTTTTTACGTGGTGATACTGCTGTTACCAGCCCAACATCCTCCTTCCTGAGTGTGAGCTCTCCAGGCAAGAGTCTCCTTCTAGACGTACACCTTGCATTCCTTCTGCCTAATGCCTCTTGATATTCCACATATTCACCCCCCAAAAAATGGCCCAGGTTATGCTAAGTATTTTTATTGCCAGCACGATGAACCACACCACTGGAGAACATTCTCCACAGATTTGAAACCATCACTTTGTTTATGGGTCATAACCTACTATTCCCATTTGTATGATATGCACAAACTATCATTCCAGCCAGTACAATGACAGGAATCAGCACACCACCAGTAAATTAAAGAAAAAAACCCCCAGCCAAACAAAATAACACACATTTAGCTATCTTCTATAATAATACACTATTCTTTTATTTCATGAAAGACGACTCACTGAATATTTATTTTAATGATTTTTACTTTTTGTTAAGTTCCACTCAGAGGTCAGACACCAAAATCAGAAGATGCCTGCCTGCCATCCACAAGGTCAGTATAAAACTGTCCATATGAAGAAGTTGTATTAACTACTGAACTGGTTACAGTCTGGTTTTACCCTACCAATGAACAGTGACCAGGATTAGGTTAGTTTGGTTTATTGCATAATGACTTCTGATTTGATTTTTCAAACAGGATTTAAATGGACTGTAAGAGAATGTTAAGAAGAAAACGTCTTAAATTAAGAGACCTGTCAGCTACAGGTCATTAGACAAATAACATACCTGTAGAATCATTTATTGTATGTTAGCAGAAGAAAATATGCTATTCTCACATCTTGTAAACAACCCGGTAGACCAAAACCAGAAACTGTTCCTAAAAAATAGTGACAACTAACAGAGAGGAAAAATTCTAGCACAGAATTCCCAACATGGGACAGAGACCAAAAAATAAACTATCACCAAGAAGCCAGGGTGCCAACAGAACAATCTCAAACCACACAGTAATTCTGGAATCTAATAATCACCATGAAAATCACATTTATAGAAACAAGGGTGGTTCTTAGCGAAATGTCCTCCTTTTGAAAGAAAGTTGCAAGCACTTTTTGCATGGTTTTTAACAGCAGCTTTCAAGTATCAATAGCACCTCTTTTTGAGTAACACAAAACGTGTGTCATCTTGGAACTGACAGCAGCCCATAATTTGAACATTAAAGGGAATGTTTCCCCCAGGTTTCCGTGATCCTTTGTACAGAAGGACAGATTTTGTTCAGGCTTTTTCTTCTACTGAGATTGCAACAGGAATGCAGCAGCCACCATCACCACTGCACAAAGAAGACATGATGATCCCAAGGAAGCCAAAGAACAGACTGAAGCAAGGGAAACATGCAAATGAGCAAGATCCCAGGTAGTGATAGCCCTGTTTTCTGAAACCTGCCAGCTGTCCTCTGGATAATAATATCCATCATTTTTTAATTGCTGATGTAAAGTCTTGAGAACAGCAGCTAAAACCCAACTCTGTTTAAAATAAAGTCCATGGACTTGAGATGAAAGGCGTCAGATCTCCCTTTGTTCACTGGCACTGTTCCAGCACTAAGCATTTATGTTTCTCCCACACAGTCAGGAACTCTGACTTGATCCCTATGGGGAAAGAAACTATACAGAAAAGCTTTAATTATATGCCTTTGCTGATGGTAAATCCAGATTGCCTTCTGACATGGGAACAAAGTAAACCTACATCCACTGGGGTAACTTTTCAAGGAGCACTTGGTAAAAGGTAAGGTGCATTTTACACAAATACATGGATTTTATCAGACATTCTATGAAACGCCTTCACAATCACAGGACAATATTTGGTGACAGCCCATGTGCAATACTTTTAACTGCTGTAGGGTCCAAATGACACAACCCTTCCTTAACCAGGAAGGTTAAACATGAACTGCCTGTTCACCCATTCCTATTCTGCTACAGCTCTAACAGCTGAAGGGAAAAGGTTTAGAGAAAGGCCATCACATTCACATCAGTGAAACTGCCTTGCATCCACGTAGCTTCCTTTACTCCCCCTGTGGTAAGGGAAAGGGTGGTTTCAGAAGCCTGGACAGTAAGGAGTTAATGCATTGCTATGTCTCAAACACCAATGACCACTCAAGTGATAGTCAGAACAGGATGTGCCTGGAAATGGGGGCTCTGCAAATGTAGGACAGCACCTTCCTGGAGCTCATTTTCCTGTTGAGGTCCATGGTGACCACACAAAACAAAGCAGAGAAGCACAGAAGTGGAGTCAAGGAGTGGGCAGGACCAACAGAGGGGGCTCAAGACCACCGAGGACCCCCAAGTATTCCCTCAATCTTTCTGGGAATTCTCCATCAGAAAACTGTACATGGCCCATAGTATTGCATCAGACTTGGAGAATCCCCTCCCTGGAAAGGGATCCAGGCATTTCTGTGCCAACTTGAATATAAATAACCTGACAAACTTTTTGTTTCATGGGCCCCCACTCCCAACAGATCATGTCTGTGACCACTAGTACAGCAAAACAGTGATTAGGTCTTGTCACTGGATCCACAGGTGGTGACACCTTTCCTCTCAATTATCTACTCTCATCATTTCCTTCTCTTTCTCTTCCTTACATATTTTGTGGAATTTTTATACTTTTCTACAAGAGAAACAAAATGCCCACATACTTTCCACTGCAATTTAATTGTTTTAAAATAAATCTGCCTCATAAATACACCGGTCACTGAGTGTCTTTTCACTCTAATTCACCCCAAGGATTTTATTAACAGGAATCTCAGCTAGCCTGCCTCAGAGGCAGGTCATAACAGTAGTGTGTCTCTATTAAGGAAGGCCTAGTTGTTCTCAGTCTAAATCTGTTGCCTACTATATTTTCACGGAAAGGAAAGAGGGGCAGGATCAACCTCAATATTTCCATTCCCCAAAATAAACGCTGCCACTTCTAGACAGTCACAAATATGAACAATTACTGTATAGCACAGAAATAAAAAAAAGGGACTTCCCAAGTGAAAGCACATTCCCTTCAAGATGAGAATTCATGAAAGCTATAGGTTAGAAACTTGTGTCTACTCTGCAATGTACAGAAAACGATGCTTCTGTATTGGAAAACAACTCCTACAAGTTGGCAACGTGCTCTGTGCAGAAGGCAGAATTAGGCTGTAAGCAATTGAAATAAAGGCACCGATGCGCCAATTCAGTATTTTCAAAACTTACAAATGATGTTGCATGTAACTAGTTTTCAGCTAATTAAATTTAACTAAGACTTACATAATATTATAAGAAGGAAAATTTTTTTGTTCAAAAGTGACAGGATTTAGGCATGAAGTCCAAAGTTTATTTATCACCATTGTGAAAAAGTAACGTACTTAGAGCAACAGAAAGCCAACTGAAAACCTTTTACACCAGCCACAGTTGCAGCAGCAGGTTTAACTGGCAGATGACAAATTCCAAAGACTGAAGGTACTTCTTCAAAAAGGGATACCAACAAGTCGTTACATCTGCTTATTTTTCACCTCACATGTAAGCAAATGTATTCAAATCCTTCCTTTGGACAGGCACTTTGCATTTCTCATTGATTTCCAAATGCTGATAAATAGCAAGAAGAAACAATAATTCTCTAACAGGCAGGTGAGTCAAAAATTCTGGCATTTTATTGTCAAAAGGTTTAGCAGCAAAAATATTTCTTCATACTAAATGAAAAAGGAATTGCTTTCCAAGTACACAGTTTTATGCAGAGGGGGGTTGTTTGGTTTTGGGTTTTTACTTAATTTGTGGTATTTTCCTTTTTATCTACTATCTGAAGTGCTATCTGTTAAAGAAAAAAAGGAAAAAAACTTCCTCAACAGTCATATTTTGTACAATGTCATGAAGTCTGAAACTGGTGTTGCACATGCATAAAAAGAAAAAGGACTCAGAGATGAAGACAACAATTGGTAATTGGTCACGAGGATATGTAAAAAACAAGCACTGTGAAAAAAGCTACAGCCTGGTTAAAGCCTTGCCAGCTGCTCTGTGTTTATCTATAGAATATCATTACACAAGCAAGAAAGACAGGTGAACAGCTTGTTAGCACAATAAAATGTTAGCAGCACCTTAAGCAAAAACAAACAAAACAAATAAACAACCCCAGTGAGATAATGATTCATAGGACAACAAAAATCAAGTGGATAAATTTCTCCAATTTTCTCTACATTGGGTGTAATTCCAACCCCCCAAAAAGGAAAATCTGATAATAGTTATGCTGAACTAGAGTACTAAACATCTGAGACAGCCATGCTGTCGCTTTTCACTCATCATAGATTAAGTCAGTGTACGTAGTTTCTATTTTTGAGTGTTCATAATACTAATCTGGAAAAGCATGTGCTCAAATCCATATTTTCTGGGGGAAGCACATAAGCATATGCTGAATACAAATTACTGAAGCTTTCGGACATCTACTCTGCAGAACAGGAGTGCTCTGCAGCTGAACCACAGCCTCAATTTCTAGGAAAGAAGGTGGACTCCAGAAGAGAAAGGGGTTGTGCTGTAGGGAAGCGATGGACCAGCAACTTCCAAGTGAAGAGTAGGTAACCTTCAAGGTTGCCTACTCATCCGGCCTACGGCAGGCTACTTTTAATTAGCAAGAAATTAACCTTCCCCATATTGCGTCTGTTTTGCTCGTGATGGCAACTGTAAGTGATCTCCCTGTCTTCATCCTGACCCACAAGCTTTTTCATCCTATTTTCCTCCCCTAGTCTGTTGTGAAGGGGAGTGAGAGAAGGGCTGGGTGGGCACCTGGCAGCCAGACAAGGTCAACCTACCCCTCTGAACTTGTAAAATACCCAAAGCCTCCACCAGCAGCTAATATCTCAGAGTTTGACCTTAAGCTAATCAGATTTCATTCTCAGCTGCTGCAAGAACATCAAGTTTAAAGAACAAATATTTACTTAGAAACAACAAATTCAGCTTGTCAGGATACATATTGAAATGTACAAGACAGTCTTTAAATGTGTTTTCTTTTCCTAAATGCTTTTATGCAGTTTGCTTCAAATTTGTCTAGATTTTTGTATTTAAACTCAAACATTACACTAAGCACCTCTTCAAACAAAATAGATTCTGCAGTCCTTTTAGTGATTTGTTACCTATCAAGAGGAAAACAGCCAATTTAGCTCCCTGGGCTTGTTGATCGATTACGTTCAATTCCAGATGTACAGCCCCCGCCTCACACAGAGGAATCGTGTGGCATTTGGAAGTGGCACCCAGCAATTTGTCCTCCAGCAATGCAAACCATCCTGCTACACTACACCTTCACAACTTACCACACTAGAGGACTTTTAACCCACTCCAGTTATGCTATACCATGTCTAATGGATGTCTAAATATTTATAACAACTCCTAAATATTTGGGCAAATAATGGCCTCTTCTTAGACATGTCTAACATGTTAATTTCTCTCGAGGTATTATGTTGCTATAACCTTTCTTCCTTTCAGAACCAGACTTTTATTCTAAAAAAGCCCAACTAAACAAACCAAATTAAAAAACCCCAACAACCTCAAACAATCACTTGATGCAGTTAAAGAATTGTCCTGAAGACTCTTTTTGGTTCTGTCATATTTTCGCACACACGTTCCTAAATTACTTTTTCCTTCTCAGGTCTATAGCTCCAGTATTTTGGCCACGCTTAGCAGACCTGGTAAAACACAAATTTTGTTTTGCTGCTCAGAACTAACCCATTTTGAACCATCTGCCACATAGAGCTTTTTACTTCTAGATCATAAAATAAATTACTTAATCAGGGCATACACAAAACTCCAAGAAGAGCGAAACCTGACCCAGCGAGTTCAAGCCTGTTGACTGTAAAAGAGTTGCTCCACAGTCCTTCTCAGGTATTAACAGGCATAGCACATTCCTTAATTGTTTCATGTTCAAAGTGCATCTTTATTTTTCTTGGGCTCAGCAAACTTACTTAGGATGAGTCCAAGGTGTTCCATATCGTATTTTAATAAAAGCACCGTCATCTGTGTAAAGCTGTTCATAATAACCTCATTTCCCTTGTAGGAGACTTTCAGTAAGCTCAAGCTGAACACCTTGACAGATGTTTGGGATTTAACTACCTTGGCATCATATCAGTAGCACAATCAATCATTGCAACAAAAAAATTTCATCAAAACTTTGTTCCGAAGTGCATCTGTTCAAATCCAGTGATGAAAGAAACTGCTTGTACAGCCCTCAGCACAGAAACTTTTCCCAGCTTCTGCCTTCTGACAATAACTTCAAATGAAAGTTTACATAAGTAAATCTTTTGATCTTATTTCCACTGTTTCAGCTAAATCATATAAACAAGTAGCTTTCCAAGTGCCACCATCAGTCAAACTGTGTTTTCTACTCCATTTTCCAGGTAGCAGCAAGCTTCAGTGGATGTTTGTCCTGTGCTTACCACAGCACCCATCTGTGGAGATTCACCCGTGTCTAACCAGGAACACACTCCAGACACAGTCCTCAATCTCAAGGATTTAACACCATCTCTCTTTGCAGAAAGTCCTCACCTCCTTTTAGGCAGAGGCCTACCTAAACTTTTAGGGAACTTTCAGGAACTTCATTGCTTTTAACGACTTGATACTGTGATTTGTATCCTTTTTCCAAGCACACTTGAGCATGAATAGTGGCTTTGAAAATTACCAGAACATGAGTAAGAAGAAGGGGAGGGGAAAGGCACCAGACAGACACACCAAGAGCAGGACTACATAGGACTTTAAACCATGTTTAAAACTTCAGAAGCAGTCCAACAACAAGAAAATACATTCAAAATATATATACAAAAAGCATGTATTTGCTGGAAGACAGGAAACTGACTGGATGGTAGTGCATGGCAAAAGGCTCCCATGCATCCGTGCTCCCACTCCCTGCTGAATTGAATATTTTTTGCTCAATTAGGCATTCCCAGGTCTTTTCAGACAATATCCTCAAGTCTGTCCTTGGTCTCCTGGTCACGCAGAAAATCTCTCCTGGGAGACAAATGGGTTTGTACAGCTATTCCAGTTTTCTGTGCTAGCTCAGCATACAGTTTGAGTTTGACCATTCCTCCTCATCAGCATGCGTGTTGGACAAGCTCTATCAGTCTTCAGCTATTCTCCACCCCCAAACTGCTCCTTGGAAATCAAGACACAGAATACACAAAAACTAAGGAGTTAAATGCAACCATGAATGCTTTTTGGGCTTATATTCTCTTAATATGCACAGTTCTATGTCCCTTATGGAGAGGACCAGTAAAACAAAAAATCCAAACAAAACAAAACACAAAAAACCCCCAAACTCTCTAGTCAATACATATTAATGATTCACACAAGGATTTAAAAATCACATATTGTTTCCTCTGGCAAGATCAAGTTTCTCCGACCTGGCTGCCTGTTTAGATACTTATAAAAAACCAATATAATTATGGCACTACCTATTTAATGAATGGACACTTTTTCCACATTCCCAACAGCAGCTTTCAGAAAAGCCATTACACATACACTGTATTGCCTATTATCCTTTATTGATCAGCAGTATCACTTCCACATTATAACTAAATGTTGGTGGTCCCCAAATGCATTCTGCAAACTTCTGGTTGTCAGGTATTTCTACAGAATGCTATCAATGACAAGAGACAAAGGTATTAATGGCAGAACTGATGTTAAAAGGAAATGCATTACCAGTAATACTTACTGTAATATTTACAATGCCTTGGCAAGAATATGATTGAAACTAGTTTTCCTTTACTATATTTGACAGTAGTATTGAAAAACAACACTGCATTGGAGACACCACAAAAAGAAAATGTGATGTTTGAAAAACAAAGCTAGCTTAAGTAATGCAAAATATTAACTCATACAAGTAAAAACTCACTACAATTCCAATATAAACACCTACTGCAGGCCTTTATCAGCAGACAGTAGGAATCTTTATCTTACAGCACAGCTGAATATCTTCTCTACCATGCCTGCACTACACAGGCTCTAAACCCCAGCCAGACTCCAGAAATGAACACTGACTAGGGACCATACCAAAATCACAGAAAGACTCAAGACTCCTCACATGTAATGGTGTAAAGAATTCCAGTGCTTCCAAACTCTTAAGGAAGGACACCTGCTGGAGTAGCTCTAACCTGTATTTCAATCACATAACAGGTGAAATTGTTCCATTGGTTTCACTGTGAATACCACATTTGACACAGGGTTGTAAATGCAGTCTTGGATCAAAGCTATTAACTGCTTTTCATCTGCAAAACAGTGAATTTTTTTTCTCTAAGCAACGTAAAATCACAGTGTCAAAAGTTTCCTCACATTTCTGAAATGCAAGTTCTTAATTATTGCCATTAATTTCAAGACTGCTCTGAAAATCGTTGGTAACAGTTGCATCCAGCCTGATTATTATACAGCTGTCTAACCTACAGTCATATGATCCCATTACTTGCCTAAAACATGTGAATTTGCTTTAAAACGTGCAAGAACCACCACAGGCACCTCCTATTCCTTGCTTTTCCCATGCTGTAGCCTGTTTTGTGTAACAAATGCAAAGTGAAGATCAGAACCTGGAAGTACTTTCCCACAAAGGTCTTGCCTAATCCAGACACGTCTCTCTCCAGCCCAATCACTACTTTGTTGTTCCATTCCAAGGTTCAAAGATGAGATCTCCAGATCCCTCCACATCTGCCAGGAGCCTAATGGTACCATTTCCTTCTGAAGGCAAGAGACACCAGTTCAAGCCTACTTAAATATCTTTTTTACTCTTTCTTGCTACCTTGGAGACAAACTGCATTGCATCCAAATTTAGCTCCAGCTTTTTCTGTTTTGCTCCCTCCAGCAGTGGTTGCACCACACCTGAGCCACAGCTCTGCTTTAATTTCCAAAATCCAGTGGGTAAGCCTGCAGACTGAAAATGCCTGCAGAGCTGCAGGGACTACCAATGATAATCTAAAAAATCTCAATGCATTATTAAACAAAAACCTCCTGCTTTTAATACACGACCCAAGGAACTGCAGAAAAATACTTAGAGGAGACCCATATGTTACACTTTTGTTGCATCTTGCAAACACAGTCAAAGCAATTAATTGAAAAGTCTTACAGTAAAATATTTTTGGTTATTCCTCCAAGCAGTTACCTCATCTAGTCAGGCAACAGTTTCCTCTTGTACTGAATATTTTACAACTTCTAAAGCTATACTGCTTTTCCTTACCAAGCTAGAGGTGAAACACAGCTTTTAAAGAAAATGTTGTGAAGACTGATAGGGATTTTTTTAAATGGCAAATATTCATACGAATATAGCAGAAGTCAGATTTTTTTGCTATTTGTTTTCCTTGATATAATTTTTATATTATTTGCAATTATCAACAATATACATAGAAATCATTACAAGATAGGTTAAAAAACAATAAATCCAATTGAAGTTCTGTTCAGGAAGATACATTAAATTCAGAGATGATGTTATCACATTCCAAAATTGTGCTGTGAACACAAACACCATTCAAAACCATGACTAATAGCCATAATCAAAGTATGTGTTGAGAAAAATTTTATTCATTTACTTTTTTGTTTATTTATTTGAGAGGAAAAAAAGGAAGTCCAGAATTTATCAACTGGAAATGACAAGTAAAAGAATAGAACTTGGAACTCATGAAGTCTGGGGATATGCATGTATTTTCAAGGGCCATCAAAGATTATTTATATTCAGCAAAACACAATTATGATTTTGAAATGGACTGAAAACAGAAATGTAAATCAAGCTGGCAGTATACTTCTACTCTCCAAGCAGCTACTGCTTGATTGTTTGTGTTACTACCTACACCAGCCTAAGGACTGGTCAGGTCCCAATACAACCTGAAACAAAGAAAGGGCATTACCTATAGTGGGCTGGGTGGGTGTAATTACAGTAAGATGGCAAAAGTACTGATTACAACACAGTGCCTTATTATGGGGACATGTATTTATATATTTATCCCACATTCAGCAAAATAATCTGTCAAAAAATTATGGCAAAAATTCCCAGTTGTTATATGAATGCAGATTGTTTCAGAAAGACCAGTTTGAGACAGGCAGCTCCACATTTAAACTACACAAAATCCACATGTGAAATATAGTGGTCACTGTTTAATGTCTCACTGAATGCTGGAAGTGTCAGTGAATGAGGAAGGCAATAAAAATCTGAACTACAAGATACAAAAAAGAACAACCAACAGCACTCAGGCTAAGAGAGAACCAAAACCAGGACTAGTGCTGAGAACAGAGCAGATATAGAAAACAAAGATATAACTGAAAAGATGGATTTATAAACCCAACACAAACTTTCCTCTTTGAAAAGCATCTTGAAGTTCCATAATAAACACAACCCTCCTCACTGGCAACATTTGAGCACCAAATCTCAAAGCTTCATTCTAAAGCTGTGATGAATGCAGGGCTCCTAACAAGACAAATCCTTGAGTACCAGACCTTTTCAGTGGTACCCAGGGACAGGACAAGCAGCAATGGCCATAAAATAAAACACAATAAGTTTCACTTCAACATGAGGAAGAACTTTAGACCAATGGTGGTAGGGCACTGGAGCAGGCTGCCCAGGGAGGTTGTGGAATTTCCCTCTCTGGAGACATTAAAAATCCCCCTGAACACATTCCTATGTAACCTGCTCTAGGTGCCCCTGCCTCAGCAGGGATGTTGGACTGGATGATCTCCAGAGGTCTCTTCCAACCCTAAACTATTCTGTGATTCTGTAAATGAAACAATTTGAATTATGAAAACTACATTAATAGCCCTTGTATATATAAAATTGTACTAGTAAAGGAAAACTTCAAGAAAGCTATACAAGTTATTTTATTCCATAAAGAAAAAACTAAATTACCTGTGAAGTAAGACTTGCTAAATTACCACAAGAGCTCTTGCAAACATCTTTATTTCCCACTAAATAATTTCATTATGCAAAACGTGAAAAACCAGGAGACTGCCAGACTTCCTAATGATTATATATATGTTTCTTACCACAAAGTTGTTTGTTATTGTGAAGCACAGACACAAAGAACCTCTCCTAAACACCCCAAGTTTCTGCACAGGAGCTTAGTGAGGCTGTGGTCTGCCACCCCACACCCCACCACCATCAGGGTGCCATTTGTTCCTCTGTGGTAGCACACAAGTGACTCTGCTCCTGCCCAGCTGGGCCTGCACTCAGCCCAGGATTCCAGGTGGCCCAACAGAGCCTTGTGATTCCCAAAAGAGAACAAAAGGGAGAACTTTCTCAAACACTTAACTTCTCTCTGGACAAATCGTTACATAAAAACGTGCAGCACTTAGAGCAAGACATACTGCAGGAAAAAACTTGAAAAACCCCAACAATTAGAATTCAAAGGGAAAAGTTCCTTTTCTCTTCATTCTGCTGAGGCCAAGAGAGATTGAGAATTCCTTTGTGCATACTGTCCCTCTGCAACAGATGGGAAAACTCTCCAGCAGAGCAGCATCACACACTTCAGCAGTTAATTGTAGAGGACCATATGACTCTCATGCATTTCATTTCACATGCTGAGGAATTTATTCTCAGTCGCAATGGATGATGCTCCAATAAAGCCGTGCCTTGGTACCTCACCACAAGCATCACTCAGTACAGGAGACTGCAATCTGAAAATGGACACTGCCCTTATAACCAACCCATGCAATCATGTCAACTTCCAAAAAAACCCCACTACATCAAATATTATCATAAAAACTTTTTGATTAACAGCAATAGTAGAGCAAACCACTTAAAATTACCAAAGCAAGTTTTTCACTCGTCCTCTGGATCACCCCAAAGTCTCTTTCACACTGCCACAAGACAGATGCAATTAGACTCTGTGCAGCTGCAGCACACACAAACTTGGTTTGGCAGGCTGGTTTGCCTCGCTCCCTGAACCATCTCTCCCCATGTACATAAAGTGCATCTGCCTGCATTGTACCTCCAAGTCTTTCTACAGCATCAATCTCCCATTTTCCAACCTCCCTCACCCTTCCAACACAAAACACACTGCTCCTCACCAAAGAACCAAGGCCTTTGTGCACTCCAGCGAATGATTTTTTTTTCCAGTAATTTAAACAGTACTTCTGATGACAGAAGGAGCACATGAAAAGCAACATGTCAACTGAGCACGAGACCCAGAACATCAGATTTCTGTCGGAGGGAATAATTATCCCCAAGGCTGTGTTGTTGCTGGTAAAAACTGTAATAAAATATGGTATATATTCACTGTATCTGATTATGAGAAAAGGTTTTGTGCATAAGGTATGTACATATTGAACATAACCCCTTCCATGCCAGCCCATGGCTTCCCCTTAAAACCCAGAGAAAGTCTGGATTCAGTGCTCTACAAAGCTCTTAGTTCTCAGTCACAGATTATCACAAATTTACCACCCCAGTCACCAATATTCTTTTATATACTTTGAAGACATGTAAGTATACATTCTTAGTGAGAAATTAAGTGTATCTGAGTTTCCTAAGGTGGTAGTTTATTGATTCACATTCCCACATGACTGACTGAGCTCTTTCAGAGGTTTCTAAACCTTTACCCAGCCTAAGCAGAAACTACACCTAAACTGGAATAACATGCTCTGAGGATTTTTTTCCCCATTCATAAAATCAGCGCAGTTCCTAGCTGGGAAGAGAGTCAAAAGTAGCAGTTTTTCAGACTATTTCTCAGGTTTGTCTGTCAGCTTGTGCCAAGAAATATTTCATTTAGGCATAAGCAGCCACAGCATCCCAGAAAGAGAGAGGAAAAAAAGCATAACACCAAACAGTCCAGAGTAAAACCCAAGTTTGGTAGAGTCAAATCACTACACATTCCCCTGAGAACTGGGCATTAAGAAACTGGTCCAGTTTTAAGGAGTCCACACCTGTGCAGGAGAAAGGACCCACATGAGACCATGAAGACAAAGTAAAAAAACCAGATCCTGCAAAGACAAAGTACAGCCTGGAACCAACATATTGCAGACACTGCCTTCAGAACTTTTCAGTTCTATGCAGCAGATGGCTTAGCTACGCCAAAATACTTCTGAAGGACAAGATGTGTTCATTCATGGAAGCTCTTGTTACTTGATTTTCCCATTTGTCCTCTAGAATCAGGCTGCTGAGGCAGCCCTCTGCCAGCATGTTATTTCTCCTCAGGAAAATATTAACAGACTGAAGTGGAAAAGTTGTCATCATACCTGACAGCTCCAAAATTATACATGGACTAGCAGCCTTGGCTTATCAAAGAAACCCCAAACAAACAAACAACAAACAAAACAAAAAACCAAAACAAACCAACAAAAAAAACCCCCAAACCAACCAACAAAAAAAACCCCAAAACCACCAAACAAATCAAGCCATCCAAAAAAAACCAGGTAAAATGTAAAGAATCAAAGCTAATTTTAAGAAAAATTCGTAGTCATGCACTAGGGGAGACAGATGTACTGGTTTAGTTGACCACTGCCATAAGCTTGCCCTGAGGGCTTTGCACCAAGAAAGAAGCCTATGAACTGAGATCAAACCAATGGAGATTAAAACACTGGTGGGACAATGATACAGAGAGAAAATAGCAGAGATATAGAGAGGAATCTGTTGAAAACTACGTCTAATACTGGGGCAAAGCATCTGTTAATCTTTTTCCAAATAACTGATGGAAAAACCTTGGATGAAAGCTCCGTTCTGCCTGTAACACAGCTTCACTGAATATATTGAACACATTCTGAAAAAACCTAATCCTTACTTGTATATTGGCAATACCTCATTCAAGACAACACCAATGTTCTTGCATCAAGCCCAAAACAACAACCAACAGTTCAGGATTATTACTGTGAATTCATCAAGAAACCAGCAATTACAACATATATTGTTTTGATTATAACAAAGATAGAAAAGTGAAAAGGACACTTACCATTCTGAGGAGAAAAAATAATCTAGTCAGCGGAATTTAATTACTTGCTCTAAGTGTAAGTAGTTTTAGTAGTAACATATTGCAGGATGCATTTATTTGAGTGTGTACACTGGTGGATTTATTTTTCTAATGCCTTGAAATCACTGAGTCTCCTGAACATGATGGCAAAACTTACAGTGCAGCAAATTCAGAGGACGGAGAAGAAAAATGTGAGTTCTCTAAGAGGAAAGAAAGTTTTCACATACAATCAGGTTTATTCTTTTTGTGGATTGAAATTTTCCTCCTTAAGATCAACATCCTAGTAGATTCTCATTAGACTGTACGTTGCCATAAAAAGCTGAATTATTTTATTATATAAATTTCTAATATGATAGCTGCAAAATAATTTTAGAGAATCAGATGACCCACTTAATCCATCACAGGTCACATCTGCACCAGCAGAAGTTCAAATACAGCACGAGGGCAGCAAGACATTTCTGAGAATCTTGACATCTGGTTTCTAAACCCACAAAAAGCTGTTATGGTTATCTTGGCTCAGTTTAAAAGCAAACTACTGAATCTCCGCAGCATAGTGGGGGAAAATGTTTAAAGTTGGTTTGTGTGCAAAAACCTGTTATAATGTAGCATTATACATAAGGTTCCCCAGTGACTGCTTCACACAGAAAAGGTTAAATTGCTTAGAGAAAGTGTTTTGTAAGATGCCAGAAAAGGAACACATCCTGTTTCTTATTGTAAGCCATTGCCATTCAGACATCATACCACCCTACCAAGATAAATATGAACTCATTTGCATATACCCAGGTGAAATTTTGCACTGAGTAATAATAAACGACAAAGAAATTTCAAAAAAATGCTAATTAGTTTCCACATCCAGTATTCCAGAACACAGTAAAATAGTTCTGTCTAAGAAATAGCAGCATTCCTGTTCTTTCAGCACTCTGCAGCATATGGATGAACAGCCAGGCTGAAGGCAGACTTTGACAGATTTACTGATTTATATACAAGGGGGAAAAAAATTTTCTGGTTGCCATTGGAAAAGTTCACATAAAGCACCAAACTGACAGATTGAACTGATTTCTGATAATGAACTGGTAAAACAGAATACCTCTTACAAAGCTGAAATAAAACTTCTTAACTCTTTGCTTATTCTATTTGTCTCATACACAAAATAGGTTTTTTGCAACATCTACTTTTTCAGTGGCACCTTGAAAGAACGGCTATAAAAACAACTCTGAACACATTCCAGGTGGACATAACAACAAAGCCTTAATACCAAAAAAGTGGGCATTCACAGGTTTTATGCCACTGCTAGTAATTCTTATCTTCCATCTTTTGGCTATTAGCAGAACAACTAATTCCATTCCAGCTTGGCAGTAGCCTAAGTAATAACAGTTCTCAAAAAACTGCGGTGTCCTGTTCTACAGTTTAATAACCAACTCTAATATTTATATTACTGTAGGCTTCATCATGATCTGGCTACACTGCAGTGCTCCCAAATCATTCTGAGAAACCATCTCCAGCTTCAACTTCACAGCAAGTGTTAAAAGTAAACGGCAGAAGGAAGAACCCCAACAAAGAGAAGGCAAGAAACAGACTGGCTCAGCTGACCTTCACAGGCCACCAGCTCCACACTGCTCTTCCTCCCTTGCCCTTCTGGAACACTGAGTGAATTCCTTATCTACTTGCTCAGGTGTTCAGTTTTGCTGATGCTCACCTCCTTTTCAGAAATACCCTTTTTTCTGTATGACATGTAAATGTAAAGTAAGACATTTTGCTTTCAGAGGCTGGCTTCTGCTTGTAGGTATAGCCTTCACAACAACTTGTTACAGAGCAACAATTACTTAGATTTGACTTCTTTGTCAAGTGAGTATGGACATGTTACTCTTTGAACACTCAACAACAAAGCAGAACAAGCCAAAAAGGGCAATGTAGAGTTGTCACATCTGCTTTTACCCAAACTTCTCCAGAAAACAAACAAACAAATACAACTTTGTATTCCTGTAGCATTTAGCACATGGTTGGTATCAGATGCATAGGCTCAATGATGATAAGCAACTTACAGAACATGTGAAGACTGCTCAAGTTGCTCCCCATTTTCTTTTAATCAGAAAGCAACTAGCATTTTGCCAATTTAAAACGCAGTGCTACCCCCTTTGACAAGGTAACCCACCTAGCTGATCAATGGAAGTCAGGTGATGTATCCATTTTGGATTTCAGTAAAGCTTTCAATGCTGTCTCTCAGTATCCTTGTGGATAAAATGTCCAGCACACGGCTGGATAAAAACATCATATCATGGACATCTTCATTAATGACCTGGATGCAGGACTGGAAGGGACACTGAGCAAGTTTACAGATGATACAACACTGGGAGGAGCTGTTGACTCTCTTCAGGGCAGAGATGCCCTGCAGAGAGACCTCAATAAATGAGAGGCTTGGGCAATCACCCACCAGGTAAAGTTCAATGAGGAAAAGTGCCAGATTCTGCACCTGGGATGGGGCAACCCTGGATGTACGGAGAGACTGGGGAATGAGATCCTGGAAAGAAGTACCAGGGAAAGGGACCTGGGTGCCCTGCTCAATGGAAAGTTGAATACGAGTCAGCAGTGCCCTGGCAGCCAGGAGGGACATCCCTGTCCTGAGGGCATCAGGCACAGCATCGCCAGCCGGGCCAGGGAGGGGATTGTCCCGCTCTGCTCTGGGCTGGGGCGGCCTCACCTCGCGTCCTATGTGCTTAATACTTGTGTCTCTCCAGCAAATAATGAAGAAAATTAACAAAACTAAGTGTCTGTTCTAGTAACTCAATCTTTATTGGCATCCTCTGCTAAAAGGATACTGAAAGGATGCATATTGTTTATATCAGAGGCAATGTAAATAAAAATATTTTTAAATACACACTGACACTTAAGACAAGTTTTTACTTGCAGACTAGAAATTGAGTAAAAAAACCAAGAAATCAAGACAAATTACTGTGGCATACAAAGTATAGAACCCATTAAGTCTTTTTTTTATCTATATATAAGAAAATTGACACCATTCAAAAGACCATCACACACCAGCTCTGAGATAAGCCCAAGGCACACAACGCACAAATCATGTTTAAGCAGGGAGAAGTCTAAATGAGTGACTTCACAGGGGAATGATGCCCTTTCAGCCCAACATCCCTGGAGCCCTCAGAGTGGTCAGAGGTGGACTGTTACCCCATAGAAAGGCCTGGGCAAGGCCTGCATGAACCAGCAGAAAGCACCACTGTCAGCCTGACACCTTGGTTATTTCACTCCTGGAGCTGAGGAGCACTTAGACAATTTAGCAGCAAGCATATCAAGTGTTTTGCAGTAGCATTTGTTACATGCTTGAAAGCACAAAAGAAAAATCATGACTCAGGAGAATGAGGTAAGAAGCAGGCTTTCACAGTTAATGTGTGGTAATTTAATGCACAATAATCTCAGTTCATGATCACATATTTGAATTAAAATGAACCTTCAAGACAACAAATATTCTAAGAAATTTGCATTTTTAGCACAGAAACCAATGGAACTGAGAATTGTCACTAAATTGCAGAACTGGAAAAATCCCATTTTCCTCACTGTAGGTGAAAACAGAAAAAACATGGACTTATTCTGAGGAATGTGACTATACAGTAGGAATTAAGAAAAAGAACATATTTTGGGCAAAACAATGAGAGAAGTCTTTTAATACACATTGGAAAATAAGGTTTCAGGGCAGAAAAGGAGCCAAAATTCAAACCTGAAAATAGGAAGTTATAAAACTTATTTTCAGATTCATCTAAAGGTGTCACTATCCAGACAAAGTGGAAGCATGGAACCAATAAAATTCACAATTCATCTCGACAATGTTACACACAACTTTCCTCAATTATTTACTCATAAAAGTAAAGAAGAAAAAAACCAGTATGCCAGCAATGTAAATAATTTAATTAATTCAAGCTTCACAAGTAAATTTTTCCTCTTTGTGGGGGGAAAAAAAAAAAATCATCCAGGCTACCTAAGAAACCATGGAACTTCCATTTTTTTTTATGTTCTGCACCATTGCCATGTCTTTCTCCTTTCTTGAATTCTTCACCAGAGTCAACTTTACAGATGTTCACACATACACAACTGTTGATGCAGCATGAGGATTAGAGAAAACACAACCAACATAACAAATAAAATACCTAAACAAGAAGCCTTCATATTTGTATTGGCTTTCACTGTTTACACAGAGGCATTCAAGTGCCTCTAAGGAAAAGCAGATCCTTTCAATCAAGAATATTTGATGAGAAGCTTTCTTATTCTTTACTCCTTTCATAAAAATTTAGTTATAAATTTCAGTGTTTCACCGTTCTCAGCTTTATTGCACAACACCTCTCCTTTGCTGAAACCATGTCTCCAAGAAACTCACTCTACTGATTTCTCATTGCAATAAAATTCTTATTCCACCAAAGGTTGCCCAGTTTGACGGGTGG